>CM077645.1:188157502-188670002 GCA_039707465.1 Rhabdophis nuchalis | reverse complement strand
TATCAGTAAACTGAACTGGCTATTGGTTCATGTTTTTATTCCTGTTAATTTTTTATTTTAAAAAATCCTATTTATACAACTTTAGAAGTTCTCACAGAAATCTCTGATCCATTTTACAAAAATCTCCTAAGCTCTTGCTCTTAATAAGACCTTGACACAAGGAGATCCATGAGTTAATTATACATCCTGTTAAAAGCTCTTCTTATTTCCCTGATAAAACACACACTAAGCCTATGAGCTCTGCTAAATTTGGTAAGGGTTTATTAGATTTTTAGGAAATATATTCAACCATTGCTTGTAAAATGATATATTAGATCATTTGTTTTCTGCCATAGATCAAACAATTCAGTTTTTATTATAGTTTCCAATAAAAAAAAAAAACCTTTATAAAGCACTTCCGTCAAAAGAAACAAGTTGATTCAAATACTATTTTATTTCGGCATGAAATAGATATGAACTTACTATAATTAATGTATAGACCTTTACTCCTTTTTATATCTCTGAGACTTAAAAATAAAATTTTGGAATTGGAATTAGAAATTTTTTGAAATATAATAAAATAACTGAGTTTATATCTTAGTTATTAATTCTGAAAGCTTAAGTAACTAGACTAAGGACTAATACATTAATCGAAATGGAAATGATAGCTATTTACAAAGGTTATAAATAAATAAACAACTAGTAAAGTTTGTGTGCATGTACAACACAATGTCCTGTTCTTGTGCATATGTAAATATCTAGGCTAATTAATTAACAAAAATATGGAACAAGTATTAAGTATCTTTCTAAGAGTTTCTTAAAGTTTCTGAACTGCCAAGCATAACAAAACAAGTATTCTTTCTTTTCCTAGTGTTGCTTACCTAATTTTAGGCTTTGTAATGCTAATTCCCTCCTTAGTTGGCCTTGTTTTTGCTTTCAAGAAGCAAAAAGGGGCAAAAGAAGAATATGATTATGCTTGTATAGAGTACAGAGGGTGGCCTTGAGGAACAAAAGGAAGATCCATTACCCAGGAAATCATCAGATAAATGTAGTTTGTAGTCCATATTAAGAAAGAGATTTGCAAAAATGCCTCACCTGTCCTTCATTTATCAGAAATATAAAAAGGAGAGAGCGGGAAGCAGATTCAATTTTGCAAGATTCTGTTACTGGAGCTTTTCTGATAAAAGTAGCATTAGGTACTTTTCTGTCTGATCTGTCTTATAAGGCTGACAGTACTTACCTCCTAACATAGCATTTCCCCCTGCAATGGACTGACAAGGAATTCCAAGAAGTGTGCTTGGTGGAAGCTGCTTGCACAATTTTGTGGTACTGTGAAAGAATGAGTCTAGTTTCCACAAGAAATGTATCATATTTAATTCACAATACTCTTGCAATTTTAATGTAATTAAGTTCTTTCAGTTGTTCTAAATAATCCATTTGCAATTTAGAATTGAGAATAGTCCCATTCTATATTGCTTCCTGTTATCAAAGAAAAATGTTGTGGTAGGCAAGAACATTGTCTAATGCGAACAAAATTTTGCAGCAAAAATTAGTAACAAGTAAGATTGGCAGCTGTCACCACTGTTTGAAGTTACTCACAACTCATAGATCTTATTAGTCTTATCAATTAACAATGAATCCATTCAAAGGTTCTAAAAGTTACAATTGTTGTTCATATTGTTCATCCCCTTTCTTCATGTAATTATTTTAAATTTTGTTGCATAAGAATCCTAAAGAATTTTTTCCTTGAAGGTAAGGAATAACATGAAAATAAATTACACATGCTAAAAATAATAAAGTCTTAACCAATAGTCATTTAAGATGTGTGTGTGTGTGTGTGTGTGTATGTATACACACACACACACACACACACACAAAGATTCTAAAATTAGAATGGACATTTAGCATATGCAAGCTTTTTTGCCTCATTTCCAAAATTAAAAAATGCCAAAATGTTGCCAGGCAAAAAGTAGGAAGCTGTTTGGCAAATATAATGCCAGTGAGTGCTGGTGCTGAAGATTCTTGGGACCAAGAAATTCCTTCAATCCATCCTGCCCAGGCACCATCCTTGGTCCCGTGGACTCTGGACCACCTGCCTTCTTTTCTGTAGGAGCAGAATCTTTTAGGGTGGGTTATGGGGTGGAGGAAAGGGGGAAAAGATGCTGATGCCAGGTCTTCCCTGTGGTTCGCCGGTTCTCTGCCATGGGCCAGCCTCCCCCCCCCCCACCTTATTGATCTCAGCTGCACGTAGTTGTGGGAGCTTCATCACTGGAGGCTTTGAAGAAAGAAGAAACTGGACCGGTATCTGTCAGAAATGGTGTAGGGTCTCCTGCTTGGGTAGGGGGTTGGACTAGATGACCTACAAGGTCCCTTCCAACTCTGATAATAATTTGTTACTATTAAATGTTAGTAAAGTAGCATATAGATCTCTAGTTCAACAATTCCATTGTTTTTGTTTTGCTAGAAATCTTTGGTAAACCCCTGTTTTCAGTATGGGAATGTCATGACAAAGTTTTGTTTTTGGACAGAAGGCATATTCTGAAATTATTTTTATCTGCCTTTTAAACTCTTTTTTTCTAGCTTAAATCAGAGCTAAAACTTAGAATCAGTGAAACAAAATGTTATACATTTGTACTAGCTTTCAGCTAAAGAGTTTGGGTTTCTGCAAATAGATCAAGTGATTTTCAGAAAGAATTGGACTTGTTCAATTTCTATTTGTACTTTTTAAAAAATAGAACTTTTAAAATTCCCAGCCCAAAGATTTTGTTCACTGTAATGCTGAAACAAGTTCTCTAATGTGACTTTTACTGATGGCCATGAACCATATATGGAAATAAGTGAACTGCAGTCTGTCCCATAGCAACTATTGCTAATTTTGGCAGTTTGGGACTCCTCATTTCACAGCGTAGCATGGTGCCCTGCAACATTGTTTCCAATTGAAAAAACGGAATCTAAAAATAATGAACATAGAAACTTTAAATAAGATTTACTCAGACCAGGACACAAGCTCAATAAACATAAAATGAGAAGCAACAGAAAACAGGAAAGATGGAAAGAAATATCTGTTTTTGCTGAGGCACTAAAAACACACCATACTGAGTGGCAAAATTCTCTCTGAAAATTGACATTCTGCAATCTCATGTGCCAAAAACAAATGGCAAGGAATTTATGTAACAGAAGTGTGTCAATCATAAGATCTTTTCTGATGGACAGATGAAAATTCAAAGTGGACGTTCTAAGCAATTTCTTGGCTGTATAGGTTGTCAGTCAATGAAGCATAACATAGTGAGTTCTCTTTTTGTTAGATGCTTTTAAACAGGTCCTCGGATGATCATTAGGTTTTGAAATCAGAGATGAAAGAGATACTCAAAAATATTTGGCCCAATACCCTGCTAATGCAAAGAAAACAAATGCAGGATGTTGACCTAGCATCCCAGTGGAAGATTGTCCAGCCTCTTTAATGAATCTAAATTCTTTTTTCCTGGGCTGAAGGTTGCACTTAATCCTTGTTGAATGAAATGTTTTTGGGAGGTGGCCACAGCACCAGGGAGCGCTCACAATCTACTGTTACTAGCAGTCTGATACGTAAGTTACCCATTATCTCCATTTCCAGAATATAATATCATTTCAACCCATTTTGCATTATTTTTATGAATTCTGCTCTTCCCTCATGAAAAAAAACAAACCCTGGGTAAAACTTCATAAGGTCATGTTTTAAAATGTAGGCAGATTTTTCCCATGGATTTCCGAGAGGGTTACATTCCCATACAGGTTCAGAAAGTACAAATGTACATAATAGCAATTACATAGTAATATTCTATATCATAAGAGTGAAATATACAGTTTAGCAAACTAACTCAAAACACATGATTAGTGGATAAGAATAATGGCTCCTTTTAGCATTTTTATTTACTGATTATCAATTTACACTGGTCTACATTTAACCTAAAACAGCCTGAAAATATGGGACTAATGAAAAGAAAAATATATGACATAATGGATGTCAGAAATGTCTTTAATTTTATTGGTAAATTTTAAGATGCACATTAGCTTTACAGGGGGAAAACAAGAAAAAAAAATCTGTTTCTGCCTCCCAGCATACTTCCGGTATTCATCTGATTAGCATTCTTGCAGGAAACAGCAAACAGCCTGGTCAGCTTCAGCACGTTATCACAGCTCCAGCATGTGGCTCATCAGGGCTCCTCTCCATTGAGCCCACCACTGGTCAACTGAGCTAAGCTGCTGTTGCCATTGGGAAACACTAGAGCCTTCACTATTGAGCAGCTGATTGATCATTGGATTTGTCTCCCAGAATACTGCCAATTAACTGTTCTATCGCTGCTTATCGCTGCCACCATTTGCTGCCGCCCATTTGCCGCTGCCCGTTTGCTGCTGCCGACTGTTAACTGCTGACACTCATTCACCCCTGCTGTTTGCCTCCATTTGCCATCGCTGCTGCCCATTTGCCACCAATTGACGGTGCAAGGGGCTGTGAATGGGAGGTAGTGAATGAGCGGTGGCAATAGGCAGTGGCAAATGGGCAGTAGCAAACAGGCAGCAGCGATTGGGAAATTACTACAGGCAGTAGCGAATGGGTGGTGGTGATCGGGTGGTGGTGAATGGGTGGCGAAGATCAGATGGTGGTGATCGGGTGGCAGTGTTCATCAGCAAACAGTGGTAGTGAACAGGTGACAGTGAATGGGTGGTAATGGATGGATGCCAATAGGTAGTGGCGGCAGCAATCCAGCAAAGGCTCCAGCATTCCCCGGTAGTGGCAGCAAATGCTGCTGGCACATAACCACCTTCTTCTCACCTCAATATTCACTCTATAACAGGGGTCTCCAACCTTTGCAACTTTAAGTCTGAAGGACTTCAGCTCCCAGAATTCTCCAGCCAGCTTTGCTGGCTGGAGAAGTCTGGGAGCTGAAGTCCTTCAGACTTAAAGTTGCAAAGGTTGGAGACCCCTGCTCTATAAGATGCAGAAACTTTCCCACCAACTGGTGGGGGGGGGGGGGATGAAGTGCATCTTATAGTGTGAAAAATATAATATATAGAACTGCACAAAAAATGTGATCAATTTTTTGCCTTTCTCTATCGGGATATAATGTTGGGCCGAAAGGCTATCATTTTCATACAAGACTACAAACCCCTCAGAATCCAAATCAACTGAACAGCCAACCAGAGACAGCAACCTTCAATCACCTTATGCCATTCTCCCCCCACTCACCCACATCAGCAGTTCATCTCCACATGACCTGACCTGATAATCAAGACCCATCATAAGACCCATCACAAGACTCACAGATGACCTATCACAAGACCTGTCAGAAGAGCCTCACTTGACACACCCATAGCTAAGCTCTTATAAACCAAACACTGACACCCCCTAAACTCCACTGAAGATGTTACCTAGCCTGATAATGAAACATTCCGAAACCAACCCTTAAGCTCAGGAAATGAACCTTTACCCTCATTTCCATAAGTTTCATTAATGCACTATAGAGACCATGCCATTATTGCATTTGCATCTCATAGCAACTGTTTCCCTCCTTCCCTATCTTTGAAATCATTAGGCATATATACATGGAATGAACTTCTGTTATTGGACAACTTTGAATGAAGAATAGATTCGCTTATGTTATTCTCAATGTTTTTAGATCAGCAACGGTGAAATGAATTACAAGATGGCTTCTGACTGCTAGAAGGGACTTGGGACTTGGAGATGGAAATGATGGCATTAAAAATGGACCCCTAGAGACTTCTGGTTTTAGGTTTTGTTCAACATGCTCATTAATCCAGGATTATGGAATAAAGAGTTGAATAAATGCTATCCCGTCCTTAGGATCCCAATGATAATAAATACTTATGAACATTATTCAGTGGATTTTAAGCTAAATAAAACCATTTAAATTAGTTTAAGTCAGTGTTTTGTAACAACAAAGTGTAAATACCAATACATCAATCAAAAGCACTGTTTGGACTATGGCAAGAACTGTCTACATATATTTTGACTTTTGAAAACATATTGACTCTATTAGCCAGTAAAATCTAGCTGATGTCTCTGTGTAATATATTTTCAATAAGAGATGCAAGAGATTTTGAAATCCCAACATGTGGTTTCTGAGGTCAGAAGCTGTAGTTTAATGAACTGACAAGAGGAATAGGGCTTAAGTATGTTTGGGTTTTTTTGGGGAAGGGAAAGACAATTGTTGCAATTGGGATTCGTCCATTTACTTTCTCTTAGCAAGGTTCTGGATAAAGTATGACTGAAAAAATTCTTTTCTCTCATTTATTTCTCCACTGCCCACTTTCCCATTTAATCATTTTATGATGTTCAAAATTATGCTCTAGAAGTGGATGGCCCCTACACAAAAGCTCCTTCCCAGATTAAAAAAAAAAAGACATTGTGCCTTGTGCAAGCAACTTGTGATAGTCTGCTATATTCTTGTCTCTGAAGAATTCCTGGCCCAAATGGTCTTTGGATCTTGAATGCCTTTCTCGCTTAGAAAATGGTCTGTTCTCACACGCTTAATTTATTTAACAATTGGCACGTAATTATGGATGCAGTGACTCAGTGGCTAAGACGCTGAGCTTGTTGATCAGAAAGGTCAGCAGTTTGGTGGTTCAAATCCCTAGCACTAACCAAGTGAGTTACCAGCTTCCGCCAACCAAGCAGTTCGAAAGCAAGTAGAAAAATAGGAACCACATTCATTTGGTGGGAAGGTAACAGTATTCTGTGCACCTTTGGCATTTAGTCATGCCAGCCACATGACCACAGAGACATCTTCGAACAGCGCTGGCTCTTCAGCTTTGAAATGGAGATGAGCACTGTCCCCTAGAGTTGGGAACAACTACCACATATGTGCTTTATCTTTTACTTGGCACATAATGAAAGGAGAAAAGGTGTTAGCCTAGGTTTTGTTGCTTTTAGAGCAAACTGTCAACTTTGCAGAGGCATTTAAAAAAATGTTGTGAATATGATTAGGAAAACCAAGTTCTGATACTCACTGCTTATCTCCATGCTAGCACAAAGTTTATACTCTTTATGTGTTTGTTACCACTTGTCACCAAAGATCAGTGCCATAATCTTCTCAACTCCTTTCTTTGGTCAAAACTTGTCTTCAGTCAATGGCTCTGAAAATTCAGAATATCTCTGGTTGTGTTGTGTTTTTCTTCCTTCCTTTGAAAGTCTTTCCTATAAAGATTTTGAGGTGCATACACTCATAAGACAGTGGCAACTCTAACAGCGTTGAAGATAATACAATAACTTCTATACATCTGCTATAACATCCTTAAGCAATTTGCTGTAAGCTTTCTTTCTTTCTTTCTTCCTTCCTTTCTTCCTTCCTTTCTTTCTTTCTTTCTTTCTTTCTTTCTTTCTTTCTTTCCATCTAATTAGCTTACTACCTATTTGGAGATCGTATCAGTGGTGTTTCTATCATCCAGTTTTTATTAAGTGAGCTGTTGCTGAGACGAATAGGGTTCTTTATAATGATGAAGTCTTTTTACGCTTATTAGTGCTTAAAGCAAGCTTCTTCTTGTAGAACAAAGTTACCTTTTTTTAACTCCTTTACTTACAGTTTGAACAAGTAAAACCGTTATTTTTTTTCTTTCCCCCTTCTGAGCTGAAGTATTTTATTAAAAGTTTTAGTGGCTTCAATAAGAGCAAGGTACTTGTGCCTTTAATCATTTTCATTTTTAAAATAGAACCTTATATTTTTCACATCTTCAACTGTCCCAGAGGGCAGCTAGGGCATCTTTTAACAACATTAATTTCTCTTTATGGACAGTATGTGTGCATGCCCCAGGTCGTCAGAACTGCCTAAAATGTCTGGAAGAGTAGATAATGAAGAGGATATTAGAATTGTAAACAAGAACAATTTGGTAATTATTTTTCCCCTTAGTAAGATTATCGTCTTAATAGTGAAGTAGCAAAAGTGTCATAATTTATTGTTATTCATCGGATATTATGCAAATTATATTCAAAGCAGCCTTTAATAGGGCAATCATAATTTAATTGTTTATGTTTATTTAGTTTGTTTTACACTATTGCATAAGTCCATAAACTACTGTTTTCATCAGTACCTCAGCCAGTTATGGATGACTAATAATGCTGCCATTCAAGATGTTTGCAATATGTTAACGTCCTTTTTTAATGATCCAAACTTATCCTTGAAAAGTATTATGAATGATTGTTAATATTTTTGAATTCTTTTTTTTTTAAAAGAATGAAACCCAAATGCCTTCAGCAACAGAAAAGTATTCAATTTTGCTGGCTTCACCGTGCTTTCGTTCTCCCTTTCTCTCCCTTCTTTGTCTCATTTTCTCCTAGTCTCTGTCTCTCACTGTCTTTTTCATTCATCTCTACATGAAAAGATTTTATGACTTCAAAACAATAAAATTGTAGGATATAAGAAACAGGGTACAATTTGTATTGTGTTTAAAATGTGGGACACAGGTGTAATGTGAGATGACATAAATGGGACTAATTTCACTATTTTAACATGTAGCAAAGGGGGGAAAGATTCTACACTATATTTATAATTGTGTCTTCAAATAATCTTTTTGTTATTGCTTCGTGGCATTATAAAGTCCAGTAGATCTTTATAATGCTATAATTCCTCTTTAATTGTTGTCCTGTTAGTTTATGCTTTTTAATTACCAAAGATCTTGTAGAGTCTCATATTTTACAGTTTTAACCATCCAAGCAGATACACAAAAAGGTTGAACATAAATAGAAATCTGGCTTAATTGTTCACTGTTGTTTGGATTAAAATGCATGTGATCCTTTCTGACAGAATTCACCCATCATCATGTCTCTTCACATTCAAGACAATGGCATCTTCCTTATCACTGGCTTTCAAAAATAAAATCATTTTCTCAGGAATTGTGTTCTGGAACTAATGAGTCCCAGGCATTGTACTTGCTTCTATATTTTCTGCGGAGCTGGAGATGATATCGCTTTAAGGCTTGGTGGGATCATTCCCAAGACAGCTCTCACTCAGCCTTGATACAAACCGAAAGGCTAAAATGAGCACTCGTCTATTATTTAGGCACCTGTCTGGAGGTTGGAAGAAATCCCACTTGGGCCGATTTAGCCAAAGGAAGAACGACTAACCACCTTGCTTTCTGCAGCTAATAAGTCATGAAAGAAATGAAATAATTACTTTTTTTTCCAGCAGTATGTGGCTTGCTGTTTCATCCTATATTTCTGTTTTGTTTTATTTATTCGGTCCCCACCTTGCTCAGATAAGCAATACCCTCTGAATGCTGGCAGTGATTCATAGCTATTTCCTTCAAAATTGTCACTGGAATGAATAAATGTATTTGTGTGTGTATTATCATTTAATCCATGTCTGTCTGTCTGTTTATCATCTATATCTATCTATCTATCTATCTATCTATCTATCTATCTATCTATCTATCTATCTATCTATCTATCTATCTATCTATCTATCTATCTATCATCTCTCTCTCTCCCCCTCCCTCTCTCCCTCTCTTTCTATCATATATCTAAGCATCTATACATATGTGTATATCATTCACACATAGACATACAGACACAGACACACAGACACACACAAAGAGAGATATAGCTATAATCTGACATACAGGTACACACACACACACACACACACACACAAGTCCTCATTTTGTGAACTAAAATTACTTTTCAGTAATTTACTCACTGCAGCCCCTCCCTCCCCCTGTCCCCCGGCTGGTCAGGAGCTATCAGATAGCTTGCAGCTGCCAGCTGAAGCTGGGCCATTTTTTTTTCCACAGGACAGGCAGTTAGTTAGTAGAGCCATCAGTGTGGCATCTGTCATCCTGCTAGGCCCAAATTGTTTTCTATGATGGATGTCACAATCTGTATGATCAAAATAGGAGCCCTGCTGCTTTTAATTGCAAAATCGGAGTACTTGCACATTTGTTATTATGCGGAGGTTATTACCTCACACAAAATGAATTAACAGGTGAAAATAATTGATGAGAAGAGTCTCGGGATTTTTAGCCTCTTCAAAGGGACTTTGTAATTACGGCATAATGAATGTTCGGAGACATATCTGTGGGGGGCAGCATTAGACCACCAAAGAGCTCTTTAGATTGATGATAAATTCTCTGAATTCTACTGTAATACTGCTTAAATTTACTTAGCAATTAGTTTAATAGGCCTACATGATTCATGATAATGTAGTGCGAATTTTTAAATAAGTTTGCTTCATCCATCTATAAATTAAGCCGCTTACCTCAGCTTCTTCCCAAGGTGATGGAATATGTTAACTAATCAGACTTCAGAAACAAAGATGATGTTGGAGAGGGATGGGGTTTCCTAGAATACATTTCTGCATAAACGTAACACCGCTTGTGTCTTAAAGTTAGCCTAAAGCGGAATCAAAATGTCCTTAGCTCTCCTCTACATGTTTGGCAAGAATCTTCTTTCAAGCTGCCAAATGGGACTGAATACTGGATGTTTGTGTTTGCATCCTGAATTGTGCTCAGAGAAAGACAAGTGCTGTCTCAAACCTGCCAATATTTGAAGCTCTGGGGAACAAGGCAGTCACTGAGCTATCGGCACTGGATATGACTAAGAAAATATTCTGAATCTCAGAACTAAAGGAATGGGTGATCTCCCTAGTTGACTGGTCTAATTTCTTAAATACCTGTTATCTACAGATGTTTACTGTATCTAATCATTATAGAAAAATATGAATGTCTGAACAGTGAAGCTCCAGGTCATTCGTTATTGATTTCCAGATATGGATATGATTCAAACCAATTTGTGCCAGGGTACAACAATTTAATCCTGGTCCTTCCCTTCTTTATTACAAATGTGCTTGCTAATATTAGTGATATGGATATTGCCTTCCTTCATTGGCTTAATTAAGACAGCAACTACAAACACATTTGTTAGGGAATAAATGTATTATATAAAGTTAAGTTGAAACACATATACACACACATGCATCCACTATCATCAAGGTCCTTGTCCTGCTACACAGAGCAATATAGCAATGAGCTTGTCTGTCATCAGACTTGTCCATGTGTATTCTGCTCGACCTTTCAATGGCCTTGACCACAGTAAGTTTCTGAGCTGCCATCTGTCTATTGGTTTCAGGATCTGAATGGGAGAAAGTTCAAACACAACACAAATAATCAAGCAAGTAAGCAAGACAGTATTAAACCAGAGTTTCAATGGTTCTGGGACTATAAAATATTTGGCTCTTAATAGGGTTGATCCCAATTATGGGGAATAGGCTTGCATAGTGGACGTCTTTTTAGACTGTCTATTCCTGTTAGAGAACTAGCTGTAGGCTAATGCAACAAAGGTCTTTACTTAACTCCAGCTCAGGGAACAGCAACCTGCGGTTCTGGAGCCGCATGTGGCTCTTTCATCCCTCTTCTGCAGCTCCATGTCACCTCCAAAATTGATACAGCTTTCGGTTAGGGCAGGTAGAGGAAAAAGGACACCACCCTAGGAGGAGACCCTATGGTGGGGGAATCGGACTTTTGGTTGGCTCAAGAATTGAATGAGGTCTTCTGATTAGGACCTTTGTGCCTCTTTGAGTGTTTAAGATTGCAGACCTCTGCTCTAGCTTACATATCAGTTGCAGGTTTATATGAAAACAAGGAGCAATGAAGATTTTTGTCTTTCTTATCTTCCATGCTTTAATCAAGACTACTAGGAAGGCCCACTGATGCAAAATGCAAAGGCCTGAATGCAGAGGTGAAATTCAGAAATTCTGGAGAACTGGCAAATACCACCTCTGGCTGGCCCCAGGGTGGGGTGGGAATGGGGTTTTTGTAGTATCCTTCCTCAGCCATGCTCCTCAAGCCATGCCCATGAACCAGTAGTAAAAGTATTTGAATTTCACCACTGCGTGAATGCTTAAGGAATAGTCCCACTATTGCTGTTTCCAAGCACATTTTAAAGTATAGTTAACATCTATTAAGGCATATGTGGCCAGTCTTTGGTATGTGAGTCTGTCCACCTGACATAGATATAGCTTCTAAACCCAAGGGAACAGAAAATACCTGCTTGAGACCCCATTACTTTTTTTTAGAAATACAATATATGGTCATTCATCTCTGAGAGATTAATAATCAGTACAGTACAGTGTGACGTGACGAGGGGTGGGTTCCTGCCAATTCTAACCTCTTCTATAGAAGAGGTTCCACATCTACAGTGCCATTTAGAACCAGTTCCAGCTCCCTCCCCCCACCTGTCCACACATCATCAAGATGAAGAGCGAGAGGAGGAATTCTGGGAGTTGAAGTCCACAAGTCTTAAAGCTGTCAAGTTTGAACACCCCTGGGGGTTTTTTTCTAAAGGGTTAGGGGTGCAAGGGTCTTATAACTTGACAGCTTTAAAGCTTGCCTGCTTCAAATGCCAGAGTTTCTGAGCCAACATTTTGGTTGCTAAGCAAGAGCATTGTTAAGTGAGTTTCACCGCATTTTATAAGTTGGCCACACCCATCCAGTTACATGACTGCCAAGTCACTCCCACCCAGCCACATGGCCAGCAAGTCACTCCCACAAAGCAGGCCACACTTACAGAAGAGGTTCTAAAAATTTTTGAAACCCACCACTGGATGTGACGTACCATACCTTACCATAATGTAACACAACATAATTCAACATAAAGCTGTATTACATCTTTTATTGTTTTCTTTGGCTGATTTTCTTGCTGATTCTATACTTCTTAGAATCCCCCAGGACCTAAGCAAGCAGGCAGGCAGTAGACAGTCAGAGAGATAGACAGACATATACGTAGTTCAATTTAGTGATAAGCATAAATGATCTTGGGCCAGTCTTTTTTTCTCAACTCAAATTTATTACAGAATTATCTTTGTTAAACTAATATGAGGGAATATCCACTCATGGGGAATAAGTAAGGTAGTTCTAAAGATTGAATGAATCAATCTTGAATTTCTGTAGGAACAATGAATTATTAATTAAAAATAATGAATATGTTTGAATATCTAAGAATCCAGATGGTCTTAAAATGCCTCCAAATACTAATGTTCCTCCAATCAACAACTGAAAGGAAACAAAATAGGAAAATAATGTATCTCCACTCCTGCTTGTGAATTTCCAAATAGTCTTGTTGGCCATCTTGAGAAACAAAATGTTAAACTAGAATGAGTATGAGGCTGATTCAGCAAGATTGTTTCTACATTTGTATGATATCTCAATTCACTTGAGTCCATTTGAGATATAAATATTATAGTAGTGCCTAGTGTTTGATATGCAGTATTGGAAATTGGACAGAAATCTGGTATTCTTTATTTATCATAAGATTTGCTTTATGGACAAATCATATTTTAAGGCCCTTGGGTGAATTTTTAAGCACATAGCTGAGGATAGTCAGTATGTGAATATTATCATTTGTATTGAAAAATCCCCCACTTTTATACCTTTGCCAAATGTTCACCCCAAGGTGAAATCTCTTCTTTTGGCCAAATTGATTTTTCAGAATACATTAATTATTAAAATACAAATACCATAACAATAGCCATTAGCCATATTTACATTTAGAATGAGATTATTAAATGGCTAAAATCTTTAAGAGTGCTTTGTTATTCTAATATTAGCAATTATTGTTAGCTACCTTGAATTCATTTTTAGTAAGCTCACAATATAAGAGCATCCTTCAAATAATGACTGTCCCATTCCATTCCATTGTGAATCACATTTCTTTACAGCTTGCTCATAATATTAAGTCACACTTGGCCATAGTAGAATGCGACAAACATGACTGCTAAAACTGTGCTACAGTTTGGTAAAATGTATGCATAGTTTGGAGCAGATCTGTTCAGCTCTAAAAGATTGAAGAGACAGAACACAGAGCTCTTTTAGTTTCCCTTGGTATTGTGTGTATGTGAAACAGGACATTGGACTTCTGATTGTTATTGTTAAAAAAAACAGCCCCTCCCTATGCTGCATCATAAACTGCAGTAAAACTCCCTGAGTTTCAGAAAATTGCTTGCTTTATAATACTGGGGATTGCTATGGCCTTATTTATGGGTGGAGGTGGGGGAATCAAAAGCTCAGCTGGAGATCTGGACATCATTGCACAGTTCATTGCTCTGTTGCTGGTATCTTATAAAATTAGATACTTAGCTTCTAGTTTTACTTACAACATTTTTAAAGTGCTTTTTCATATATATATGAAATATATATATGTTTGTTTTCGTAGATTTTCACGGGTGTAGGTATGCTGGTATTGCCATCCTCGGGTGTTTTCGCGTGTATATAGCATGTGTAAACAGTTTACTCACAAGAAGCCAAAGGCACCAGCCTGATGATGACGGGTGTGATCGTTGCCAAAACACTTTTAATTTTACACAGGAAAAGACCCGAATAAATCAAAACCTACACACACACACACACACACACACACACACACACACACACACACTTTTATGGAATAGAAACTTGATTATAAGCTGAAGAAAACAAGATGGTGAACCTTTTCAATAGGAAAACTTGCTTTTCAGCAAATATGCTAGCATTTTATTTCTGAGACTGTAGCTCTATGTGACACATGCTTACTTGGGCATCAATCCCACTGAATTAAATAGGATTTATTTTAGGGTATACCTGTCAAGGATCATGCTGCATGAAACCTCAAATCAAGTTCATTCTGGTCACAGAAAACTATACAATGCATCTTTTTTAAGGGCATAAATTGAATTAATAAAGTGCAGGATGAAACATTAGGATGAAAGCTCTAAATCAAGCATGACTGTGTTTTTTTGAGTACTGCAGGCACAATTCATAGAGCCCAATGGCCTTTGTCCTCTGTGTTATTGCCATATAGAAAACACTCAACTATTTTTAGGTTATTGATTATTTTGTATGATTTGAATCCTAATTTTGTTTTTACTTCTACGATTTAGAAATCTGGTTTATATCAGATATCTTTCAATCTGTGCTGTCAGAGAAAGTTGTAAAACAAAGAAAAATAAGCTGGTAGTAATAGGAAAATTAGCTGAAATTTAGGGTAGTATTTTATTGTTAATTTATAATTATTTCATACTTTTTTCCCACACACATTACTTCAAATTTCTATGAACATATAAAAGGTTTATAATGGAATAATAAACAATTGTGCTACTTTGCTTTTAAATACTTTTGCTTTAAAGAAAAAAGCTCTTAACAGTACAGTATTATTTGGACAGTATCTATATATCAGATAAATAATGCTTTGGAAGATTTACAAATATTATGTGCACTGTGCTACTGAATTGAAATGGCACAATTCATTGCTCTAGAGCACTAGACCTTCAATTAATTCTTTTTATATTTCATCCTTTTCCTCATGAACACAACATTTCAAACATCTCTTTACTATTTCCTCTTCTATTATAGCTACATTTTTACATCAATACTTTTGTCTCTTTCTCCACATCATACATTCTTTTCAAATTGACTGTCAGTGTTTGGTATTAGAAGTATTTAATATCAAAGAGACTCAGAAATCAAAAAGAAAAATACATAGCAGAAAAATATAATACATGCAAGAGAGGTAGTGGATTGTCCCTCATGTGAAGTGGACTGTGGTAACGCATCTCAGGCTTCCTGTCACTTGCTGTGACATTTTTCATAAACCCTCGCACATCTGCATTTATCTTCAGTGTATACTGAAGATGAATTCTCCAAAGACATTAACAATAGATAAATACTTATTAAACAAAACAGTCTCTTCCAAGATATGAGTACTATTGGAATTAACACAGTAGATGTCTTACAGACAGAATTTAAATTTTGTTTCTTGGATAGATGTGTATGTGTTTATACTGTGATTTTTACCTTATAATTAAATAAGCCCAAAATACAAAAGGTACAATGTTGAATACTATGTGACCTTTAGACAATTTGATTCGAAGCCTATAGGAGAATACAGCTAATACAGCCAGTTGAAGAAAGAACAGTAGTGGATTCAGAGAAATGAGAAATGGATATGTTTATAAATTGACTTTGTAGAGCAGCATTTTGAAGTGCAGCTCGTAAACTAAATCAAAATGCTAACAATAAAATAATTGCAATATAATGCAGAATGTCTAGTTTATAATTTGTCCAAATTGACAAAACACATGTTTTCTTAAAAACTGCATTGTTTAACAAGTAGTACATGGCTTGCAGGAACAGAAGCTAATTTTGTTTTCTTTTTGCATTATGAGTAAGTGCAAAATTTTATCAGAGAAAATAATAGATTTATTTTAAAAAGGCTACATTTATCACTACATATTTGATGGCCTGCTTAGTTATCATGGAGAAGGTAAGGTGAACAGAATAAATAAAAGCATCTGAATAATTCATAAGGCAGTGTAAAATATTGGGGTAGCTATGGTTTTTGAAACATTGAAAAGAGCAGGCAATTTCAGCCTGCAGAAATGCTGTGCAAAGCTGCATGGGTAATATAATAGGGATGCAGATTGCTCTTCTCTGCTCAGGATGATGTAGGAGCTTCCACATTACGTTTTACCTGGCTACAAAGCAGTCCTCATTTGGTAATTAAAGCTTACTGGATTCCAGGACTGTTATTCCTTTGTTAGCACACATTTTTAATACCCCATAGGAGCCCCTCATACTCTGATCATGTATTAATGCAATACATCATCAGAACCAGATGTCATTCCAGTGATATATTGGTGTAATACAGGAGAATGAGCTTCACTGATGATGCATTTAGTTCACACAAGATGGCAATGTCCGGGGAAGAGAGGGTCCCAAGAAGAGATTTCTTTGTAATAGCAAACTAGAATCAGTTAATGTATAGTAAATGAAAGAAATGGAGGAAAATAAAGACATTTCTGTATTAGGAATGCAAACATGGCCCCAAATTTGCATCAGTTGTGTTGCTTTTTATACTATAAAATAGAAGATTTATTTCCCCAATTTAGAATCATTCTAACAAAATTCTAGCCCATAAACATTATTTTAGTCTTAAACTAGTGTTGAAAATTGCTGGAGGTTTTACAATGAGACAGTTATGCAGATATGGAATAATAAATAACTAGGCATATAAATAAAAGTGTTCGGTTCTTGCAAATTTAAAACAATGAAATCAATGTGTTTATAAATTAGACTATATGTTGAACATAGAAACAGAGCCAATCTTTATAGGATAGGATATGGTTTAGCATTTTTAAACAAAAATTAATCTATGAATAATTTCAATAATTTCAATGTGCCTCTATGAGCTTCAAATATGAAGACTAAAGACATCTTCCAATCGTTCACTTCAGCAGGTGACATCATTGTTGCTTATAGTTCTGATCAGTGCTAAAACAGTATGATCTTGAAAATTATATGGATGGATATATGGATAAATATGTTTCATTGTCCATAATTTCCTATTTTTCAAGGATAAGCTTCTTCTCGCCTGTTTGCAAGTGTCTATACTTACATACTTCATGAAAATTCATATGTACTTCTGTTAACAATTTTCTCTAATATTTTCATTTCTGTAAGCACGTTTTTCTAATAAATGCCTTTGTAGTAAACAGCTTCTTATCTTCTTAGAATACAGTGGTCTTAAAGTACATAAGCCAATGCATTTTTTAAAAACAGAACCGCATACCTAAAATCAAAGTGTGAAAACTGAACAGTAATTACATTTCTCTTAGATGTAACATTATTGAGTGCATATTATAAGAAGCAAGCCATTTTTTTTCTTCCCAAATTAATGCATATTTGTCATATACATATTATTTCACTGTAAAAGACACACTTAATTCACCCTAGGACCTGGCCAGAAATTGTAATGGTAACCAAATTTAGCACAGATAAAGCTCTCTTCTCTTCAATGCTTTTTTGTGACATAAGCTGGCTCATATAAGGATTGCTTTCATTATCTATAATATGCCCTGGGTCCGTTTGGAGAAGGGCGGGGTATAAATTCAATAAATAAATAAATAAATAAATAAATGTTTGGTTTGCATTTTAATATACAGCAGAGTTGATTCACACTTCCCAAATTATGTATGAATTGGAATGCATTATAATGATTATTTTGAAATGGCATGTTTGAATTTTATAATCTAGTTCTCTGATCAAAGAAAACATGCTAAAATGTGAATCTTAAAAACTACATCTAAAAATTAGCACATTCGGGAAAAATAGGTTACAGGAAGATGTATGTTCTATTTACTAAAACTTGTGGGCTAGGCAATATTATAATTATAAATGCAAATGACTTTTCATGATAACATTTATAACACCTACATTTTCAAATAACCTTTTCTTTTTAAAGTTGAAAGACTGAACTAATTTATGCATGAAATATGCAGATCTTGATGCATTATAGAATTTTCATGTTTAATTTTGGACCTACTTACTCCTACAAAGTTGATCCTGACAGATTGTAAGCAAAGTATATTAGAACATTATTAAGTTTTCCTAAAAAGCGGGGAAATATGTCTTATTTCTCCAAAATGGTTGCTAAATATTTTGATCAGTATTTTTTTGTTCATCCAGGATGCGGTTGCTGACATTATTTGGATGTCTAAGATATCTTTACTCTACTTCACTAGAAAGTCTGCCTGCCTGCCTGCCTGCCTGCCTGCCTGCCTGCTTACAGTCACTTATATCCTGTCATTCTCAGAACAAGGCTCAGATCACAGATAAAACCTTTGTCAAGATGATTGCTATTCCCATCCACCAACTAACAGTGGCTTCTGTACAACCAGAAAATAAGGAGGATAAATTTATGAGAAAGCTACATCTTGCCATTGCTCAGCTAGTTTTTGATGAATGTGGTCTTGCTACAAATGGACCTGACATTAACTATAGCAACCTGAGAGCAGGTTCACCAATGATCTAGCTTCCTAAGCTCAGAATGCAGAGCAGGGTGGGATGGATGGGCTAGCAACAATATTCTAGTTCCCCTATGCTTGCAATGCATAAATCAATGTATGCACCGAACTGATTATATCATAACTAGGGCAAAACGCTAATTTAAGTTGATAAACGATAATTTACTTAGGCATTTTTCAAAGGGGAAAAAACAGTTTTATTAAAAAAAAAAGAGCATGATGCCATATTCTTGCATATATTAATTTTTAGGGAAGCGGAATGTACCTGAGTGTTCTTTTCTTTGATGTTCCGATAGTTAGTTTCACAATCTTCATTCCTTTAGTTTTCCATGCTTCAGTTCAATCCCAAAGGGATACAGTATTTCTATGGTGTTCATGAAAGAGACCTGTCCTTGAGAAATGTTGAAAAAAATTCTTCTTCACTTAATAGAAATTTAAATACATTGCTTTCTTAAATTCTCCCATGCATTTATTTTAGAATTTGAGAGCAATTCTGCCCATCTCTAATAACTCCAAGTTTTATTTTGGTGAACTTTTCACAAAACATTGGCAATACTGATGTATTTATTTTATGACTCATAGCTTGTCTTTCAGCAGATAGGCAAAACATGTAACAATATGTGTTATATATAATATATAGTAATATATAACAATCATTACTAATTTAAAAAATCAGATTAAAAAATCTTTGCTAAAAATAATAATTTTGCCTTTTCCTGAAAGTGGAAAAAGTGGAGACTGAGTTCAATTCCTTAGAGAACATAACAATTATATTTTAATATAGATAAATAGATCTAAAAGTGAGGCACTAGACGTAGGAATGAATATGGATGCTTTGACACATGGCTTAATAGCAACAACATTAGTGAACATTAACAAATCTGGAGAAAAGTAATGGTTACTAATTGGCATTTGATTAAAACCCTGCATTGAAAAACAAAACAAAAATATTAATAAAATGTAGCCCAATATTTTAGTACTTTTGTTCGACACAAGACTAGGAATCATGAACTTCAAATATTTTAAAATTTAAGTTATTAGTAATGTGTGTGTGTGTGTGTGTGTGTGTGTGTGTGTGAACGTAAATGTAGATGTATATTAAAAGTAAGGTATGTTCTAAAAAAAAGCATGAACTAGTTGTGTCTACCAATGGGACTTAATGTTATTTGAATTTTCATAATTATTTCATCACTTTTAAAGGATGAATCCATTTTTATTTCTTATTGTAGTTAGGTTGGGTAAAAATAAAATACTGAAACTACATACAAGAGATGAATCTTACAAACTAAAAGAAATGTGTTTTATGCAATGGAAAAGTTACAGCTCACATTCTCAGTGCATCTGATTGCATCATAAATAAAACAGTAGCCCAAGTCATGCTAGACATACGATGTGTAAGAAACCTGGCTGGAAGGCCACTGAAGGACTTAAAATTATGATCTCAGGCCCGTAGACCAGTGAAGCTTGGACACAGAACCAAGTGAAATGTTCAATCACTGCGGAAAGAAGGGGGTGCAGTGGGAGGCAGAGAAGAAGTGAGAAATTTTTATCGCATCTTCTGTTCAGTGCGTTTTATGTCCATTGCAGAACAACACTCTGCTCATGTGACAAATCAACCAATATGTTCAGCTGAGGAAACAACGAGAAAGAACTATAGCATAGATAAAAGCTAAGGACAATGGCTTGCCTCAATATATATAGCTTCAACTCAAGGCTATGAACAGTAGTTTTTATAGTTACCGTATGTAGATTTCAGGGGTTCTTTTTATTTTATTTTTTTGTTCTACTCCTGATTACTGCCTTGAAAGTTCCCTGCAGTTTTCTGAGCAAGGTTTTTTGGAAGTGGTTTGCATTGCATCCTTCTGAGAAAGAATAACTGACCTAGGTTCATCCATCTGGGAGAAGTGCTCTAAACGCAGGGTTAGAATTTTCAGTCCTTGGTCTCTAGCCTGGTGCCTTAACCACTCCACCAAATTAAGAGTAGAAAGGAGAAGTCATTGTAAATTACATATATATCTAGTGAATAATTCAACATCTTAATGGCAAAGTTTTGGAGCTGACCTGTTATTTATCATTTGAAGAGTGACCCAACAGACTAGGACCTGCAATATTCTGGCTAGTATATGAATTTCATACATTTAAGTTAACTGAAATGATCTAAATCCAAGCCTAATCTATGGACCAGATTCAGTAACTTCTACAAGAGAGTTCTCAGCTCTAAAACTGTTCTGAAAAATAAGTCTATTGGGAAAACTGAATACAAATTTTGAAAGGAAAATCATCTATATACAAAATGAAATGTATTTTTTTCACATTTTTAAAATTGATGTCTAATTTGCAAATTAAAAAAGTAATATATGGAATATACAGAATTGATTCTAGAAATCATCTATTGGCTATATATGGTTGAAAATTTCTATGATGGATAGAATAGCCCTGTTTGTGATCCACATATATCAGGTACAGTTTATAAACTGAGCTATCAAGGAGAAAGGAGGAAGAGAAGCCTGGTATTTAATCTCTGTCCCAGATGTGATAATCAATTAAATGACTCCCTGTCCCCTCCCCCAAGGTGCTAGCAACCAGAGCCACTCATGAATAGTTTCAGTCAGTAACTTTATTGTTTAGCACCTATGTTACAAGAATCTCACTAGATTACTTGCCTTTCCCTGGGAAAACCTTGATAAGATTTCATGGATTTGAGAGGAAATCAAGCTTATGCCATTTGAAGCTGTGCCACAATTTCAAGCTAGACCCTTGTTTGATTCTCCCTTCAGCTTAATTGGCAATTTCAAAACAGATAGTATATTATGACCTGGAATCTCACTTTATAATTTGTAATAAGATTCCTATCATCATTTGCTGGTCAGTAATCTACATAGAACTGCTTTTTTTAAAAAAAATAGAACAAAATAGGAAGCAATATTACAAATACTTTTTTTTTTACAAAAAAGTTTGCAATGACTTAAGCAGTCTGTAAAACACTGATAATATATTTTGCCATCTGTGACTCCTGTTAGCAGATAGATGTTGCTATAATGCCATAATATTGTAAATAAATAAGATCTTAAAACACAGTAGGGCACGGTGGCTCAATAGTTAAAGATGCTGAGTTGGTCAGCCCAGGTTCAAGACATGAGCACTATGCGATAGGGTAAGCTCCCATTACTTGCTCCAGATCCTGCTCACCTAGCAGTTCAAATCCATGCAAATGTGAGTAGATAGGTATGTAACATTTTGGTGGGAAGGTAACAATGTTCAGTGCATCCTGGTGTAAAGTCAGACTGGCTACATGACCATGGAAGTGTTTTTGGAAAATGCTGGCTCCCTCAGATAAAAAACAGAGATGAGCATTAGCTCCTAGAGTTGGACATGACTGTTTACCTTTAAAACAGTGATTTTTTTAGTGTTTTGTCAAGTCTGAGCCTAGAGAAATCCAACTGAGTTTAATTCCTTTCTATGCTTGTGTTTAATGGATAGAATCTTTCCAAATGAAAACTATAACCTTCTAACCAGCTAGATATAACTTGACAGACTGTAAGATGCACCTTCTCTGAATCTCATACCACCTCCCTCATCAGACTGCACATCTCTTTCTGGGAAAGCTCTATGTTGCCAACATTCTATCCCACTGCTTCTCCAGATGTACATTCCATCACATGTCCCTTTCTTCTTTTTCTTTTTCTACTTAAGCTAAATTCTATAGCGGTGCCCTAAAACTCTGTAGCACTGTCTTCTCATTACTTTGGGGAAATGAGAAACATTCAGTATCATTACAGGTCTCCTTTTGAAGAACAAATATAACTGAAAAAAATTATTCGAAATTAACTGGCAATTATCATATAAAATATACATATGAGTAACTTGCAGAGGAAATTAAAACTATTCAAATTAAATTGGGGCTGCAATCAAAAGTGCATTGCAGATCACTTGCATTAAATGCAAAAGTATTTGTTGTAGGGTAAACATAATTAACGCTGAAATATAATTCCCTTTAAAAAAAAATTCTGTAAATCATGAAGATACCAGTTAAAGTGATCAGGAGGGCTACTATTACTTGCAAATTCTTCCAGTGAATTCAGCAACTTGCTATAGTGCCTGGGAATTCTGGAAACTAATCCCAATGCGTTTGGAGAATAACAAATTGTGGCAAGCTGCAAAAGATTTGCAGTGAATTCAAATGCTATCTATTATATTACATCCCCAAGCAGAAATGCATAATGATCTGAGACACTAGATCATCAGGGGATCTAACCATATTGTTTCCTCTCCACTGACCACACAGCTTATCCATTGGCTTGCTGCTCTAAGGCAGTATTGCCTTAACTGGAACTTCTCTAGTCATACAATTTTAAGTAAATGAGATGGTCAGGCCTCAAGCCAATTTCCTGCAACCTCAAGTGTTCCAACAATGGATGAGCAAATCTGAAGTTGCCCCTTTTATTTCCTTCCAAATAAATTTGGAAGTTGCACACCAAGCTATTTTTTAATCTCTCTTTTCAATATTCTAGCCATTGCATAGATTTACATCAGTAACCTCATATTTGACCAAATAAACGTTTGTGGCCAGTATAATTTTTGGTCAAAACAAATTGTCAGACCATTAATTAGTTTGAAGATTTCAATGAGGTAATACAGTTGAGGAAGATGGGTTGGTGACTAAATATTAATCTGATATAAATATGGACCTGAGAACTTTTTAAAAAATTGAGAACAGAAAGATACTTTCTCCCTCCCACCTGCTGAAAAGTTCCAAGAATGGAAATTATGGGTTTTGAAGGAAGGTTCCTTGAAGGAAGGAAGCTTTGAAAAAAGGCCTTTATCCTATTGGTTTTTCCTTTCCTGATTCTCTACCTGCCTTTAACTAATAGTGATACTGGTAATACTATTGTCTTTTGTTCCCTCTTATGAGCTAGTTTGATGTAGTGGCTAAGGCACCAGGCTAGAAACCAGGAGATTGTGAGTTCTATGTGAGTCCCATGAAGGCATGAAATCTGCCTGGGTGACCTTGGACACTCATCCTTCATGGGGAAAATAGGAGGAAGAATGAGCATTATGTGTGTTCCCTGCTTTGAGTTATTTATAAAAATAAAGGCGGGAGATAATAGAGAAAGGAAGGAAAGAAGGAAAGAAAAGAATGCTTTTTGGTATTGCTACTCTTTTCATTTCCTTCTGTATCATCTTTCTTCAAATTATCACTGGTTTCCACAAGTTGTTTGTAAATCCCTCTTGTCTTGTAACCTATAGACAAGTGACAAGTGCTTTTTTACAAACTCCAAGTGGGGTTTCATGTGTTTTGCATGAGGAGAGGCTTTTGTGTAGCCATTCTGCCATAAAGCTTAGATCTGTGGAGGGCTGCAGTGATGGTTGTCCATCTGGAACTCTGTCCCATCTCCACACAGGATCTCTGGAGCTCAGTCAGAGTGACCACCAGGTTCTTGGTCACCTCTCTTACTAAGGCCCTTTCAACCAATTGACTGGATGACCAGCTCTTGAAAGAATCCTCTTTGTGCCAAACTTTTTCCATTTGAGAATTATTGAGGCACCTATGCTCTTGGGAACCTTTAATGCAGCAGAAATTTTATTGTAGCCTTCCTCACATCTGTGCCTTGCAATAATCCTGTCTCAGGGCTCCACAGAAAGTTCCTTTGACCTTATGGCTTTTGCTCTGCTGAGCATGCATTGTCCTCTATGAGGCCTTCTATAGAGAAGTCTATGCCTTTCCCAAACATGTCCAATCAATTTAATTTACCACATATGGACTCCAATCAAAGTATAGAAACAAGTCAACAGCAAAAAGAAGAAATGTGAATTTCAAAGGGTCTGAATACTTATGTCAATGTGATATTTTTTTCTTTTTAATTAATTAACAGACATTTCTAAAATTCTGTTTTCACTTTGTCATTATGGGATACTGAGTGTAGATTAATAAAAAAAATGAATTTCAACAACTGTAGAATCAGGCTGCAGCACAACAACATTGACAAAGGTGAAGGGAGTCTGAATACTGTCTGAATGGTGTGTGTGTGTGTGTGTGTGTTGCAATATGACATGGGTTAGCCCTTCGAGGTAGACCAAGCCAGGAAATAAAAGTTAAGAATTCTATTATATTGTTGCAATAAGAGAATATTGAAAGTATGAATGCCTTTCCCCCACCCCCTTCCTTTATTTTTAGTACAACAACGAAGCATAAAGTCTGAGACAGTTTCTCAAATTACATTTCTTCCTCAGACTCAAATTTCTTTTATCTATATTGTTTTTGTTGTGAATGTTCCTCCTCTTCTTACAGTCCATTACGCATGTGATTAAAGTTATAAATGGTTCTTTATCTGGCCATTCCAAAGGAACATAATGTATGCAGACTTGCAGAGCTCATAGAAAAGATTACATTAGAATACAAGTTGGAATAAGTCATATGATATTTCAAGTCTTATAGGTCTCTGTGTGAGTTATTTGTAGAGTGCGTTTGTATAAATGAACAGAAGGTGGGTGTGGTTCTACTGTCTCCATCTTAGTTCATTATGCTCATTACGGAATGCCACAATCTTTCATTTTTTACCCACAAATGTACTTCCTGTTCTGCATGTGAAAACTGTACACATTATTATAGGTCTGCCCCACCAATAGGAAATCCTGACTGAGTTTCTTGTTTTTGCTCCAATAAACTAAGCTGGCATCATTTCTTATATAACTGTTTTTCAGTCTTCAATTTAGAAATGTGTTGTATTTTCCAACCTATTCAATGAAGTTCAGTCTTGTTTGTTTAAAACTTGTTTGCATATAAGCAGTTTAATTAACTCTTGAAGACCTTAAACAGATGTGTATGCAGCAATTTACAAAGTTGGTGAAATGATGTTTTGATTATGCAGTTTTAAATTATTGCAATATTGATACAAAATTAAGTGACAATGTTATTCAATTTGTAAAATAGTCAGCTCTCACCTCCTTTCGCTTCTTGGTGGAAGTGGAAGCTACAGTTCACCAAATGTGTGTGGCTTTTTGTCAACAAAGACTACAAAAAGAAGAAAAGAGTAAGCAGACAGTGGGAGGTAGCAGAAATGGAATAAGAAAATACAATGTCATCTCCATGCTGTGACAGCCATGAATCAATTATTCACATACCAATTGGTAATTAAAAAAAGAAAAAGAAAATAATTACCAGATGATAACAGTGGAAATGCTTTGCTGAAGACTTTAATAGCCCACCTCCTTTTCAACCTCGAATAAAAACAGAGTGGAATGAAAAAAATATAAAGAAATTACAATAGCAGCACAGCATATTGTGGCAATTGCACAGAGGAAGATGGTGACTGTATCAGAAAAAGCATAAAAGGTATTTGTTAAAAGTACAAATCAATACATAAATATTAACAAAACAAGACTTTAGACATTTTTTGCTTCAAATTTTATTGTACAGTAGATCTTAAAAACATAAAAAGAAGAAAGAGATAAAACATGCCAAAATATCAAATTTTGTGCCTTTTATTCATATTAAGGCTGGCAGGAAATAGTGGGGAATATTTCAAAAGAGAAATGCTACAATGCAAACATGCTAAGGTTTAAGCTCTTATTTCTTGTGTGTATCCTTAGAGTTGATCCAGAAGTTCTGGAAATGATGTAATAGTAGACGCTTTATCATCTAAATATGCAGTGGGGAAATTGCTTACATTAAGGCAGCCCATAAATTAAAATATCTCTGCATGTGTAAAGCTAGCATGTCAGAGATTCGGTTATACAGATTTTTAGAATGCATACTGTGATAATTTCAGTCCTGAAAAATGAAAAGTACCTTTTATTATACAACCTCTTCCCATGCAATGCTGAAGAAGTGTGATTTCTTGGTCAGGTATCTAAAAAGTAAACTCTGAACTCATTGGGACTTTCTTTTTAATCAACACATATAATGCCAATAAGGAATGCTGTATTTGTGGCAGAATATTATATTATATATGTGTGTGCGTGCGTGTGTGTGTGCGCGCGCGCGCATTTGTGCTGATAGATAAATAAATAAAGGGAGACTATGATAGATCTATTTGGAGCTATTTACTCTCAGATAGCCATACCCTTACTGGGATTCGAACTCAGGCTGTTGCCTTAACCATTAGGCCATGAGTTCTACTCCCTTATCAGCTGAGTCAGTGTTTATGTCAGAGCACCTGGTATGCCCAAATATGGGAAGAAGGGAGCATACTGCTACCCATTTTGCCTTTCAGCATAAATGCACACAAAAATGGTTTCCTGCCTGATCTCACTTGCCATCTTCAGGCTTCGGTCTGTGGTTTCGAAGGTGCCGCCCTTCCTTAAATCTTGGTGGGGGGGGGCAGTGCTGACTGTTGTTGTGAGTGGGTTGATTGGCTGTGCAGCTGTATCATGACTGGTAGATTGATGCTGATTGGTCTCATTTGTATGTTTCTCCTTGTTTTGAATTTCAACGGCTTGGGTGGAGGGTGGGGCTCGTCTTCTGGTCAATGCGGGCTTCCAGATGTCTGGTAGGCGGGAGGTATCATCATGTTTGTTAATGCTGTTAGATTGTTTCTCTATTTCAATGGCTTCTCTGATTATTCTCCTGTTGAGCTGTTCCGCCTTGGAGATTATTTTGGTTCCTTGAAAGTCAATGTCATGTCCTGTAGTTTTGAAATGTTGATAGAGAGATGAGGTATTAAGATGATTTTTTAATGCATTTTTATGTTCAGCAATACGTGCACTAATCCTTCTGTTGGTTTGTCCTATGTAAGTGGCAGGGCAGCTTTTACACACACACACACACACACACACACACACACACACACACACACACACACACACACACACACACACATATATATATATATATATATATATATATATATATATATATATATATGTTTTCGTAGATTTTCACGGGTGTAGGTATGCTGGCATTGCTGGCTTCAGGGATTTTCCCATGTATATAGCATGGAGATGTTATTGCAACGTTTCGACAAGGTCTCACTTGTCATCATCAGGCAGGCTTCTGTCTGTGACCAAGACCTACGAAAAACTTGAAGTGTGAAGAGCCACCACCTGGTGTGACCTCACATGTATGGCTAGCTGATGAGAGTTAAAAAGCTCGAAATAGATCTATACTAGTCTCTCTGATTTATTTATTGATCAGCTCATAAAACTAACATATATGTGTGTGTGTGTGTGTGTGTGTGTGTGTATATATATATGTTAGTTTTATGAGCTGATCAATAAATAAATCAGAGAGACTAGTATAGATCTATTTCGAGCTTTTTAGCTCTCATCAGCTAGCCATACCCTTACTGGGATTCGAACTGGGGCTGTATTGCATATCAGGCAAGAGCCTTTAGCCATTCAGCCAGCCAGGGTTTCCCATTGCATCAGCTGAGACAGGAGGATTAGTATCTATAATTGTTCCACAACACCCTGTTAGGGCCCCAATTAAGGGAGGAGACATACTGTTTCCTTTTCTGCCTTTCGGCTCATCACCAGAGACCATGTAGACAGAAAGCCATGAGTTCCGTTGTGTGATTTTTTTTTAATATGTGTGTTAGTTTTATGAGCTGATCAATAAATAAATCAGAGAGACTAGTATAGATCTATTTCGAGCTTTTTAGCTCTCATCAGCTAGACATACCCTTATTGGAACTGGGGCTGTATTACATGCCAAGCGAGAGCCTTGCCATTAAGCCAGCCAGGCTCTCCCATAGCATCAGCTGAGACAGGACGATTAGTATCTATAATTGTTCCACCACACCCTGTTAGGGCCCCAATTAAGGGAGGAAGCACACTGCTTTTCCTTTTCTGCCTTTCGGCTCATCACCAGAGACCATCTAGACAGAAAAACAAGAATTCCGTTGTGTAATTTTTTTAAAATGTTTGTTACGTTTTTGAGCTGATAAGTCAGGGAGACTAGTATCGATCTATTTCGAGTTTTTTAGCTCTCATCCGCTAGCCATACCCTTACTGGGATTTGAACCGGGGCTGTATTGCATGCTAGGCAAGAGCCTTAGCCATTAGGCCACCAGGTTGTCTTCCAGATCAGCTGAGATAGGAGGATAAGTATATACTTGTGTCACAACACCCTGTTAAGCCCCACTAAAATATGTTTTAGTGACTGTAATTTTGCAAATGTCTAATGTCTTATTATCATAAATAAAATCAAATGCACAACATAAACTCAGATACGTAACAAAAAGAGACTCCAAATAAAAATTTTGCCCTTATATTAAGTCCTGCTGCCTTCAGTGTCCTAATGCCAGTACATGGTTGTGACTTTTTACTTTCACTGTATGACATTTGTGAGGCTGAGAGAGCTCCTATAAGAATCATATCAGAAAGCTAAAACTAGGTGTTATGGAGTGAAAGACTGACATTTGCTATCATTTTCAGTGATAGCTCCATGTTTTTTGTGATTTGTAGTTCTATCATGAACCTCACTGAAACTGCATGGTAGCAGTGGATGAGAAGCTGCTGCAGCCATTAACACAGTTCCTAAAGCTGTAGCAACGAGAAGATGGCAATTTGTGTAGTACTATGATATTATTCAAGAGACATTTAAGTCACTGGTGATGCCTCCACAGGAAGGAGCATCACTCTTATTGTGTTGAATCTGAGGGAAGATTGTTGATGACTGCAGCAACTGTTCCATTTTAAGGCCATCTGTAGCACTTAAAGAAAATTAAGGCTAGCATTTTGTTCACACTTTCTTGAAAGCAAGATTCACAATGGGATTTGTTTCTGAGAAAACAGGCTTGTGCTCTAAAAGTGGGATATGAACCATTACTAATTATGATATCATTTTACTTATAGTCACTAACATTTAGAAGATGCTTTGGATGTACAGCCTGGCTTTTTTGCTTTATGTGTCATTCTCTTCCCCTCTACATATTTTTTTCCCCACAGGATGAAAGTTTTCTGCAATATCTTCCTTTTTCTCCCCTGTTTGTCCACTTCCTCCTGAAGAATTATTATCTTTTTCATTAAAAAAGTAATGAATTAGTTTTTGTCCTATCATATAAGTTTTCTGCTCCTTCCTTTAAAGCCTTCACAGGGCCAACAATCTAATTTCATGCTGCACTACAAAATGAAATCCCTCAAATTATGCAAAATTAGCATTAAAAATCAAAAGACAACAAACAATAGGGCTTTTTATGTGGTTTTTTTTGTAATTGCACAAAGCTGGTTACCTTAGCCATAATTGTTTGTGCTTCATTAACATGCAAAATGGTTTTGTAGACTAACCTGAACACAAAAGAAACCATTTGTGATGAGAACTATGCTTTGTTTAATGTTAGACACCATTGTATTTGCTTTCCTAATATAACAGTTCTAATTAGTACCTAGCATTCATCCAGAGTTTTTCAGCTTGAACATGCTGAAGGTGACAATTGAGTCACAATTCCATGGCACTCTTTGTCAGCTCCTGTCAAAATATAGCTAAGTCTTCAGGAGTTGTGATCTAAATACTAAAAAAGGGGGAAAAAATAAAAAAGTTAATAGTTTGGGGATGGGAAATCAACTTCATGCAGTTTAAGAAATAATTTTGAATAGTGCATTGTTATCAGTGAAGTGTTCTAAAGAGGTTTGTAGAAGCTTAACCACCACAGTCACAATTTTGTGAACACTCACCTAGTATAAGGTCTATTGGCCACATCCAAGGAAACATATAAAACAGGCTTTAAAGAAAAATATTTATATTTAAAAAAATGGCTGTGAAAGGAAGTAACAGCATAAGATATGGGTATTTTTTTAAAAAAAATCTAGACTTTTTTAATATGTGGGTTTGTTTGATTTTTTTTTTTAGTAGACTTCCTACCTTTATTTTTCCTGAAAGAAACCTCATAGGATATGTAGCGAGTTACTGCCTCTGCTTCAAAGTTGGTTAATTAGAGAGATGAGAACTTTGTTCTGTTGATGCTTTGATAATAACATACCAAAGTCATTAATAAATGAGAAAGGATTTCAGAGTTCAAATAATTGACGATGGGAAAAATCAAAATGAGTAGATTTGATCATCCTTAATTCCTTACAGTATTTTAATAGTATCATTATATAATCATCTCCACTGTCTCAATAATGATCCAGCCCAGTCACCAGGGCACATGAAGGCATTTGAAACTGCCAGGCAAGATCACCCAACACCATGAAATGAGATATCTTCTGTATGATGATGAGCTCCATCTCCCCCACTCCCCAAAATCCAGTTGCCCTTTCTCAGTGTCTGGAGGAGTCTGGATGGGGGCTTCAGGCTTCCGTTGAACCCTTACAACAGGGGTCTCCAACCTTTGCAACTTTAAGTCTGAAAGACTTCCGCTCGCAGACTTCTGGGATCTGAAGTCCTTCAGACTTAACGTTGCAAAGGTTGGAGACCCCTGCCTTACAAGATATAGTGGATGTAGCTACAAGGGACCTCAGGAGTTAGTTGTTCCTTAACTTTAGTTACGGATTGGGCTATATTACATCAGACAGACCTGATGGGATTTTTTCCTGGACTTGTGACTCCTGCATGAAGAGCAGATGGCACTCATGGCTAGGAGTGCTTTTGTACAATGTTGTGTTGTGAGCCAGTTGTGCTCTTACCAGGGTCGTATGTCGCTGTGCACACTCACTCATGCCCTAGTCATCTCTCAGTTGGATTACTGAATTATGCTTTACATGGAGCTACCTTTGAAGAGTATTTGGAAGTTATATCTGGTGCAGAATGGCAGCGGCACACACAGTTCTAGGAGCCCCTAGAATTGGTTACTAGTTTTCTTCTAGGTCCAATTCAAGGTGTTAATTACTATCTTTAAAGCCCTATATGGCATGGTTCCAGGGTATCTGAGGATCTGTCTCACCCCAATGGGACCTAACCACCCCCTTTACATCAGTTGAAGAGGCCTGCTAGAGACCCCATTTGTTAGTAGAATGTGGCTGGTGAGGTGAAGGAAAACAGCTTTTTCTGCTGTGGCTCTGATCCCGTGGAACATCCTTCCACCATTTTGGCCTTCTAGAAGGTTATTAAAACTTTGTGTTGCTGGTTGGTTTGGGATCCTGAGGAGGTGGTTGATACAGTAAGAGGACTTCATCCCTGTGCTATCTGTCTTTTGGTTCCTGGTATTTTGCATAATTTTAAAATATTTTTTTTCTTCTATTTACCTTTTTATGATTTGTAAGTCACCAAGAGTCATCTTGTTGTGGATATGGACAGCATCCACAATATGGGCAGCATTTAATAAATAATATTATCTCGAATAGGTATAATATTACCTCTAATTAAGGAAGTTCAATAGATAAACCAGTTTTCACTTACGGCAAGTTCCATTGTATTCAGGAATGTGGGATATGAGGAATATCTCTAGCTAGCTTTCATTAATCATGGAGAAGGGAGGGAAAATTCTCCATTTAACTGTTTACTAAAGAGTAGGAATGGGTAAATTGTAACATTTGAAATCCATTAATCATCAGCCTACAGGCTTTTTGGAGATGATTATCTGATTGGTTTTGTATGAACGACTTCCCCCCTACTATATTATCTTTTTTCTCATTTCTATCCTTTATTCCTCAGGTTTCAAAATAAGACAGGATAGGCATGACTGTTTCAATTCTAGATTAATTCCCTTACAGAGCAGCTAGGAAGTAGCTGGGAGTAAACATGAAGGCTCTTGCTGAGAGATTGTCTCCAGCATCGTGTCAGCATATGAATAATCCAGTAACAAGTCGAGCCAGTAAGACAGCGCCCGCATTTCTTTCTGATGATCACAGTATGATTCTGAACTGATAGCGTGATGTGTTTTCTTTTCAATGATTGTCTAGGAAACCGCAGATCTCATGTGTTAGTCTATATATTGACTCATAGATTGTAAACACACTTATTGTCTAAATGGTAGTGATCCATTGGGTTGTTAATATTTTTAGGTTTAGAAAAGAACAAAACCAATTTGTATGTGTATTATGAAGGAGCTGTTTTCAGAATCATAAAGTATTTGTTAAACATTTTCACCAATATTTCTATTGAAAAAATACTATTTCTTCATCTTACAATTATTACAATATAGTGGATTGTAGTATAGAAAGATGTTTGTCCAGATTAGATTTCTGAATATCAGCTGAACCTTCAGATGCTCAAACCCAGATGAGAACTTAGTGTTCATGTGGGTCATGCATTTTTGACTAACTTCTGTCAGTTAGAGATCTGGTCATAAGCTGAACATACTATGAGTATTATTTTCTGCACAAGTTGGGTCTCTTCTTTGCAAAGATCATAAATCACACAGCAGAACTATATTTCTTTTAAGGTCCCTCCCTACTGAGAACATGTGGAGGTTGAGAAAAGAATGGAATAAAGCAGCATATATAACTCCTACAGTATGTTCTGCCCAGCTTGAAGTCTTCTATACATTCAACTGAATGCTTGAAGAAACTGAAGTCACATATTTACTTTGAGCATAAATGTATGTAAGGATGGCCAAACTCTTTGTGAGAATCTGGCTTCAAAACAGATGGATGCTTCCAATTTTTTTTTAAAAAAAGAATCATATATTTATATAGTACTTAAATGAAGAATCAAGGTAAGAAAATAATGCATTCTTCTAATCCCTCAACCATCTCTACATGTTAGTAAATGTCATCAAATCTGGCTTGATACTTGGTGACTACAAGGACAAATGTTTACCCTCTTGACTTGTCTCCAGCAATAACCCATAGGTTTTCCAGAGTCTGTTCTGTAACTTGTTTGATCTTATCCATTCATCTTACTCATTTTGTACCAATCTTGCATTTTTCTTAATATAGTCATTTTTCCTAGTCTATCAACTGCTTGCATCACATGCTCAAAGTAGCTTCTGCTTGCTGATCATTGCCTTAATTGGGCAGTCAATATAGGATTGATAGATTGGTTCTTTTTACAGTACATCATATTCTTAGTAACTGTCTCCAGATCCATAAACTGACTGTGACTACCTTTTGCTCTTTTTTCAATGTTTCTCCTTCTTAGCCATATATTATTCTAGAAAAGACCATTGATTTAGCGATTTCATTTTATTTAAATCACAGAAATGTACTCATCTTTCAAATGAACAATATGTTCCATAGATAAACTATGATTACTATTAAAGATCTTAGTGCTTAATACTTTATTCCCTTAAACAAGAAAACTACAATGGAATATATTTGATAGAAGATAAAACTGGAAGATTAATGAATCACAACCAAGCATAACAAGGGCCAGCTTTCATGCAAAACACATTTGACCGCATATGTACATTTAGATAATTCTGCCTAGGTACATTCAGATCATTGACTGCATATGTGCATTCAGACTGCCAATAACAATAACAATCTATTTCCTACCCATCAAAGCCTTCTGGATTTCTTGAATTACCATATATGTAAATTCAGACTTGTCTTTCATATTCAATATTTCTAATAATGCACTACTTAAGTTTAAGTGCCATGTATTGGAGATATTTCATTTCTATTTGCAATAACTACATATTGTTTGTTCCTCAGTTTCAACTAAAACCTGTAAACAAAACTATATTATTCAAGGGTTTTCCTTTGAAAATACAGCCAGATATATTTCTTCAGTCCAACTCATCTTTAGCACTTTGGATAATATTTATTTCACCTACTCAGTTTGCCTAGTCAAATAAATCAACAACGGAATGTAGATCTCATAGTGTAAACGAAGGAAGAGCAGCATATTCTCATCAAAAATGATATCAAATTTGTTTGACAAGATCTATTTTCCATTAAGGGCTGATGCTTCAGATTAATTATCCTTTAATTCTTCAATGATTGCACCTTATATTTATCTTTGCCTATGATTTCATACAGGATCAAAGTCAAACCACCTAATCTATAGTGGCTCAAGTCACTCCAGTCATCTCTCATAAAATAATGGCACAACATTAGACTTATTTGAATCTTCTGGAAATCAATTTTGCATCTTGATAGTCAACATAGGAATATATTCCAAGAAATCCCTGCAAAGACCATTTTGGATTTAGAGAAACACAGATCATTTAAGTTTTCATTTCTGCTCACTCAGAAGACTAGGTTCCATCTCATATGAATTTATAAAGTCTAAATCCATTCTAGTATTCTTCCTACAGGGAGGGAAAGAATGACAATATGCAGCCAAACTTGTTTTTTCCTAAATCTTTGGACATCTTTATGCAGGTAATTTCAGAAGCACTTTTTAAAAGGAATGTCTTCACATTAGTCATTTAACTATGCATGATACCATTTGTGTGAATGCATGTGGTATGATTTCAAAGTTTTATGTGTGAGAGGACAATTTTGAAAAGAGCTATTAAATGAGGATATGTTACACCTTTCCATTAGCACAGGGGTCTGCAAAGTCGGCTCTTTTAAGACTGGTGGACTTCAACTCCCAGAATTCCCCAGCCAGCCATGCTGGCTGGGGAATTCTGGTAGTTGAAGTCCACCAGTCTTAAAAGAGCCGACTTTGCAGACCCCTGCGTTAGCAGAACCCAGGATTATTTTTATTTTATTTATTTTTTATTTTATTAAATTTATAGACTGCCCCCTCTCCCCCATGGGGACTCGGGGCGGTGCACAGGAAATTAAAAATCCAATAAATACAACAATATACAAAATACAAAATATTAAAACCGAATTAAATTACCCCTGTGCTAAAATCAATATTAAAACCCCTAAAACCCTAACAATTACCCCTTAAAATTCAGATTAAACAATTTCTTTCTGCGGCTAGATATATAAAAAATTAGGCCAGGGCGGCCTGATGGAAGAAGTGAGTCTTTAACTTCTGGCGGAAGGAGCGGAGGTCCGTCGTTGTTCTGATTTTGGGGGGTAGGTCGTTCCAGAGGGTGGGGTCCACCACAGAGAAGGCCCTTCCCCTGGGCGTTGCCCACTGGCATTGCCTAGTGGACGGCACCCAAAGAAGTCCCTCTCTGTGGGAGCGAATCGGCCGAAGGGATATATGGGGCAGGATCCGATCCTGCAGATAACTTGGTCCCGTGCCATGGAGCACTTTAAAGGTGGTAACCAACACCTTGAAGCGCACCCGAAAGGCCATAGGCAGCCAGTGCAGCTCGCGCAGGAGCGGTGTTACATGGGCAAACCTGGAGGTTCCCAGAACTGCCTGCGTGGCTGCATTCTGGACTAGCTGCAGTCTTCGGGTGCACCTCAAGGGGAGCTCCATGTAGAGAGCATTGCAGTAGTCCAGACGGGATGTCACAAGTGCATGAGTGACTGTGCGCAGGGCGTCCCGGTCCAATAAGGGCCGCAACTGACGCATCAGGTGAACCTGGTAGAATGCCCTCCTGGCCACGGCTGTCGCTTGCTCTTCCATGGACAGCCAGGTATCAAGGAGGACGCCCAAGTTGCATGCCCTATCCACGGGGGTTGGTGTTCGCCCCCTAGGGCCAGCGATGGAATGAACTGGTTGAACCGGGGCGCCGGAAACCACAGCCACTCAGTCTTGGACAGGTTGAGTCTGAGTCTGTTCCTTCCCATCCAGACCCGCACGGCTTCCAGACACCGGGACATCACTTCGACAGCATCGTTGGGGTGGTTTGGGGTAGATACGTACAGCTGAGTGTCATCAGCGTACAGATGGTACTCTACCCCAAAACCACAGATGATCTCACCCAGCAGCTTTATATATGTGTTGGACAGGAGCGGCGAGAGGACCGACTCCTGAGGCACCCCACAAGTGAGGGGTCTCGAGGTCGACCTCTGCCCTCCTGCCAATACAAATTGCGATCGACCGGAGAGGTAGGAGGAGAACCACCGTAAAACGGTGCCCCTCACCCCCAACCCCTCCAGTCGATGCAACAGGATACCATGGTCGATGGTATCAAAAGCCGCCGAGAGATCTAATAGGACCAGGATGGAGGAACAACCCCTATCTCTGGCCCTCCAGAGATCATCCACCAACGCGACCAATGCCGTCTCAGTGCTGTGACCGGGCCGGAAGCTGGACTGGCGCGGCTCCAGATAATCAATTTCCTCCTGGTGATGAGGAAACTGTTGTGCCACCACACTCTCTACAACCTTCGCCAGAAAGTGAAGATTGGAGACCCGACGATAATTTACTAATAATGCTGGGTCCAGGGAAGGCTTCTTGAGGAGGGGCCTCACCACCGCCTATGTGCATATGTCCTGATGCATCATCCAGACTATGTATGTAACTGAAATATTGCATGATGCTAAAGCTCAGAATTGTATTCAGTATTGTTACATCCAATGTATATTTATTCAGATAAAAGACATTGCAGCTTGGCAATGTCTAATTAAACTGGTTCCTCCTGAAACAATTATTCAGGGTTTTGATCGAAACCGGTTGGGAAACCACCAGGAAATCCTTTGGGTGTGTGCTAAACTGGGAAGTGTGTGAATGAGTTATACAATACAATAGCAGAGTTGGAGGGACCTTGGAGGTCTTCTAGTCCACCGCCCTGCATAGGCAGGAAACCTTATACCGTTTCAAACAAATGGCTATCCAACATCTTCTTAAAGACATTCGCAACTTTTGGAAGCAAACTATTCCACTGATTAATTGTTCTAACTATCAGGAAATTTCTCCTCAGTTCTAAGTTGCTTTTCTCCTTGATTAGTTTCCACCCATTGCTTCTTGTTCTACTCTCAGGTGCCTTGGAGAATAGTTTGACTTCCTCTTCTTTGTGGCAATTCCTGAGATATTGGAACACTGCTATCATGTCTACCCTAGTCCTTCTTTTCGTTAAATTAGACATACCCAGTTCTTATTTATGCATACATATATAGTAGAAGCCAATTGCAAATTATTCTTGCATTGTTGCCAAGAAAAGGAGGAATTTATTCTGACTTCTTGGAGTCATTGCCATTTTTTTACACTACTATTGTGGTGCTTCAGTGCAATTATGAATGTCTCTTGCTCTCTCTTTTAGGCTTTCTGTAGTGAGCCACAGCGATGACCTTGGATAAGACATCCAGAAGCTATTAGGGCAACAATAGGTAAAAGCATACATTAGGCCCAGGGAGGCAGACCAAGTATTAGAAAAAGATTCCGATTGTTCCCCCTCCCCCTGATTTCCTGGGGTACAAAAGGAAGAGAAGGAAAGGAAAACAGTCAGACTTGCAAGATTCTGTTACCAGAGCCATCTTAGTAAAATATAGTTCTGGTCTTCCTGTGGAGTCAGTTTCTTCATCTGGTATATCTCATAGGGCTGACACTTTCAAATTACATGGAGAGGCTCACAGGTATATAATTTACATATAAAAGCTATTCAAAGTGGAATGCACAGAAATGGAGAACAGGTGATAGTATGTAACTATTCTGCCTCAAAACACTGGAAAAACACTGCCGAATACTAACTTTGGACCTAATTCATTAGCTAAATTTATGTATTTATTTTATGTAAAGGACTTAAGTGGCTGCAAATGTCAGGATATAATCTTGGGCAGTTAACAATTTAAAACACCACCACTACCAAAATAAATGCATATGACAACTGTAAACCCAATATAAAAATACTGACTAGAACCCAAAAAACATGTCAATGAATAAATAATGTGAACCAAATCCACTTAATATTTGTCAGCCCAAGATCGACATAGAACAATTTAGCTAGGATTCTGTTCTTTATTTGTCTATACACAATAGACAGAATATTGCCAGGTTAAAAACTTGCTACTCTCCCCTTAACAGATATACCTTGGGAAATTCTAAGGAGTTGCTATCCTCATTCTCTTCTTTTGTGTCCTATCCTGACATGTTGCTTCATGTCTGTCCTCCATCCATGTGCAATATGCATCCTTCTTCCCTGGAAATTGTGGCTTCGCTGTGGTCCATCACAACTGTTCCCATTTCATAGGAAATATGTTTGACATCATTCCAGCCCAAGGCTCAGAAACGCAGACCAAGTCTTTAATGCCTTACAGAAGGTTAATAAGGCAGGACCATCAGGACATCTGTGATGTTTCGTTGGGCAGGCACTGAAGCAAAGAAGGCACACTTCTTGAATCCCATCAGATGATATGGTTTGATAGAAGAGCTCTGTAGCATGCCCATTCTATATGAACTGATGGGATGTGGAAAATTAGAGATAGATGATCCTACAGAAAACCTGGTTCTGTGAAATAAAGGGAAATAGAGGTAATGACTGGCACCTTGAAGCTCACTAGCACTCAATGCAATTTGAAAAGCAATAGTTAGTTGGACTTATTTCAACATATCAAAAAGTTTTGTGCCACTTCTTTCTGCACCAGTTGAAGCTTCCAAATACTCTTCAAGAACAACACCATGGAGATCACATTCCAAGAGTCAAAACAGGAAGTGAATAGTGTCTCCTGGTTTAGGGTTAGCTGAGTTGGTACATAAAGTAATTTTGTGAAAAACTCTTCCTAGCCACAGCTGCTCTTTGAGTAGGACCTGTGGTCCAAGAGGACCTCGAAATTGCTCACCAACTCTATGTCAGTGAACACCCATTCAGAATTAGAAATAGAAAATATCCAGATCTAGAAGGCCTCAAAATCCACCAATACTTGATCTTGCCAGGGTTCACCCAAAGTGTATTCACCCCCTTCTACAGTCTCCAGACTAGGAAGAGAAAGAAATTTGAAGGCATCATTTGATCAGCCTAGGACAGAGATGTACAATTGGATATTATGAAATTATTGATGCTATCTCACTTTCTGTCAATTGAGTGAACTTGTCTAGTAGCTTCATGGTGATAATGAACAGGAGAAGGTAGAGCCCTGATGCATCTCTCAAAGTAAAAGTCTAATGTGAAACCTCTACTCTGCACCAATATTTACTGGAAGAAAGAAGAGAACTGCTACAATTCCCAACACCAATCACTCCAAACCATTGAGCCAGTCTAGAAGGTGTCATGGTCAATGGTTTCGAAAGCTGTTTACAGATCAAAGAGAGGTAGGATGCATGCATATGCATATTTGTTGTTAATGAGATTTTAATTCATTTTGTTTATTAATAATCAATGCTTTTTTTCTTTAAAATAGAACAAAATGTCTGAAATCCTTAAAAACTAGCAAGCACATTTTGTTATTTGTGTTTTTGCATCTGTATGTCTATGCCTTGTGCCAAAGTGTCCAGAAGTATAAAATGATTGTATATTTAGTGGTCATTTCTTTCCTATAAGTAATAATTGAATCAGGTCACATTAACTTTCTACCTGCCATTGATGACATGAGGAGTGTTAATAAAAAATCTTACTAAATGCTGTTATTTTTTCTTAGATTTATGTACAAATTCTTTCAACTTACCCTCTGTAATGGCATTTTTATCATACATAATGCGTCTGCTATTACTAGATGCATTAAAAAATCAAATAAAACCAAGTAATTTGTGTCAAAAATATGAAACTCTCAACAAATACATCATTATGCCAGTAACTGCTTGCTATTTAAGGCATTAAAGCAATTGAACAATGTCAAGTTTAGCTATTAATGGTTTTGATGGTTTTAGTTTGTTTATTTTGTTATGCTTCATTTTAAGCAATGGCTTAACAATTATTATATTTTTGTCTTATTTCCTGGTGTATTTTAGCCATTTTAGGACTCAAAACATAAAGATATTACATGTCTGATTGTCATGTATCCTTCATTAAATGTTACAGCACTTATGTAAATATATTTGAATCAATTTTCAATGAAATATTATCTTTACCTCAATCCATTTCTCAGGTTTCATCCAGGCTGATACATGAACTGGAAGGCACATAGTCAATGATTCAAGAACACAGCCCTTGACAAGAGGGTTTTATGGCAAATATTAGAGAATCCATTAATAATTAAGAACAGCTAGCACAAACTTGGAGACTCGAGCTGTATTTGCAACAGATTAAAGCAGAAGCTTCTTTTGCAACGCTGATCTGGACCCTTTCCAGGAAGGATTCAGATTGGAGTATAGTACTGAGAGACTTGGTTGCCTTTATCAATGACCCATGTCGAGCTTGAGATGGAAGTGCTGCATCCTTTGTGATGTTATTTTGACCACCACTATCCCGTAAGCTGCACTGGCCCTCAATAGGCTTTTAGGTAGAATTCAAGGTACTATCATTATAAAGTTCTACATAGCATAGGGCTGGTTTGACTGTGGGGTATTTTTTTCCATTTTTAACTGATTTTTTTTTTAAATTGAAAGATTCTCCATCTTCCAGAATTTCTGTCCACCCACCCACACAAAGTCTGAAAGGAATTCTCACCCCTTATAACATTTATTTACCCCTGTCTCCATTATGCTTTCAATAAATTAAAAGGGCATGGAAAGGGTCAACACAGTATCAACTGAAATGCATCTTTGTAGTTCTATATTCCATCAACAGCTTGTCACACATGACAAAATAGCCTTTAGAAAAAGAAGTCTTGATCACCTCCAATCAGTCCTCCCAAAGTGAATATGATTCTTTTCACCCTTATTCCCACATTGCAATGAGTAGCAGCAATATTTTTAGAGCACTGTTCCAGCTTTTGATGGTTATTTATAAAACTAGCAAAGAGTTAGATTTTCCCCCTCCTACTTTTTGTAAAATGAAGCCAACAATTTCTTCAAATTTCACCATTTTAATTATGGGTCAGATATATTTAGTCATCACATTGTTGGGAACAGCAGAAAGTTTGTTCAGTGAGGTTTCTTCCCAATCTCCCCCAGGAATCAGCTAGCATTGCAAAGAGTGATAATCATTTTGTGGTTATGCAAAAATACTCACTGTTTTTTGTGGCAAGACATAGGGAGCCATCTCACAAGTGGGACAGTAAACTAATTTTCTTTGGTTTGCAATATTATTTATGCAGCCAGTGAAGAAAGGACATATTCCCCTGTACTATCATATAAGTTAGATTTGTTTGCAAAACACAAATTGAGAAATAAGGATTTACATCATTCCAATCCAAGTACAACCAACTGAAGATCTGCTCAGCTGTCAACTAGTTGCATTGAGAATATTCAAATCCTCAGGATCAATTGGTAGTATACAGTATCCAAAACTGGATTGCAATATAAAAAATAAAATCATTTGCAAAATGCTTGCCTGTTGGCATTTGGCTTACTGATCAATAAATTAAATTAATCCCTCTTTTCATATTGGAGGCTTTTTCCCTATACTTGCCAAAATGCCACTCATATGAATCCTGGCATGTGGTACACTTACACAGCTCCCAATTTATTTCAGAGATGGTTACAGGAAATGATGCTCTAATGACAAGTTCATATATAACTGCAATCATTCAACCAAAATACAGTAAATAAATATCTTCCCCTGCCACCATTGTCATCCTTTTTTTAAAATGATGTCTTTGCACTACCGTGTCAGACCTCTTGACATGATCCAGTGGCCTGTTTCAGGATCATGTTTCATGGCATTATAAATGAACAGGAAATGCTTGGTTTCTTCTGATAGCTATTCATTCACCTATCAATGCACTAATAACATTTACTAGCTTCTTTAGGGTCTGAAGTAGAATGTAGATCATGTCTTGTTTGCTTCCTTGCTTATTTTATCCAGCAACCATAGTCTGGCGAATGACACCACTGTTTGTCGTTTAAAACCAAATGGAATGTATTTTGATATCTGATACAATAATTCTTAAACCGAGCCAGGATTGTCTGCTGAATACACAAGGTCAGAAAAAGGTTTATGGCAGTAACATATCAGATAAGAAAGCTTCTGATTCCTCCGTCCCTCTTTTGGTTCATTTAATGTATTTAGATGATTAATTTAGATGCCTTTAAAAAAAAAAGATAGATCTCAAAAATATGGATATAAAGAGTCTAATTAGCTGTGGGACAAATATTATCCAAGTAAATGGAAAAAAAATGACTGTACTACCTTGAAATGTGCATCTATTTTGAGGTCTCTGAAATGCTAAACTTGCTGGTTTTAAAGGATTATCTGTTTGCTGGATTATAATATTGTGAGCATTAATTTTGCAGCACAAGATCATAGTACAGCATGTACAGTGCTCGTATAACAAAAAGCTTTCATATGGGAATACAAGAGCAATCTTCTCGCATCTCTCCCCTCACTCTCAATCAGAAGCACCAGGTTTCAGGTTTGTAACTACTGGACTGCATGCCAGGCATAATAGAGCCCCTCCCCCAAACCCTTATCTTAACATCGGCAGTAGGAATGGATAGTAAATAGCTCAAAAATTAGAACAAAAACTGATAAACCAGCATATGTACATGTACAGCAAGAGGAACAATCAACGTAGCACTTTCCTCCCCCTTTTTTAATTTCCACACACTTGTTCTGTAGATAATATGACACTGCAGGGCTGCTATAGCAACATGAGGCCAGCCATGAACATTCCTGAAACAGTTCATGTGAGAACCCTTGCAAAGGGATAAAAAAAAAGGGTGGGGGGAGGAGTGATCTTGGCATTTGGCATTTACAGGATTTCCTTTTTTGGCTGCCTCTTTTTTCTCCCTTTTGCATTTCATTTTTTGGAGTCTGTGTGACACAATTAGAATTAGACTGAAAATGTTCTGCCCTGTTTATAAATCAGTTGCATGTCTGTGTAGTATTCCTGGACTAATTCTGGTGGTTCAGCAATCAGCCTGCAGGGAAGAACTGTTCATAGAATAATTTATTTAGAAGAAAAGGGACTGGACAGGCCATCTCTCTGCTCTTCCTGGTCTTCCTGGATCGTGGGAAGCTTTGCACCAGTTTTTGTTTCTATTTTCTGAAATGCCAGATAACAGAAGGAATTGGGACAAATACGTTTCTCACTCATGTATTGTTCAGACGCTTAGTATCTGAAGAACTTTCTGCTGTAGATCTTTCACCTAGGGCCGTGATGGCACGCATGCTAGAAGTAGCATGCAGAGCCCTCTCTGTGGCAGGTGTGCCATTGCCAGCTGCTCTACTGGTTTCTGGTGTGCCAGCCAGATGGTCTTCACGGGTGCCAGAGCGCTGGAAAATGGCCCACAAAATGGCCAAAAACCAGGCCATTTTTAGCTATTTTCAGACCATTTTTCAGGCCATTTCAGTCTGGAAAAACAGCCCAGAAAACAGCCTGAAAAATGGCCTGAAAATGGCCCAAAATGATTAAAAAAACAGCATGCATGCATGCACCAGCCAACGGGTCTTCAGGTTTCTGGTGCTCCAGAAACACCCTCATTCCGATATAGGCCCTCAGTGCCAAAAAGGTTCACCATCACTGACCTAGGATTAAGGCTGTAGAAAGAAGGACTGTGTTATGTGTAGGAAAGACAGGGAAAAAGTGTCCATTCTTATTTTTTGTCCCTTGCTTCCAACAGTGGACAATAGGATATCTGTATCTATCTATAACATATAACCTACAGGAGTTTCCGATCAAGATGTTCTCATGTGAAAAATTTGGAAAAGAAGAAATAGATCTTGGGATGCTTCCTTGGTAGCTAGATAAATGTTTTCTCCTCCTTTTCTTCATTACACAACCACAAATTCTGTTGAGGCAGTTATTGGTTTGTTGCTACTTGTTTAATAGCAAGTTGTTTATTAATGGTTTTCTCACTTCTACATGACATGACATTCTACATACATCATATGAACTTTATGCATTAACATTATCATAATCTATATCTCTTCACTGCATTAAACCACTGCTGAAGAACATGCTTGGCTGTTTTCTTAGGTTTTCTCCCCGACATGACTTTTACAAATTACATGTTTTAAGTAGCAAAAATTAAAAAGAGGTTGTCCTGCTAAGCAAAAGAATGAGCAAATACTACAATACTGATTTAGGGAGTGTTACTGAGGCCCCCAAAGATAATGGGGAGCTGCATAGAGTGGGCTGGTTTGCTTTCTGGTAACCACTGTGCTGCGATGACTATGCCAATCATATCCAGAGTTCATTGATGTTTATATATGATTATAATCCTGTAATTATTTTGATAGAACTACATTCTTGCCCTTTTGATCAATTTCAACTGTAGTTAAACTTTTTGAAATGCAGAAACGAAATAACTCTGCAATGATTGTATTAAAACTGTTATGTTTTCCTGGATATTTTATTTATGTTCTAATTGTTAGTTTTGACAAACTATAAAGGCCCAAGAAATCACTTTTTTACTTATTAGAAACAACACTTTTATCCAATTTCACTAAATGTCTTTCCTGGTACATTTTAATTAGCTATTTTGCCTCTTCAGCTTGCTGGAAAGAGCTAGATAGCTCCAGACCACGTCACTCTATAAAACAGCAGGTGTCAGCTTTAACTGCTTCTGAAAATATTAAATGTATTCAATTAAAAGAACCCCTTAGAGAATGATCCTTTTTATGTTCATTTGTCTTATGCAAACTCTGCAATGTGTTTTCGTCATTTTACAATATGCTCCTTCTAGTTTAGTGACCCAATTATATCTCAAATTTTCTAATGTCACAGAACATTCTATGTAGTACATTTTCTCTAATGCAATCTATCACACCAAAATTGATGGAGCCATTGGTGTATTACGGAAGCAAACACAACAATATCTATCTTAAAACGATGATATAAATAACAAAAAAACCCACTATTTTCCAAGTGTAAATTAGAATAATTGATTCTTGTAATGAAAAGAGGAAGGGCACTTGAAGACAACTGATTTTCCACAAGCATCATACAACCCCATTAAAGGTAAAGTTTGGAAGGTAAAGTTTGAACTATTGTTTCTTACTGAAATACCACCATTGGCAGAAATAAGCTTGCAGATGATTGACAAAGAATGGAAATATTGAGGTAGTGTTGTAGAGGCCATGGGTATTATTCTCACAAAATAAAAGTAAATAATGTCTAGAATAGCATAGAAGTTGAGGTCATGGTTGCACATTTGGAGAACATACTGTACTTTAGAAGCATGCTTCAAAGGAGCAATCACTTAAAACAGAAAGAGCCCTCTGTTTCGTATGTATCTATGTCTCTGTTTCATTATCTCTCACATTTAAACATTATTAGGTTCCCAGCAATTCTATCTCTTTTATAAAAATGATGATTTCAAAAACATCAGAAACAACTATTTTCATCATATAGTGGGTGCTTGTGTATATTAGTTTTATGCTGATACTTCCCTAGTAATATACTGTTTCAGATACATACAGTAAACGTGAATGGACAAACTCATTCATTCATTCATTCATTCATTCATTCATTCATTCATTCATTCTGTATGGTCATCCATATAAAAGTGAACAATCAGTAAAACAACTTCATATATATTTCATAGCTATTTTAGAAAAATGGTAATTTTTTTTTACCAACGAATGCCCTGGTTTATGATGAATTGTTTGCATCTTTTGATCATTTAAAAATCAAGTTACATCTTTCTATTTCAGAAACAGACCTGTTGCAGGGCTGAAGCAGCTTCAATAAAGAGCTTTGCCCCCCAGTCTGTTAGTTTGCAATGCATTGCAAACTGTTTCTAATGTACCTCACCAAAAGTAGGTTGCTGCCCACCTTTAAGAACAAATAAGACATGATATGTGACTTCAAGCATATTTCTCTGAGATCTTTTCAAAAATATAAAAAGCTGTAAAAGCAAATATAATTCCAAAGTAATGTTTAAGATCAGAAAAAGCAAAAACCAGCATATATTTAATCTACACCAATACTGTAAAATAACCTAAACCAGTATGTATATATTATAAAGCCTTTAAAATTATGATATCATTGAATAATATATTAGATGACACAGCAAAGAAATGGATTTGCAATAGAACACAGCTGATATTTTAAATACTGTTGAGTGAAAGTAATTTGGTAAAAAAAAATCTGACAAGACAGAGAAATCCCACAGATTTATTAAACAGGGAGAAAGATATTTTTTTTAAAAAAAAAGAGTGTTTGAAACGTAGAAGAATCCTGTTGGGAACTGATAAATCAATAACAAACAGCCAAAAAAAATGTTGGGAGAAATGAGTAGACATGCAGTGATATATATACTTTCCTTTTGTTCAGTCGTATTCAATTGTTGGAGATTGCGCGAACAAGTCTCTGCAGTTTTCTTTGCAAGGTTTTTCAGAAGTGGTTTGCCATTGCCTTGTTCCTAAGGCTAAGAAAGAGTCACTGACACTAACCCATGGACAATGTTCCTCCAGGCCTTCCTGTCCTCTACCACCCTCTGGAGTCCTACTGCTTTGGTGACTCCATCCAGACACCTCATTCTCTGTCATCCCATTCTTCTTTTGTCCTCAATCTTTCCTAGCATTAGGCTCTTCTCCAGTGAGTCCTTCCTTCTCATTAAGTGACTAAAGTATTTGAGTTTCATATTCAGGAACTGGCCTTCTAAAGAGCAATCAGGGTTGATCTCCTCTAGGACTGACTGGTTTGATCATCTTGCAGTCCAAAGGACACGCAGGAGTCTCCTTGTTTCTAGCTAGGTCTTAATCACTACACCAAACTGCCTCTCACATTGGCAGTTCAAGAGATAAAAGTTAGAAGTAAGATAAAAAAATCAATCTTTATTCTCATTCAGGTTCATACAAAGATATCTGAAAATGAAAATTCTTTATGGAAGAAAGAGAATTTACAAAATTACTAAGTAACCAAGCAGAAACTCACATAATTTGGTCACATGATATGAGTATATTAAAAAAATCCATGTTTGTTGCGGTTGAGGGTAGTGAAAAGGGAGACAATGGATAGTGATAGTATAGAAATATCACTGGTGTATCCTTCAATAAAATATCAATTTTCAACCAAGGACAGGTTGCAATGAAGGATACTGTCATAAATAGATATTATCTGCCTGTCTATCGATTTTCTATCTGTGTATCTCTCTCTTTAGTTAGGAATTCCACCGAAGCAGTACAAGAATCATTGTAAGATATAGTACAAACTTTCTTCAACTCCATGAATGTGCCTGCAATCTATTCAAGAAAAAAACTGTTACACAATCATCCTGGAACTTTGATAATGCTGCTTATGACTCACAAGCCCAACATAACAGTATCAACAACTTAATAAGTAAGTTAATACTTAGCCAAACATTGTTTCGTATGGGACTTCCATGTATATTTTAGCAATAAAACTTTTACCAGTTAAAATATCCATATTCATACAGTGTCATTAAATATCAGGAACAGGTCTGAAGAAAGAGATAATGCAGAAGCAAGAATATTCCAGGGAAGAGCCAAAAACACGTTATATTACTTCTCTTCGAAAATTATCTAAATGTATGGAAGTTCTCTACTCAAACTGGTTTCTCTCTTGTTGCATCAGTTCAATCAAAACCAAGTGCAGCTCTGTGGCAGAACAGAGAGGGTAAACACTAGCTACCATCCCATCAAATGGTCTTCTAGATATATAAATTGTACTAGTTGCTGGTTTATTGGGTTTGGAAAATTGCTTAGAGAAGAAGAGAGAAAGAGAGATTATGCATACATTATATTGTGGAGAGGAAAAGTTGAAATGGGCAAAAAAGAACTGGCAAGGAAGATAGTTATATTGGAATGGGTCTCATAGCAGGAGAAGAAAATGGTTAGTAAACAAACATAGAATTAAACAGTTTATGGCAGAAGAAAGTTCCATGGTGATTCAGTATAATCTAAGAGGAGTTGGTATACAGTTAATCTTAGAATGGTAGAGCAATTAGGCCAGAAAGCAATTCATTACATTTCTTTGAAGGCAAGAACCAAACAAGAAAGGAAGAACTGAAGCTCTACTGGGATGTACTAACTGAAAACTCCTTGTATATTTATCTAGCTGAGAACCAGTCTTAAAGAACAACAAATGCCTTTCTATCCTACATTATGCTAAAAAAAATAAACATGTCCTGATTCATAAGAAAGAAACTCCTGACAAGGTCATCTTCAAAATTCTGCCCAAAGATGGACAATAGAAGTGGAGATATTTGGACAATTTCTCTGTCCCATATGTAACTTCAGCTGAATATTTAAGGAATGTGATATCATCATTAAAATTGTCTTTGATAAATGCTGATTTAACATGCCTGAAATAATATCTTTTCTAGTATTTCTATTTTATGTATCTTACAATCGAGCTTATTTCTATTTATCCTTAGGGTTGGAATCTACGGTTACATTCCCCCCCCCCATTTCAATGATACTCTATTTCAGGGGTGTCCAAACTTGGGAACTTTAAGACTTGTGGACTTCAACTCCCAGAATTCCCCAGCCAGCATACCATAGCTGGCTGGGGAATTCTGGGAGTTGAAGTCCACAAGTCTTAAAGTTCCCAAGTTTGGACACCCCTGCTCTATTTAAAAAGATACTCCCCCCACCAGTATCTTATATTAGGGCGCACAGAGGCAAGTGTTCACTGGCATTCAAGTCTGCTGCCTCATCCTTGCATACAGTAATGAAGAAGGAAACCATTATGAAAAAGAGTAATTAAGTAAATATTATTTCTTAACTACACAGAGGATTTAAATTATTACTTATCTGCAGTATACAAACAAGCTTCTGCTAATGATATTAATGCTGTGAGTAAAATTAGAAAGAGACTCCCAGCCCACACATAAAGAAAGCAGGGATGCATTTATATACAAAATAAGCTATGAATTGTAATTGCATCAGCGGCGTCCCAGTAGTCTTTAAGTTTCCACCCTTGACCTAGCATCTATCCAGATATTATAACCCAAATATTTCAGCAGTATTTGCATAGATTAGCTGTGAAGAATGCAATGGGAATCACTGGGAGGACCAGGCTGAATTCTAAACAAACAAACAAACACAAAGATTTGTGATTTTCCAAAATTTGCTTCACTCAATTTCTTTCAATTTAATTTTCAGAGAAATAATATTTGTTCAGAGTACTATAAATTTACCATTAAAGTAGCCATTCTCATGCTTCACGTCCTTAATAGATTCACATCCTTAATATAACAGAAAGACAGAGGTAACTATGGGAAAATTAGTGTGGTATGAAAGATGCATCGACTTGCACTCATGTCAGAAGCACTGAGGTGTTTCCAGGTTGAAAACATTATCCAGTGACATCACCATTGTTCAGAGCATGCGCAGTTGGGGACACCTTTCATGTCCCTGGCAGAAGCTGGAGCAAATGACAAGAGCTCACTCTATCCCATGGCAGCACTCAGGTCTCGAACGTAGGCTTGCTGCTTGTCAACCCAGCATTTTAACCACACAAGCCACTGTGGTCTCCATGAAAAGGTATAGAAAGTATGCCTATGTTTGCATAGATTTGTGCCTTATGGATCAAATATAGATATTGTGTATTGGGAATCTGGAAGAACAAATGCAAAAATAAGGATAAGGTAGCCTTATATCTCTCTTTTCCATCAGGAACTCAAAATGCTCTATGATTCTAACTCCTTCAGTGTCTTCCATAACAACTGTCTGGGACAGGTTGGGATAACTTACTAAAGAATGACTGGAAGAGACTTGGCACTGCATCTTAGTCCAACATTGGTTCTGAAGTCATCCTTTTATCAACAGCTCGTAATATTAATTATATTCAAAAGTCAATAACTCAGCAGTCTTTATGTGCTCCCAAATATAGACTGCAAATAGAAAAACTTGTAGCATAGAATAGAATTCTTTATTGGCCAAGGAATTTGTCTTTGGTGCACATGTTCTCAGTGTACATAAGGAAAATAAAAATGCATTCATCAAGAATAGAAAGACACTTAATGATTACTAATAAGCTAACAAACCTTACTAGAAAACAATAAAAACAATATAAATTGAAAGTTACAAGCAATACGATTATAGTCATAAATGGGGAGAGATAGATATTAGAATAGAATAATAGTAGTACATTCTTGGTAAATTATTTATAGTATTGTGGGAATTAGTTAAGCAGAGTGAAGTTATTCACTGTTCTTGTGTCTAGTTTTCCTAGGGTGCAATGTCCTATAGCTGTGATGGCGACGAAGCCATTTGTCAGGGCACATGAGGCATTGCTCTGTCAGTTGCCCAGTGTGCAAGTTTGTGCTGGCCAGCTGATTTCGGCCTTTTGAGTCCATTTTTCGGCCTTCAGAGGCTTCCTTGAAGCCTCTGGGGTGTGAAAAAACGCCCCTACAGGGAACCAGAAGTCAGGAATGGACTTCTGGTTTGCTCGTAGGACTGGTTTTTCACGCTCCAGAGGCTCCTGAAGCCTCTGGAGGGCCTTCAGGGAGGCGGGGGGCTGTTTTCACCCTTCCCATGCTCCTCTAAAGCCTCTGAAGCCTGGGGAGAGGGAAAAAGCACACCAAAAATGGGGAAAAGCACTGGTCGTGCACACATGAACACTGGGGTCATGAACAAAGAATTATGGGTGTGGCACGTTCATGCATGACCCCTCTGCGCTCCCCTTGCTTTTGGCACACGAGCAAAAAAAGATTCGCCATCACCATCTTATAGCCTCATTCGGAGGGTAGAAGTTGAAACAATTTATGTTCAGGATGTGAGGGGTCTGCAGTAGGGGTGGGTTTCTGCCTGTTTGGTACCTGTGTGCAGTTGCCTATAAATAGGTTGGCACATGTGCAGAATATTTTAAAAGGTCAAAAAAAAGATGTCATTGCAACCAGGGAACCAGTTCGGGGATGTGGCGAGCATGCTGTTCCTACTGGTTCAGAGACCCAGTCACCATTTCCACTACCATTTCAGCTGAACTGGTGCAAACCAGTAGGAACCCACCTCTGGTCTGTAAATATTTTCACAGCTCTCTTTTTCACTCGTGCAGTATACAGGTCCCAAATGGAAGGCAGATTGGTAGCAATTGTGTTTTTTTTCTAATTATCTGTTGAAGTCTTGTTTGGTTGCATAGCCAAACCAGACACTTATGGAAGTGCAGATGTACTTGTAACTAGAATGGTAGAGTGTCTGCTTTAACAATGCAGTTCAGCAAAGAAGAAACAGTAAGTAACTCTTCTTCTCTTGAAATCAAGTTGGAGATGTCACAAATGAGATGACTCTGCAGCATGGTATCTTCAAGAACATCTGATGCCTGAGAGCACAGCACACATGAATATTTTCTTTGTTAGCACATGAAGAATTCTTTCAAAGTGTGTATACTTAACATCTGGCCAGGTTTGTAATGAGGGGTCCTCAGCTAGGCCTAAGCCATTTGAAGCTTTAAAGATTGTCCACAACATTTTAATCAGAGCCTGGAAATCTTCCAAGTGGGTTTTAGAAGATAGCCTGGACCATTAAATATAGTTTGTACTTTTCTACCAAAATATACTGAAAACATGGTCCGTGCATCTCCCTAATAGGAAGTTAAGTGCATAAACAGGGGTATACAGGTTACATAGAAACATAGAAAGAAAAATGTTAAGTGCTTATATTACCTATTTCTGTGTCTCTCTCTTCTTTCAAGGATATAAAACCATTCTGGCAAAAATCTAAATCCAGACAACAGCAATCTATGTAAAATTCCAGTTGTTAGAAAGCCTTCTTGCAATATAATAAATTTATTATAAAAACCTAAAAAAGATAATTGATACTTGAGTTTGTAACTTGAAAAGAACATCTTTCAGCATCTTGGTGGAGATACTGAACAGGTGAGTTGCTATTGCAGAAACAGCTCCCTACTTGCTACACCACTTATTATTTTTTTTATGTACCTTCAATCATTATCAAAATAATTAAAAAGAAAGAAAACTGAGATTCAATTAGGGATGATCTCGATGTGCTTTACTCCTGAGCAAGCTTCTCAGGAAGACATTGACCCCGTTTGTTAAATCAATAAAATGAAATGGACATTACAGCCACAAGGAAGAATGTAATAGTCTTGCTTAGATTTCAAAAGAAATGCACATGCACTATATCTGAATGCAAAAAATGCTTTATGATCAAAAGGATATTGGTGGGGGTGGGGAGGGCTACTCAAGAGGAAATAGCCATCAATGGTCCCTGTCAAACAGACCCAAACCTATGAAGTTTTTTTGACTTGAGGCTGGTTATCTCACAAATCTACGCAAAGCTCTGGTGAATAATTTATATCCAGCTCGAGGTGACAAGTTAAACACGCCCATTTTGTCGGGGGAATGGGGAAAATGCTAGGATGGAGCCAGGCTTCAGGGGAGTGGGCCAGACTGATGGGAATCTGAGCATGTCGAAGAGCAGGGAATACGGCTGTAAAGAAAATGGAATGTAATGAGATCCTCTTTCATGCATAATTCATGAGTGCTAACATGACTGCATAAAAAGGCCAGGATTTTAACAAGGCAGAGCTGCAATCATACGCATTATCTTCCCAGAGTAACTTTCCTTATTATTGGGGGGGGGGGGGGGGAGAAGAGGATTCTCAATACGCAGGCGAAAATAATAAAAACCGACTTTCTTTCTGAAATGCGGGCCATTTTTTTCCTTATTTTGACACAAAAAGGCTATAAAGAAAACCATTTTGATTTGCATCTGCCAAATGATGTTTAGCAGATGTTTTAAAACATTTTCTTCCATCTTCTATCTTTAAAGAAAAGGAAGAAAGAAAGAAAGAAAGAAAGAAAGAAAGAAAGAAAGAAAGAAAGAAAGAAAGAAAGAAAGAACAAATTCTTTGTGAGGAAATATTTATGACTGATAAGAATATTTGGAGAGGGGGGTGATGGATTTAGGATACATTGTGGATGGGTTTGCTCTTTATTCTTTCTGTTCCATAGAATGAAAAGTTTTTATGGAAATGACTGCCTAGTAAAGCAGCATAACAAAAGATAAAATGGCATCTATTATCACTATAAAATTTGATTTGGTTGCATAGTAAAGCTAAAGAAATGCTGGAATGCTGGAATTCTTGTTCAAATTCTGCTTTAGTAGTTACTTTCATATAAGCATTATTATTGTTGTTTAAAATGGAATATTGATTAAAGTTTGAACAGATTTCAATAGCTAATGATAGTTAGAGCCGGATGGAAGATGAGTGACATGTTTTACATTTAGTAAGGATATAAAGTATATAGGAAAGGCAGGGTACGTGATGTTTCAAAGCATGCATTAGTTCAAGGGATTTTTTTTTTTGTTTAGTTCACATTGCATACTTTTAATATTTGTGAAGAAAGTATAATAGCTGGATTGCATCCAGTTTCATTTTTATAGCTCTCTAAGGATAAAAAAAAACATTATGGGTTCAACATGATTGATCCTTCAAACTGTTTCCCCCCCCTTTTTGTAAGAGCAAGGCTGTTAAAACTGCAGAGAAACACGACAATAATGATAGCAGAATCAGTATTGTGCTAAACAATCTCATCTATTTTAAATCAAATTATGCTATTATGAAGGCCTATTTTGCAGGGACTCAAAATTACTTTATGTGTTGACAGTTTAGGGGAAAAAATAAAAATAAATAGGAATTCTTTTTGAAGCCAGACAATAAATTCATATCTGATTATGGAATTTTCATCATTTCACAGCTCTTGCAGAGATGCAGCGAGAAGGAAGAGCATGTGACATGTTGGCTCCCTCCCATTCTGCTTCTGCTCAGTAATGGACTTTGCTTTAGCCCCTCTTGTCTCATCTTTTCATAAAAGTTAGGTGCTGTCTGCAGTTTTGAAATGCTTGTCTTAAGATCAATTCAAGGGAGGGCTGGTGCTTCTTTCAGCTCCTTGTGTATTGCCAATTCTATTAAAAGACGTGATTTACCCATCCAGAAGCAACTTGCCTTACTTGCTTAGCTGCTGAGTATGAGATGCCAGGGTGTAAATGAGCTACACACAATGAATACTGTATCTAATTTTGTGCCTGCACACGTGCAAACATTTGCATGCATCTGTCTCTCTGGAGATGTGATAGATTTCTTGGCTTTCGCAAATGCGCATGAGAAACCTGATTGTAGCATGTTTGTTTACATAGATTGGCAAGGGTAAATGATTTCCAGGTATTCTCCTCATGCCTGTCTTTACATTCCAGGTGATAGTCCCTTCCCACCTTCTATCTCCTCATCAACGCACACTAGTAGAGATTCTATTTTATATTGTTCAGTGTCACTCTGACAGCCATTTCCAGACATGGCGAAGATTTGTTTGCTTATAAGACTGTGCTCTGAGAGAAAGTCTCCTGACAGCCATGCCAGCCGCATCACTTACTGAGTGCTTTAACGTACATAAAAATGCAAAGTGCCTGCAATGGGATTGAATAATAACATTATTAAAGTACTCTACCGGGGTCATGCTGCTCGCTAGCCACAGTTAGAAAGTGGTTGATCCAAGATCTCACACAGGATTTTGAAAATAATAATATAACACCATCATCATCTCATCGTTATTATTCTGCACCCACGTTCTTTTGACGATTGGCTACTATGAAGTGTTAGAGGCATCTGTCTTACATGGAAAAGCAAGGAAACATAATTTCTGTTTATTGTTCAAACATAAGCAAAGATTGGGTTCCCCATAAAAATAGACACGGGAAATTTTAGGGGATTCTGGAGGGGAGTATTTTTTTAAAAAAACATTGAACTAAATTCTGTACTCACCTATAGGCATTTCAGGACAGAAATCTGAAATTGTTTTCTTTTTAGCTTCCTAGGACTCAATCCTGACACTTATCCAAAAGGTCTAGTGAATACTGTGACTGCCAGTGTGTATATTTACTACAAAAATTACAGGTCATTAATGATAAACAGTATGTGTAATACCCATTGTACACTGAGAAAGGTGGTATGGCTCTGGAAGCAAGCCCGATGAAAATTTGGAATGTCTTCTTATCTTGCATTAACGTTCCTTATGGAAAACTCATCTACATGGAAATATTGCTACATTTCAAAAATGTTTCTAGAGCAGAAACCATGCATGTTCCTTTAAAATTTGCTAAAACTATTTCAACAATAGTTGAACAAGTTTACCTATCTCATATGCATATTCCTATGCTTGGAAAAACTCATTTCAATGTACAATTTGTTCCTTTCATGACTGTATCATTGTATATAGCCTTATTGTGAGAGATGAAGATCTGGGATTGACCATCTAGTTCAGGTTAGAAAAGCTTCACAAATGTAACTTCTGGGCACCAAAGGGTTGCCAAACAGTGTTCAATGTCTTTGAGTCATTGTCCAGGGGTAGAATATTTGCTTTGAATGTACCAAATGGTTTATATCTGGTACTATGCCCCGCTAATGAAAGGAACACAAACAATTCTGTTAAAAAAAACTGCTGCGGGCTTCCGGTTCCGGCTCCAGCGGCGACGGGCGAGCCTGGGGCTCGCTCGCCGCTTTGTTGCCTTTTCTGCCTCCCCACGGGGGCGAGACATCCGGTTACCGGAGGTCTCCCGTAGGGTCGGCTCGGAGGAGACGTTTCTCCTCACGGCGGTGGGGAGAGCGATCCCCTCCGCGACCTAGGTGAGGAGGAACATGCTGCGGGGGGTTCTCCCTTCGCCAACGGCTGTCGGCGCCATTCACAGCAATGTAGAGGGCTGAACGGAAGAGATCGGAAGGTTTGCCGAGGCTTCAGCTGCGAGGGAGAGTGAGTTTTAAAAAGACTTTTTTTTTCCTTGCTGCCAGCCGGGCTGAATGGACTGGGAGGGGGGTGTTTGTTTCCAAAAAAAACCCCTCGGACTTAAGCGGCACTTGAAAATGGCTTCTCTGGCAGAGAAAGCGGAAATCTTAAATCCGGACGGTCTCTAACAAGGGAAAGTGGTATGCGGCTACTTGCAACATTGTTTCTAGGTCTGGCTGGTTAAAAATTTTTTTTTTATTTTTCTACTCTCTCCTCTGGGCTCTGAGATGGGCGGTGGAAAGTGGCTTTTCTTTGTCCCTGCCTGACTATTTTTACTATGGAAAATTCCCAGCGTCTCTTTACAAGTGGGACTCTCTCTGGATATTAATGAAGAATTTTTTTTCTTGTTGGATTTGTGATTCCTTTCTGGATTACCTTCGTTATTATAACTATTGAGCTGGAAAATTGTCTCTCTCTTGGTTCCTGAATTTTACAACGTTTCAACCTTGATCTGAACTTTTGGCTCCCGGTTAGTCTCACCAACCCCACCCTGAAAACGCCATTTTGGCTGGCATTGACTTTAACAGTTAATCATGGATCAAGAAACAGCACTGGCAAGTTTAGAACAACGGATGGCTTCTCTTGAAACTGTTATACAAACTTTGGTAAACGAAATTCAGGCCCAGAGGGCTGAAAACATCAATTTCAAGAAGGAGCTATTGGATACAAGGAAGCAGGTGCTGGAAAACACACAGAAGACTGAAGAATTGGAAGGGGGGTTGGTGGGGGTTAAGGGAGAGATTAAAAATGTTACTAAAGAGGTTGGGGAAATAGATGGGCATGTGTCTAGGATTGATATGGAAAGAATGACATATTTTTTGAGATTTCAGAACGTTCTTGAGGAATCTGGTGAATGCCTTCCTGATCTCATGAGTACAATTTTAGTAGACTATTTACAAAAACCTAAAGATGAGATCAGGGGGGACATTGACCTAGCCTATAGAATTAACTCAGCATATGCCAGGATAAATGAAGTGCCTAGAGAGATACATGTGAAATTTGTTAGAAGGTCAACCAGAGAGGTAATCCTGAGGGCGCAGAGAGAGAACCCTTTAATTTACCAACAAAAAACGGTCACTATCTTGAAGCAGATTCCTAGAAAAATTCGAGAAGCAAGGAGGAAACTTTCCTTCTTGTCTAAAACATTGTTTGATCATGGGATTTGGTTCAAGTGGGTGACACCCGAAGGGATGCTGGTGTTCTGGGAAGGAGGAAGAGTGAGGATTAAAACAGTTGCTGAGGCGGAAGCCTTTCTTAAAAAACATTCCTCTGGGGGAAGATCCAGGGGGGACGGAGGGGGCCACGGCCCCGCCCGCTGGGGGCCAGGGAGGAGAAAAAGAAGATACAATAGCCAAGAGACTTAGATCGAAAAAATAACTTTGCCTTGATTTTTCTGAACAATTTTGCATAATATCTGTATCTGGATTTTTTGTAAATGTCTGACAGCATGGAACTGAGAATTTAGGTATATGTACTTGCTTTTACCTTGTAGTGTTATGAAAAATGTTTTTTTGTTTGTTATCTTTTTATTGTGTATTTTGAGGTCTCGGAAGGGCCGACGACTCTGACGTGAATGCTCTCAAAATTTCTTTGTATCCCTTACCCTACCCTATAGAAAAATGTAAAACCAATAAAACTTTTTCAATACAAAACAAAAACAAAAAACTGCTGCCTGCAATTACTTTGCTACTATGATAAGAAATCCTGGTTCACGTTATTCTGTATAAACTGGCTTTATATACTCTACGTATGAAAAGGAAAAATTAAAAGGTAATGTTATGTGTGAAGTTTGTTTATTTGCCATTATAAAAACAATGAAATAATTTATATAGCTTTCAGTGGCAACCTTCCCAGAAAGAAATGGAATGAAGTAAAATATACAAAAGAGAAAAAATCCTCTGAAATGTGCTACTATGCTGATATTATCACATAAAATGCAATGCTTTATGAGGACAGTAGAAGTTGTCTGAATAATGTCCTTCTAAAATGAAGCTGTACTTCCGTAGTTCAGCAAGAAAGATGGAAAGGGAAATTAAATCCCACAAGCAAAACTTTTAACTGTCTTTTTTGTGTATAAATTGTGTAACTTAGGAAGGAAGAAGAAGCTAGAATTGTATATTGAAATATAATTCATAAACAGCCGGCATGCCCAGAAATCTGTAATCCAGTAATTAAATATTATAAATCAGTTAACTGTTATGATTTCCCAAGTAAGTAAGAAATATGTAGATTTTTTGGTTATTCATGCTAGTAAAAACTACTTTTAAGGTTTTTTTTTTTATTACACAGAGGTTTTCTCAACATTTTATATCATCTCAATGATCTGGTGTGCGTAGTGTAGAAATAATGACTATGAGAGATTGTTTTTCTTTTAATGTAGGCTTTTTAGGAAGATGGACAGTTTTAGGCTAAGGTTAAATAGGCATTGACTTTAGGGGCATCAACACATTTCAAAAATGCAAGTCTTTGCATGGACAGAGGTGGCACCACCAGTTACCATGGCCTAGGGCCATGGTGGCGAATCTATGGCACGTGTGCTGGAAGTGGCATGCAGAGCCATCCCACGTGGGATGTCCAGCCTTGCTGGCTCCTCTTCCACATTCTTAGGCATACACGTTTTCCAGTCAGCTGGCCTTCACGCGCACAGGAGCACAGAAACATGGAAGAACAGCAACCAAAATTCCAGGTTTCCATTACGTGAAGGCCAGTTGTTTGTCAGTCATGTGCCTGCACCAGAAACTGGAAGTTCAGGTGTCAGTGCACGCATGTGTGCTGAAACATTGCTCTTCTGTTTTTTGGCGCTCACACACACACGAAGGCCAGCAAGGCAGCACGGTCCAGCTGGGATGGCTTTGTTGCACGCAGGTCGGCACATGATGACGTAAAAAGTTAGCCATCACTGGCTTAGGGGCAGCATAGGATACCCTTGATCTGGCAATGGCTGACTGACTTCATGCCTCAGGTGAAAGTAGAACTCGTTATCTCCAACTTTTTAGCCAATATCTTAGCCTCTGTACCAGAGATGGGTTGCTAATTTTTTTACTTAGCTAATTAGGTTGCTATTTTTTTTACTTTACTTACGGTTTGGGTGTGTTCCCACATGTATGTGTCCCACATGTGCATGTGTGTCTGGGCAGATGGGTGGAGCCTCCCACCACTGTCACTACCGGTTCACCCAATCCAGGCCAAACCAACACCAACCCACCTCTTCTCTGTACCAAATTGGCTCCCTGGTTATATAAACATGCATCAACTGCTGAGCTTGAAACATCTATGTCAATTCATGAAAGAGAGCATAAAAAAGGCATGAGTGCCTTTACACCTGATGTAGGTGTAGGAATCATTAGTGTCCTATATCTCAAAATGGGCAATCAATGCTTTATATAGCTACTTTCCTGTTTCAATAACAATTATATTCTGGCCAAGCAATCTCTACTAGCCTTTTGCTGAGGAGTCAAACTAATTTATAAAGTGTGAAAAATTCCATAATTTACTGCCAGGTCCTGATCAAGAAGCCTGAAATTAAGTGCAGCAGAATATCAAAGCCACTAGTGAAGGTGTTCTTAAAAGGAGATTAATCAATAACTACTAGTAGTAATGGTTACTTATAATTGGTGATAATAAATAAAGCTAATGCTATTTATCCATTACAGTAATTATTTTGTTTCCTAAGAGCCAACATATCTTGCAACACAAGTCACTGGAAGTTCTTGAAGGTTACCCAGCAGCATCTTCTCTAAAAGGGGCCTTCTAATAATAATACTTTATTGTCAGTGCACAACATATGTACAATGAGATTGGTTGACCTCCCTCAGTGTACACGCCCCCTGCCAACACAATACAACTCACAGTGAAGACAAAAAGTCTCTAACCCAATAAACAGTATTAACAAACACCCAGTCCTATTGCACCAATGTCAACATGTTACACCTTGTGCTGGCCCTGCAAGTCAATTGTACTATGTAGTTATGATGTTATTTCACATTCAGGAGTCTGATAGCTCATGGATTAAAAACTGTTCTTCAGCCTGTTTGTATAGCTGGCTATGCTTCTATATCTCCTTCCTGATGGTAGGAGGGTAAAAAAGTGCTGCCAGGTTGTAAGTTATCCCTAGGATTTTTCAGTGGGAGGCATGTCCTAAGGCAATGATAGCTAACATTTTTGTCAAGGCATGCCAAAAGTGGGGAGAGCGAGGAGGTGTTGCCTGTGCATGCCAATGTCCATAATGAAATGCCATCCCCCCACATATGCACAACCTTGCCAGGCATGCATGCAGGCCTCACTGAAGCCTTTGGACTTTCAGAAGGCATCTTGGGCTATTTTCTTTGCCCTCTTCAGCTTTAGGAAAGCCTCCTAAAGCCTCCGGAGGGAGAAAAATGGCCCAACAGGCAACCCAGAAGTTCATTCCTGAACTTCTAGTGGGCCTTGTTGGGCCATTTTTCACCCTAGTCAAGCTTCAGGGAAGACTCATGAAGCTGGGGAGGGCAAAAACCAGCCCAACACGCAAACAGAAGTTCGGGAACGGACTTCTGGGTTGCCCATTGGGCTGTTTTTCTCCCTCTTGAGGCTTTAGAAGGCTTCCTTCAGGGAAGTCTCTGGAGGGCAAAAAATGGCTGAAAATCAAGGCCAAAAATCAGCTTGCCAACACACGCATGTGTGCTGGAGCTGGCAGGCCAATGCCTTGCCTTCAGAAATCGGTCCATGCCACCTGTGGCATGCATGCTATAGGTTTGCCATCATGGTCCTAAGGTGTTGGAGAACAATCTCTTGAAGCATTTCATTACTATAGACGTAAGTGCAATAGTAATGAAATTTAGGCAGTTAATTGCTGTTTTCTTTGGGACTGGGACAATAGTGGCTTCTTTCAAGTATGATGGAACACAGGACATTTGCAGTGAGGTGTTAAAGATCCTTGTGCTTCTTATGTTTCTTTCAACCCAGAGCAACTGTCTACCACAAAACAAATGATTCTTTGAGTGAAACATTTTTCCAAGCATCACAGAGGCTTATGTTGTTGGTGAAAAGGGATAGGGACTGCCTTTTCTTAAATCAAAAATGCCTCTGGGAGTAAGTCCATATCATGAAATAGTGATATTGTCATTGGGCCATTTTGATGGCAATGAATGACATTACCACTACCTTTTATTGATTTCTGTTTACATGGTACTATCATTTTCTGCCTATGTATTCAACAAGTCACCAGAACAGATTTGGTTTCAACTTTTTACTTAGTTATTGCTAAAAAGGTTACAGTACAGAAACATATTCTAATTTCTATCCTACGACCAGGGAAGGCAGCCAGTAGGGCTTACATACCTGCCATCTTCATATTGATACAGATTGACCAGCATTGATTGTTTTTAATTGTATGTCATCTCCATGAATATGTTGGTGGGAAAGTACTGGAGATAAAGCAATTTATGTCTCTGTGAAAAAATTGTGCTTCTGCAAACAAGGTTGATCAGACCTGCCTTGATTTGGACTCTAAAGTTGAATAAGGTGATTGTGATATAACCTCAGCCATTGCTTGTCTTGCCTCAGATTATTATTTTGTATTTGTTTTTTCAGAAGAAATGAACAAGAAGTATATAGAGAGGAAGGTAAAAACCTGATTGCCTCCCTCTTGTCCCTCTTTCTTGATTTATCTGGCCAAAATGATGTTGTGCTATGAAATACATTTGCATAATTATGCCCAATACACAACTGTGTGCCTTCCTAAACTGATTGGATTTAACATGGGTTATCTATGCCTTCATTACATCCCAACTGGACAATGAAGCATAGTCTACACAGGGCTACCCTTGAAAATATCTGGAAGGAGGATTAGGGCAACTAGGCTACTATCAGAACAAGAAATGTATATGATTTCTGTGCTAAAAGTTTTGCACGTGTTGCCAGTTGTTTCCTAGGCACAGTCTAAGGCAGTGGTAGTCAACCTGGTCCCTATTGCCTGGTAGCAGGTGTTCCAGCTTTCATGGTGGGCGGTAGAGGTTTTATACGATACTGAAGCACTTTCCTTTTTTTAAATTTAATTGACTTTCCTACTTTATAAATCACCACTACTGTGGAACCAGTGGGCGGTTAGAAAATTTTACTACTAACAGAGATACAAAAGTGGGCGGTAGGTATAAAAAGGTTGACTATCCCTGGTCTAAGGTGTTGAACTTTAAAACTATTACCTGTGAGAATATCTTGCTGTTTTCAATTCTCCATTCAACAATTTAACATAATTGCATTGCTCCCTTCATGAACACACCAAGAAGCTGGACTTGCCTCGAGAAGTTGTGAGTGTTCCAACACTGAAAGTTTTTAAGAAGAGCTTGAACAACCATTTGTCTAAAATGGTATAGGGTTTTCTGCTTGAGCAGTGATTGGACTAGAAGATATCCAAGGTCTCTTCCAATTCTGTTATTTTGAAGCAGATTACTTTTAGTTAACATTTATTTATTAATTTTGTATGCAAAAAGGAAAACCAGAATAAAAGCAAAAAACTCCTATTTTAGTCAAAACGAATCATACAGTATTTATTGATGTTATGTTAAATTATTAACATTTAAGTTAGTGTACTCAATAGGAAAAATAATATTGAATTACTGTATGTCTGCAAATAAAATCTTTATTACATAAAGAAATAAAAGTAAATTATTCACATCATTGTATAATTGATGGAAAATGGCTACTTCATCAACCTTGTAATATTATTTTACCATTTATTTATTAGTGCAATCAGAAAAGCAGTCAATATCCACTTTTGCTTTTGTAATAATTTCCAAATCATTGGAAATAATTAGCCGAATATGAATCCTACAAAAAGACACCAATTCCTGGAATTTCCAGGAATTTCTGGACAATGTTTCCAGAGCAAACTTAATATGTGAAGTAATTTCTATACAAAAGGGACAACTTTAGAACAAACTCACATTATACTCAAGGCTGCATGTTGAGTACCATATCACCTATAAGGAATTAAATCTATTGATTTATCTTGGGAAGATACATACGTGTTTCTCTGGAATATATCAGATAGAGTCAAAATGGTCTTCTGTCCATGATCGCATTCATACTTTCATTTCACTTTATTCCATTGACTGTTACATATTTTACAATATTATTTCATAATTAAGTATATATTCATATGTCAAAAGGTGCTTGAACTGAAGACTGGCACACAGTTCCAAGGATAGTTAGTACAGTGTAGTAGTCACATTAGAAGTCAAGTGGTGGACTAGAGACCGTGAATTCCATTCCTCTCTTATGCAAAAGACTGGCTTGATGATATTAGGTCATTCATTCTGTTCCAATTCAATCCACCTCACAGAATTGTTGGGTCATTCATTCTCTTTCAGTTCAGTCCACCCACTGGTTTGGGCTTGAGTATCATCAGTATGCTGATGGTGTCCAATTATCCCTTTTGATTCCAGGCCAGGTATGTAAGGCCATCAAGAATCTGTCCTAGGGCCTAGAAGCTGTGTGTAGGGAAGGCAGAGATGAAACTTCCAAGGGGCACTTGGCTTACTCAGGTATTCTAGGAGATGAAATAGCAGAAACGACAACGGGAATGCTAATAGTAGAAAGAATTAACATGATCAAATACAAAGTCCATGTTTAGACCTATGTTGTGGACATAAGAATGATAAAAATAAGGGATTTTGTATCCTTGTTTTATCAGCAGAATGCTATCCTGCAGATTGTTTAAGATGACCTTTATCCCGTTGCCTCGGGTAAGTTGCTAGATCTTTCAAACTGCTAGGATGAGTTTTCATGATTATATTAAGAAGACTAATCCAATTCACCAGGAGTTGGACAAAATATTTGCAGAACCCAAGAAGATAATGGCTGATTTCTTGTAATATTTCTTGTATTTTTTATTTTTAAAAACCAACTAAAGGTCCCAAAATATCTTAAGTAAACCAAGTATCTCCAGAATTTTTTAAAAATGGGATTTACTGAGAATTTACATGTAAGGATTATAACAGTCAATACGTAGGATAAACAGGCAGAAGACTAGCAGACCTCATTTATGAACATGAACTATTAGTCAAAAGATGAAAACTCCTTAATTACACAACACATAGACATATTCCACCATAGTTTCAATGAGAAGATAGTGAGCATCCAAGATCAGGCTATATTCAAAAATAGTAGAAAATTTCAGGGAGCATTTACCCAAATCAGCCATCAACAGACACACAGTGATAAACAACATCTACATAGTTTTCTAAAAAGACATTCAAAAAATTAAAAGATCACAACAGCTCCTGATAAATCAACACCTAGATAAGCAGAGATTAACCCCAAACAATAAGAAATATCCCTATCAAGGAATTATCAACCCAGTAAACAGCTTAATCAAGGAACTACCAAGAACACTCCCACCAACACTGATCGAACAAGCATAAACAAAGAGCAAACCCCATTCCCTTCTAGCACTGACAATGTAATTGATAATGAAACATCTGCAAGAAAACAACCAAGCTCAGAGAACATCAAGGACTCCCCAGTAAAAGATGAAAGCTGGCAAGATGGAATTGATAATGAAATATCATTTATTTATTTAGTGTATGGTGATATTGCATTAGCCAGGAGACGACAATGCTAGTACAAGGAAATTGGTTGCTGCTGATTGCTAGTTCATTCAGTTTACACTTGCACACTATCCAGAGTGCACCACTGGGGGCAAACTAGCTCCACAGAAAGCTTGATGGCATTTTGCAGCATCATCCATATTCGGGAATCACATTTGGGCAGGTCTGGCATTGGTTGAATTTGTACTAGAGGTAGACAGAGTTCTGGAAGAACATTTTGCTGTATCACTGAAAAACTGGCAATCCCATTTTGAAATTTCAGCAATTAAGGTCTCTAGAGTAAACCATCTTAATCATAATTAAGATATTATGAGCAAAATGCAAACAAAATATACACATACTAAATTATAATGCAACTGATTATTTATTTATCCCTTTGGATGCTTTCACCAGAACAAATAAGATATACCTAATATGTATCTTGCTATATTTTCTAATGGCTGGCTTCTTTAGTAGAGTGACTTTCCATGTGGCCTTGGTAATCTTCCTTATGGGCACCGATTAAACCCTTAGCATATGCTATAGCATTAAAATGCTCCCAAACTATTCTTCACTATGTTCTCAACTTGCCACTCACGTTTACTTCCCCTCTGCAAATCTCCAGCTATATTGGATTGTTTGTCATGAGGCCATTCATTTCAGTTGAATTACAAGCTAGACGGAGAGGAAAGCAATCACAAAGGCTCACCCGCATTTACCAAATTCTGCATGAATCCAACCAATACATACTTCTGAATATTGGTTTGTCAATTTGAATTTGTTCTCAAGGCCAATACGGGTGGCGTTAGACAAAAATGCTATATTATCCATAGGTGGTATTAATTATAACAAACTCACCAGTCTTTTTCCTTGAGGTTTTTTATATATCCCAAAATATTAAGTGGCTCATTGTATCTATATTTAATACTGCACATGCCTAGGAACTAGCCATCCAATTTAAGCAAAAATTATGTTAATGTATTTAAATAGTCTATATAATGGACAAGGTGCTATATAAAGTACAAGTACATGACACCACCTTTATGTAATCCCACACACATTTCTTTTATATGCCAGTGTTACTTTTAATGTGGGCCCTAACCTTTAATAAAACATGCACTATGAAACAAATTATCTTTTCTATGACAAATATAGCTGCATATTTTTTTTTTTCATTTTACTTTCAGCTATGGCAAGGACAGGTCTTAGGTATTTATTGTACTGAAAGAAGTCCCTAATGTAATCCTCTGCTTTATAAATCTCATTGAATAGTATTCTAATCAAACCAGAGCTTAACTCTCTCCCCACCCTTGCAATTTTTTTCAAAGTTGTAATTTTATATTCATTACACAAGACTGTGGAAATCAGACGAAAGCTTAATTAAAGCTGAATGGTATAGCACTGATCCTTAATTCCTTGGGCTATATTCATATTGCTGTACATAAGGATTTTTAGGAGCTGAATGTTTTGGATTTGATCCCTTTTCATGTGTAGATAGTGTCTAACTAGGGGGGTCTTCAGACTTCATTGCAATTGTGAAGAACTTAGAATGCTCAGATATAGGACGGGCAATTTGTTTCCCATAAACATCAGTTTGTCCATGGATACTTCTTTTGGTCCTCCTGTTCCATCAGATTTAATCTTAGCTTTTTAATTAACAAAGAAATTAACAGGAAACTGTCACTTTGCAAAGCAAAATGCTACTTAATTGCATTTTTTAGACATTCAACTTCATGGACTGCTATAACTCAGTGTTTTTAAATATGTCTTATCTGTCCATAGATAAACTGGGTTGGTGAGGAGTTTCTAGTAAGGCTAAGGTAGGAAACAACATTATCAATTTTCTGTTTTAACAATAGATATGTTGGGACTAACCATACCCATCAAGATGTTGTCAGCATTCCAAATATGTTTGTCAAGTCCCACAATTTTCTATTTTTGTTCCAAATATTATGCAGTTTCCATTATCCCTTGCTCAAAGGCTGTGGGGAGTTGGAATCCAGTGATATATCTCCACTTCTGCCTTGTGAAGCCACCTTCTCTGATTCATTAGTCAAATAGGCAGATTGATGGTCCATCTTAACCTCTCTGCCCTTTGCATTCTGTGATTGTACATTTTGGCTACAATCATAAATCCACTTACCTATGACTTAGCCCAATTAAAATCAATCAATAGGACTGTGCAGTAAATTCACTGACTTTACCATGACATACCTAGCCACTGAAGAAATATTCTCAACATTATAGCTGCAAATACTGATAAAAGAGGAAGCTGAAGAGAATGTGTTTGCTTAACATGAAACCATGTGAAAAGTTACTGTAATATGAATATGTATTCCAAATATATGTTCCAGTGATTTACTTCTAAAAGATCTGCCATAAGATAACAGCTGTAGTGGTTTTCCAAAATAAAATAAGAAAATGGGGCAGGATGCAAATAATTTTTAATATCTTATTAGTTGCTTTTGTTCTTTGAAAAAGTATGGTTTTATGAGAGAAATGCTTGCTAGCAGAAGACTTTGATATTGTGCCAATCAAACTAGTAACACTCCACTCCCCTCAAAAGAAAAAAAATGACTTAGGGCTGTAAATAATATGAAATCTCTGTCTTAAAATTTGTAGCCTCCATCATTACATTAACTCCCTTAGTTGTAGCACAACTTAAAAAAAAACTATAAACAGTAATGTTTTCAACTAATAATATCCTGAATAGACTTTTTTTTATCTTGTAATAGGTAAGTGCGGATTACCCCATAACCAGAGTGTAATGAAATTGTCAACATTCTCTTCATTTCTTCGTTTCTTGACAAATGGTGTGAACATATCACCTTTTTCTCCTAATGGAAAACCTAACTGGAATATATCAAAATGCTATTAGGTTTTTCATTTTCTTCCACAATCTAATGCTGTGGAATGCATACAACCTTCATAGATGCACCCCTGTATCCTCGTCCCTGATAAAATGACTATAAGAGGAGAGAAAAAAATCAAGTGGAATCATTCATGTATTTTGCATTCCAATTCCTTTGTTTTTCAATTTAAAAAATTGAAACAAGGATTTCCTTGTTTTTGCACTTGTAAAGACATTTTTCCAAACTAAAATGTGTTTAAAATGTCATCTAACTTCATTATGTAAAAACATATGTACTTAATTTGAGCATGTGTCTAATTAAAGAGTTTAATTAGACAGTCAGTGGAGTCAGTGGAACTGTCAAAGGAATGGAAAATGCAGACATTTTCATATTTTTAGCACATAGCATGAAAATGCAATTGTCATTACCTTACAGAGCCTCCTTATTGCAATATTATGTGGAAATAAAGGGATCAAATCACTGTATTCTCAAGAGAAATCTATCTATCCTATTCATTCTTTAATTCATTCTGTCTTGGCTCAGACCAATAATGGGATATACAATAAATCCACACTTGCATGCATAACATGTTCGTGTCAGTGTTGAGACTCTAGAAGAAATTCCTTTGACACTATATCTCTTTTCCCCTTCTCTCTAATATGATTGAACAGTACAAAGTGCACATAGCTTGTAATTCTCTTGCTATTGGAACATAGGAAAAAGTCCATGTTGGAAAGTTGTGGACCATAACATGTTATAAAAGCTGAAGATCAAGTTTATCTTGATAGCAATGTGTTGATTTCTTCTTTGCATGAGAAATATTTTGGTAGATCATTAGACAGGGTAGCATTTATTGCTTCACAAGATGACCATGTCATATCTTACCAGAAAATATTCCCCGAGGAAGTGCCAGACTGTATCTACTAGAAACTAAACTGCTGGGTTTATCTCAAAGATTTGGCCCATGAATCAAGTCTGTGGGATGAAAATGAAGACAGCTGTCAGACAGCATGTGTCTGCTTGGATGACACATTATCCAAAGTATGAAATTTAGGTTTTCACGGCCACCTACCTTGCTTACCATACAGAGATTAAATATAGTTATGAGGCAGTCAGTCTATTCATATTTGCAGAACTTCAAGCAGAGGGCTACAAATTTTGGCTGTGTTTGATAGTCATTGGTTCACTGCTCTTGCTTTTTCTTCCAAATAACTGAAGAATTTGGGGGAAGGGTTGATTCCCTTTTCCTTTTCCAACTGGGCTTCAGTAGCTGAAGAGATTCATGCTGCTTCTAAGTATGTCTAAAGAACAGAGAATTTTAAAAAACAGAAATGTATCATCAGCTTTAGCTACAGTACCAATCAAATAAATTAAACTTCTTGTTTTTTTCTTCTAGTGCTTATTTGACTTAATGAAAGAGAGCTTGAATTAGAATTTTTCCTACCAAAAAAATAGAACATTTCAAAGAAAGAGGTAATGATGTTCTTGAATTTATCTAGCTTCCAGGTAGCCAAGGGGTGGGTTAACCTCTTCGCTTTCATAATACAATACTTTTTCCACTGCTTTGAACCTTTCTTACTGTATGTTTAATTACATTCCAAAGTAAGTCTTATAAGAAATGTCCTACTGGATTTGATTAATTGTGGTGTTCCTGAGATTTTTAATGAATTATTCCTTTAAGAAATAAATAGAGAATTTTTCATTCTGCTGGAGAAATTTGGAAATACTGCTCACCCAATTTCTTTGTTTATTTATTTTACTCATCTTCTGCTGATGCACTCATCTGGTTGGAAGTTTGGATGGCACCGGAGATCTGGGAAACACTGTTTTTGGAGGAGCTTCTGACCATAGGATGTTGAGGGATTCTTAGGACCAGTGAAAAACATTTCTAAATTTACTAAATTTTGTGGAACGTTCATGTTAGGCCTCTCTGCTTCTTCTACATTACCTTTTGAACATTAATTTAGCTAAGGATGATCAATATCTTAATAACATCATCCAAAAATATGCAAAATATAACATTTAAAAGGTTTTGAATTGCAGCTCTTTTCATCCATCACATTTGCTGTTGCTGATTAAGAATGACAGAAGCTAGATTTCAACCTCTGCATGACCACATATTGACATTAAGGGTAAAATAATATGTTGCTTGTAAAAAGGCCCAAGTACAATCTGCTATATTGCTGGTTAGGTCCTAAGAAAGCCTGTTTTCTATACCCCTATGGAATTATTGTCAGAAATAAGCTAGATGAACCTAAAACATGCATCGCTTAAGAAGTACCTCTTCTTAAGTCAGTGTCTTGGCACCAACTCATTGACTAGTTCTTCAACAGTGCTGGTAAAAGAGCAATCAATGCTGCCCCTGGAAAACACAACAATGCAACAAGAGGACAGCTGATGAATTGCAGGACAGTTCATACAGAACCACCCCAGAGTTGCTGGGTGTCAGATGGCTTACCAATTTAATGAATTCTCTTCCTCTTCCTCCTCATCTCTAGAACACTAAATTTTGTTTTCTTACTCTATAGTTTATTGTAGTTGTCATCGCCAAGTTCTGCTTCAGTATATCTGATTTCACTGCCATGAGGATATTACTACTGGTTTACACTCTTGGTAGCAGCTTAGATTTTTTTTTCTAGGAAGGGAAGGTATCTTCACTTGCTGCAAAATAGCCTGATTCAGAAGAGTGGCAAGGTATAAGCTCATTTCCTGATATTCAGCATATCTCTATGCATTTTATGAAATCTCTTTTCTGCGTTAAGAATTAGAGCTCTTAAAAAACATTATTTTGCAGAAGTGCTTTGAATCATGTGAAAGTGCAAGTCCAGCCATTCTTTAATTCTTTTTCAGGCTTTTGTTGAAGCCTGAGAAAAGACTTAGCTGCATAAAACATATGGTTCCTTTTAATGAGTCATCTCTTTAAGGTAGCAATTCCTTTTTTATGCCCATACAGAAGCTTTAAAAAGGGTATAGCTGCTTTAATGAGGTATCTATACAGGTCATTCCTCCTGCATGTCAGAAAGCACCTCTTCAGAATCATGTTCAAAACTCTGTTAAGTATTAATCCAGAAGTTGCCTCACCCATTATGTACAGATCATCCCTAATTACTGCCATTTCTTCTTTTCAATAGAGATAACACTTGGTACTGTTTGAAATTTTGTTTTATGTTGAAAGAACAATAAGATGAATAAGAACTGACTATCTTTCATTTCCAAAAATGGGTAATCTGACATTTCTGTAAGGTTCAGCTTCACAGTAAAATGCAGCATTTAATTTTTACACAGAAGAAACATTCTGAAGATTCAAAAGTTGCTATCTATATTTCAGTTTTCCCACTGGGATGGGAAATGATCAAATATTCACCCTCCTCACAATGAAGCAAGTTGTGCCCGATGTTTTAAAATCTGGGCACATCACGTGTACTCATTTAAGCAATTTTTACCCTGTAATGTGTGTTATATTACTTCTTGTAGTCTAGCCAGTTAATACATAGGGTGCTTTACAGAGCATGTAAGCAAAAGACAGAATAATCATGACTCCGTTCTGGGAATTAAAATAATATGGAATAAATGTGGAGAATATATGTGAAAGTGTAGAAACCTGATTGAAAATGCCTGATTAAAAAGAGCAAAATATTTAGAGTCATGTTGTGCAGAAACAAAAGGGACAAATTTGTAGCAGGGATTTAACAAACCAGCTAGTAAGCTCCAGATTGGCTCTATGAGTATAAGGAGACAGGTTTTTCTGCCTTTCCTCTCCAATACAGCCATCATGTCATCCAGGGATATCAGCCGTCTAGAAAAAGTCAAGATCAAATTAACTAGCAACCCTTTGGTCTCACAATAATAAGATCCTTAATTGCACACATAATAATTTACATAGTATTATGCTATAAGTTTTGTGCTGCATTTTTTATTTAGAAAGACATTTTGACTTAAGTGCCTTTTCTCAAAGCATCAAAGGAACACATTTATCAGGACTACTGCATTGCTTCCTGGTAGCATGTGTGAAATATTGAATTGCATAGGGATTTGTAAAACATTGCCATTTTAACAACAAAGACATACACATTATCACTACCTATACAGCAAAATCATAACAAAGTGAGTCCTACCTAAAAATTTCTAGAACATTCCAGAATATGTCAACAAGCAATAATGTTTAACATTCCAGTGTAGGTAGTGTTTGTGTCTTATTTTTAATTAGAGAGGTGAAATATCTATCTCATTCGTTTCCTTCAGCCATAGCCGTTCAAAGTGGATGCTCCATCCACTAGATATCTGTCAGAAATCTGGATTGGATACCCATTACTGAGATTGATAGGCATTATCAAACCTCAAAATACGTGTGTGTTCTTTTTTTAAATATTAGCTGTCACATTGTGATAAGTTGTGTTTGGTTGTACGTTGCATGGCATAATGTATAACCCAGTGGGCTCAGTTCTGAAGGGGAAGCATATTTTATATTTTAAACTCCATGCTGGAGAAAAAAAACAGATTGGACAACAGCAGCTAAAAGGAACACATATATAAAACAAGAGACATATAGAAGAAATTAAAAAAAATACTACGTGCATTTTAATATGTAGCTTTTTCATTACAGAAAATCTTCTATCAGGAAAATTAGAATTTTGGTGCTTTCAGATGGATTTGGGCACTGAGAGCATGCACATTTTTAATTATTAAAAACAATCTGAATTTATGTTAAATAGTTGTTTGTTGAGGTAAAGAGTGTTGGTTTGAGTAAAATGCCATCAATTAATATAATTTCTGGGTTTGTTGTTTACCTCAGGGTCCACAACTGTGGGCCCCTCCAGTCATTTCGAACAATCCTCAGTTTAACAACTGAATGGTGTTAAATCAGTTAAAAATAAATGTAATGACTTGAAGAGTGGGTAAGAGTGACAAGGGCATGTACAGCATTCAAATAACCTCTATTTTTGCATGGTAAAAACGTACAGCATATAATTATAATAATAATAGGAAAAAGTAGATTGAATCTTTAAAAAATGTAATTTTACTCTGGGTATGACGACATTCTGTTCATTATGATAGCCATGTTCCCATTGCCCCATACACATATGACTCTCAATTGAAAAAAACAGTTGTGGTATCATGATATATTTTCTCTGGTTGTTCACTTTACGTATCTATGCATTTCTATGTGTGTTCAGGCAAGCTGGAAGGACTATCAAATGCTTTTGTACTCATTCATTCATTCATTCATTCATTCATTTTAGTTTTTTCTTAAAAACCTCCAGTGATGAAGCACCATAACTTCTGAAGGCAAGCTGTCCTACTGGTTAATTGTTCTCACTTTTAAGAAGTTTCTCTGCAATTCCAGGTTTCTTCTCTCCTTTATTAGTTTCCCTCCATTGTTTCTTGTCCTGTCCACTGGTGCTTTGGAAAATAAGTTGACCCCTCTCCTCTTTGTGGCAGCCTCTCAAATACTGGAATACTGCTATCATGCCCACGTTAGTCCTTCTTTTCTCTAGACTAGTCAAACCCAAATCCTGCAACCATTCTTCATATGTTTTAGTCTTTAGGCCTTTAATCATCTTAGTTGCTCTTCTTTGCACTTTTTCCAAAGTCTCAATATCTTTTTTGTAATGTGACCACAACTGGATGCAGTATTCCAGGTGTGTTCTTACTAAGGCTTAATAAAGTTGTATTACTACATCACATGTTTTTGATTCTATGCCTCTGTTTATACAATCAGGGATTGTATTAGCTTTTTTGGTTGTTGCCGCACACTACTGGTGTGTCCACTAGGACTCCAAGGTCCCTCTCACAGTTACTGTTTTTGAACTAAATTTCACCTAATCTGTACTTGTACTTTTGGTTTTTTCTGCCCTGGTGTAAAACATTGCTTTTCTCCACATTAAATTTAATTTTGTTGGATAGGCCCATTGTTCAAGTCCATTAAGATCTTTTTGGATCTGAGCCTATCACCTGGGTTGTTGACTATTCCTGCCAGCTTAGTGTTATCTGCAAATTTGATAAGTGTTATGCAAAGCATATAACAGTGTTGTGCAAAGCATAGAAAGAATAAGAAATAGTAAGCAAAGAGAATTAAAGGCAGTTGAAAATAGAAAGAAAACAAAATCTAATTAAACTTAGTTTACATCAATACCACATGCTATGGCAATCCACAAATGGATCCACAAATATTGACATCATGGCTTCACTAAATTGAGGCTTTCACATAATGTTTTTAATAAGATAAAGAACAAGTTAACTAGGTTTCCAGTTTTAGTCATTCTTTTTTTGGTTGGATTCCATAAGCACAATAAAAGCCTAGTTTTACTTCAAAAATAATATCACTATTCTGAATAAACCAGGACTTCTAAATAACATACAGTGCCTATATTCCATCAACTTGAAGATAGTTAGACTATTTCAACAAATTTAGGATGCCTCTTTAAATTATTACTTATGTTATAGAATAAATGTAATACTTGCATATCTTTTATAAATACTTTAATTATCTACTAATAACAGTTGTTATATCAAAATGATTCTTAAACGTAATTGACATGCACAAAAGTTCTCCAGAACTTAACAACTGATAGCTATTGAACATGTCACAAACTCTTACTGTATCCTGATGATCCATGTACCACTAATAGTTGGTGTTATCTTCTCTTAGAAGCATTTGTATATGAAGTTGGACTGAAATAATATTGAGTTTCTTACTCGAACAGACGATTGAACTAGAAGATCTTCCAAGTCCTTCCAACATTGTTATTTTGTCATTTTGAAGTAGTATATCTACCAAGACATTGATATGTATGTAGAAATCTAAACATTATTTATTTTACAAAAACATATGGTTCTATTGTTTTTAAATTTGGCATATTCATAAACACTTAACAATTATAACAGTGTGTTTATTTCTTGCTCAGCCATAACCCAAGTAAATATTATAAAGTTAAAATGTTGATGAAATTGATCACGAGTAAAACTGGGAAAAGAGCAAAGTAAATGAATTCTATAATCATTTGGAATTTGAAATAGCACAAAATGTATTTTTTAATCCTTGTTATTGCTTTGGTTTTGACATTTTGGTTGATTTATTACTAAGCCTTTGAATAAAATAAGCCAAACATCAAATTTGCTATACAAAGCAAAGTTTGTGATGTCACTTAAAATAGTGGCTTAGAACTAGATGAACACATTCTTTGAATTGAAACATTGTAAATAATGGAATTTAATTAAGTCAGACTAACTTAAGTCTCATTGATTTCAGTTAGTCTACTCTAACTAAATTTGGATCCAATCCAATATCATTAAAGAAAATGCTATTTAACTCAGGTAATTCCACTTAAATATTTTAAAAAAATCAAAATTAACTATTCAGGTTTTCATCTGTTTTAATTGTCACATATAGTAATTAGCAGATCAAGAACTTAGATATTAGTTATGAGAAATTAGTTTGCATATGTAGAGGCAAGATGATTTTACAATCTGCAGATGAGATGGGCATCCGCCAGGAATGGAAAAACAATGTAATTGGATTCTAGACTGCACCAGTAATAGAAGATAGAACGATCTTGTGATCAGAATAAGAAAATAAAGAGCAAATTAGAAATCTGCATTGCCAAGTAGCAATGTAGGCATTTCTGCTCAATCCTTCCCAATCATGAAAGCTACTTTCAGGTGGCTGCATGGTCAAAGTCCAGACTCCTTTTCTACTTTTAGGATGTGTCAAATTTTTCAACTTTCATTTTCCAAATATTAGCGGTGCTCAAAGGTTGTGACATGTATTGAGGATTGGAAAGATATTTTGGTTACTTATAATTTAATTTAGTGTGCTTTGTCAGTAACTACATAAATATCATAACTTCTTAACATTTTGTACCTTTTACTAATGCCTGAAATACTTCTGAGCATTTTGCTCATAGCATATGATTTTCTACCACACCAGCCCCTACATTGGCTACTTCACAGAGACAGGAATGCCCCCAAACCGAAACAACATTGGCCATGGTTTTTAGGTTCTTCTAGAGCAGTGATGGCAAACCTTTTCAGCATCGACTGCCCAAACCACACATATGCATGCGCATGCGCCAGAATGCTAGAAACCTGAAAACCAGCTGGCCGGGGTGTGCATGCCTGTTTTTTGGGCATTTTCCAGTGGATTATTGGACTGGTTTTGGGCCATTCTCAGGCTGTTTTCAGGCTGTTTTCCACTTTCAGACCATTTTCCAGTGTTCTGGTGCCTGCAAAGACCAACTGGCTAGCGTGCACTAGAAATCATAAAAGCATCTGGCGATGAGATGAATAAGGATGATGAGGTACAGAGCACTTGGGTTTACAAAATTTTGTTATTATAGCAATGCGCAATAAAAGTAGTTTTAGCCCACATGTGGTTGTATGGCTTGGACTTCCTAGTGGTGCTGGCAAATGAAAAGATGTGGTGGTCTATTTATTGTCAAAATATCTTAGGATAGGTGTAACACACCCTCTCACCCTAATTCTCTTCTCCTTGCCTAAAAAGATTTTTATAATCCAAATAAATGCCCACATATTTTATTATGTTTTAGAAAAAAACTAAACAAATATGATAAGCCTAAAACAGCTTTTGAGGTGCTTATGGGGGGGAAAGTAATCCCAAACCAGAAAGAAATTTAGAAAAACAGATTAAAAATATAAATCCTGTACCATGCAGTGATGACATTACATCACTTCCAAATCTTCTAAAACCCTCAATTTTTATCTTTATGATCATTAAGAGATTGCATCAAGACTTAGTCAAAATATGTAATTTGAAAGCAGTGGGACCTTTAAATCACAGCTAATTTAAGCCTTATTAATTTTAATTGAATTTATGTATGTGTAAATCTGGATTGTATGAAGATCTTTCAACAGTTAAAGTGCACATTACAGACTATTAATTTCTATTGTTACTCAGTTTGGTTGCCAAGTTATTAGAGCTATGGTGTGGGACACAATCCAGGCAAAATTCAGGCCATTTAAGAGCGCACTGAATATTTCTCTTATGTGAAATCTTGAACATTACTTAGATCCCCCTTAATAAATAACTACAATAAAAATCCAGACTTGAGTAGAGGATAAGCTTAGCCTAAGAGCAATCCAACTCAAATTAGATATAATACTTTGGCTTCTCCTATTGGCCTCATCAAAACTTAGTTGTGATTAATGTTTGCTTGAGACAGACCTTACAGGGAGTAGACTCTTTGCTGTCTTCTTGAAACCCATCTACACAGACTGGCCTGAAGAATGGCCTCAAGGCACATGACTGCTGGAGTTCAACGGGCCTGGCATTGTAAACTGCCTGGAGGGAAAGCTACTGAGGACCATACAGAAATTGCTGGGAGCTCTTCGGAAGAACATATACATCAGGGAGCTTCAATCAACTGATCAATCAGCAAAGAAACTGGTGAGGCTTCCTTTCTTTAAAAGTGTGTTGTTGTGCAAGGATATATTCCTCACCAGAACTTACTCATTTCCAGATGGCTTGTACACTTCTGCTATATTTGTATCTAGACATTGGCATGGTAACATGCTGTAACTGGTCCTCATGCCAATTTCGCGATGATCAACAGCCCTTAAGTGTGGGCTATATAAAGCATCTCCAGAAAAGATTGCTTTTATTTATTTCTCAAGACTTCAGAAGAGCACAACTAACCCCTGGCTTATACCAGCAATGAGAAATTGGGGCGGTGGAAAATAAATGAAATCAAATGTATTTTCATTTAGCCATTGATTCATTGATCTTCTATTGCTTTTGAGAGGTACTAGGGCAAAGAGCTGACTTTGGGAAAAGAAGCTGGCTTTTGTAAAAGGGAAGTGTCACAGGTTTTTTTAATTAAGTGATGACATTTTCCTTTCTTTAAAAAAAATTAATAAAGCACAGAAGGAATTCAATTGCTTCTTTCAACAATTCAGGAAAAAGAGCAGAGTGCTAAAACAAACTTTACTGCTTTTATTTTCAGAAGTGGAGAGGGTGTGTGTGTGGGGGGGAGAGAAAGACTTGGGAGCCAAATATAATCACTCCATTAGTATTATTAATAGCATTCAGCTTGCTTCACATGCTTTAAATCAGACAGTGTTGTCGTGAGCCTTGTATTTGCAAGCACTGTCGGAACTACTGAAGGCTTTCGTAAAAGCACAGAAGTGCCTTCATAGCAACTGCAAGCAGCCTTTGGGGAACAATAGGTTTACCTATAGAGTCTTGAGATATTTCTGGAAAAGCCCAACCACTTGCTGTATTATTCTTCAAAAGTTACACACTCCTTGACCCAGCTACGTTTTAATAAGCTCTATTGCCATTTCACAGTCACACATCTCTTTACCCTCAACCTCCTAAATCCCTTTGGGCTGTCTTATTTGCACAGCATTCAGATCCCATTGGGCTGTCCTCATCCAGAGGGGTCTCCCTTTGGTTATTTCATCCACCCCTCTTATTTCTCTTATTCTCTTTCTGTTTCAGAAAGAGATCTCTAAGAATTATTTAATTTTTGCCAAGGAATATATCTGTCAAGATAATTAAGTAGAACAAAGCCTTTGGCAGGAAGACAATAGCAAGAAGTAACACAAGAATTTGGAAACAATGGTAATAGTGTCATTAACTCCATAAAATTCTTCAAGCTTGTCGGAATCATTCAGCACAAACAATGTGGGATGCTATTATAAAAGCATTGTCTAACGAGGAAGTAATTTCTGCTTGGAATTTGCTGACTTGTTTTGTTAATTAATCTCTTCAAGGTCATTTTCTTTGCTGAATGAAGATGCAAAGTATTCTTTGCTGCAACAAAGCTCTGCCAAAAGGACAAGAAGCATCCTGTTTTAAATATTTTATTTGTTTCTTTTCTCAGATATATCTTTAATTTATCTCTTTCATTCAGCTGAAGTATAACTGTCTGTGTTTGGAATTTGGTCCTTACCTGCTGAGCTTCTCATATTACTTCTCATTTTACCACAATATTCCCATAGTACATAATAAAGAAAATAAGATGGTTCCCTCAAACCGTACTACCACCGACTACGTATTACAGATAAGATAACTATTTAATTATTTTCATTCATTGTTTTTTTTCTCTTTTTTGCTCAAGTATTCATAAAATATCTAATGAATCAATGAAATGATTCTAAAATTATTGACCATTCGATCTTAAAACAGTGGGTGCTCCATGGCTTGAGGCTTTTAAAAGAGATTGGACAACTATTTGTTTGGAATGGTATAGGGCAGGGGTTCCCAAACTTGGCAACTCCAGCCTGGCTGGAGAATTCTGGGAGTTGAAGTCCACAAGTCTTAAAGTTGCCAAGTTTGGGAATCCCTGGTATAGGGTCTCCTGCTTGAGCAGGGATTGGACTAGAAGACCTCCAAGGTCTCTTCCATCTCTTTTCTGTTATTCTGTTATTCAATAGTCCATGAAAATGCCTTCCTCTGCAGATACAAGGCCATGAAAAATGTCCCCCTTGGCTCAATGGGAACTTTGTCTCCACCTCAAGCCTCATCACTATGGCTGCAGCATTAACAATTAAACTTCAGTCATGTAATGAGTAGATTTTGATTTGAATCAAGTTTGACTCCTGATGACTTCATGGCTGATGACTTCAGCCATGTAAATTTCTTGGCCAGGATTCAGTAATGGCTTGCTATTTGATATAGCAAACCACACAGACACACACACACACACACACCAGGAAGAAGCAAAAATAGTGAAAAATAAATGAATTTAGATACCTTTTAATTTGTCTCCTATTATCCTCTATGCCCTGTACATGAGGCACATTTTGAGAAACTGTAGTCTAAGATGCACAATGTATCTGAATAACGGGGGGAGAAAAGGGAAATGGAAAAGAGAAAGGAAATGGAAAAGCAATGAAGTCTTAATATTGCTATCTTTAAGAAACAGCATAAAGAATCATCTTAGCAAAAAGAAGGCTTATTTTAGTCTTCAGACACAGCATGGTGAGAAGAGCAAATGAAATAGTAACAAACAAGCAGCTGGAAGGCAGATCTCATGATTTTTGTGATGAGGATAGGACGTGGAGATGCGCTGCGGAAAGTCATTTCTCCCATATTCATGCAGGGGGGGATTGGGTGGAGAGAGAGAAAAAGAGAGAGACTGATCATCATCTCTATATCTATCTATCTATCTATCTATCTATCTATCTATCTATCTATCTATCTATCTATCTATCTATCTATCTATCTATCTATCTATCTATCTATCTAAAAAAAAACCTAATGAAAAGGAACAAAGCTCATCCTGAAAGTGAATGTAGCTGTGTTTGTCAGGGAGGCAATAATAATTCTCACTAGCATATTTCCACAGATTGCAAATTGACAATTTGTGTGTGTGCATGTGCGTGCATGTGCGTGTGTGTGTGTATATATATATAGTGTATGAACAATATAGGAATATTGCATGTTAAATAGTCCAGTTGTATTGCCCTGTTGTTAAAATAAACTTTTAATTATCATTTTATAATTCAGATGGCCCAGAGATTTTGGAAATGAAATCCAGGGGGTTTGGGTTCCCCATGGGGCTTCTGTTAAGAAGAAGTCTCTGGAACAGCTCTTGTGAATCTTGTTGTTAACCAACCTTTATGTTTATTCCCTATAGATAGATACCCAGCTCTGGAAATCAAGATCTTGAATATAAAACAGAAAGCAATAAATATTTCCCCATCCCTGCTGGGCTCAAATTCCTGAAAGAGATTATATCCATTTGTATCAATACTAAAAAGGAGATGCTCCAGGCAGATGTTACCTCTGTAATTAAAAACACTGAAGAATATTCTTAGAATTAGAAAGGAAGCATGCCACATATTATTCAACCCATAATGCTTTTTTTTATTGCAATATTTTTTTAAAAGAACCTAGCAGCTGGGGAGATGATCTTAAAGCCATTGCTACTTAAGACTTTTGCACTAGACATGCATGAATTCAGCTGTTAAAGTGAATACCAAGGAGAGAGGGGGGGAGGGAGGAAGGGAGGGATATATATGTGTGTGTGTGTTTGTGTGTGAATATATATATATATATATTTTCACATTGATGGAAAACAATTAATTTCAAATATTCTGTATCAGTTGTTGGCCAACTGATTTTCATATTTACATTGAAGACACTTCAATATTTGTCCATCCACCCAATTATATTGGAAGGTTCGACTTTAAAAAAATATATACATGTCCTTCCTGCATGGTCCACCAGCTGCACCCAGCTTGTGATGCAGAAATAAGCCATTTCAGTTCCAGTTGCTTCCAGTTAGCATTTTCTGGAGATGACTTTATCACTAACAGAGAAAAGCAATATCAAAAGAAAAATGGAGAAAGAAGCAAAAGTTCTTTTGCCCGTGCATAAAATGCATCTTTTTATATATTCAAATACAGTTGTAGGTAATATTCATGACTAATATTAAATGAAGCCTAGAATTAGACAAAATGCAATAGACATATATTGAAGTGAGCGTTTTATTATGTGTCATGTCAGTCAGATTAAAGAAAAGAATGCATGACATCAACAGGATATTGCATGTATATCAAGCAATCTATTTATATATGACAGGGAGGGTTTGATTTCTGGAAGGAGTGACAAACCCCGTAAAATAACCGCTCGCCTTCAAAATTACAATAAGATGAAACGTGTACATTTTTGAATGCACTTTTTTTTTTAAAAAAATGCAATTAACAAAATAGGGATAAATATGTTTGGGAATCAATAGTGACATCCAGAATAAGAGAGGAGAGAACTAATCTGCAGAGATGCAGAAAGGTTATTGGGCAATGTCTCTAGCATTCCAGTTTGGAGAGAAAATGGATATGAAAAGCCAAAGTGTCTGTGAGAAATATTCCAGAGAAGATAATTTAATATGAAGCAGTGATGAGTTTTCTCTCCTGCAGAATAATATGAAAATAGTGAGATTGCCTGATTCTCTGTGGTGTGTCTAAGATTATAATGGTGATGCCATACCGTTATTGCTTAATAAAACAACCAAAAATAAAGGGTGTTTTTCTAGCCTTCCTCCCACTATGTATTTTATTCCTCCAAACAATATTTTGTAGCATTCATATTTCTTCTCTTTGTCTTCCTCCCTAGTATAGCAATCAGTAAGCAATTGTGGAAATAGAGGCATGACTGTAGCCATCATTGAGCAATATTCCAGGCATTGCATAGTTCAGCCATCTTCTTCTCCCCACCTTCTTCTGACTTCAAGGTTATTTGTGAAAAACAAACAAACAAATAAATATAACAACTAAAACTGCACCTGCTAAGTTCAGTAGCTGTAAAGACAAAGTGCAGCGAGAGAGAGAAATTTCTTGGGTTCAGAATCATTGCACTTGGATACACATGCAAGGCATTGGAATGAGGGTAAAAGAACAATCAGTGGTCAATTGACTTTATTTCCTTTTCCAGAATGATAATTTGTATAAATTATATATGTTTCCAAGGTTATTTGTGCAGAACGCACAGGAGTTATCTGACAAGCTGCTCATAAAATCTGTCAAATGAGAAAAGCAGAATTTCCACGCAAGGTGCATTTAAGCTGCATTCGGCAAATAATGTGAACAACGGTAGTCAAATATTCCCCCCCTCCTCCCCAACCATTATTTGCCAGAGTTCATGGCAATTTTCAAACCATACATTTGGTGGAGCTACAGGACAGAAGCAATCAGAACTGACTTTCTACATCAGTAAATTCCAGCTGTATTTTCTCATAACCTTTCCTTCTTTGTTCAAATGGGAACTTCCATTTTAAATTGCAATCTATGACTTTTGAGACAGAAGTTAAAGCCTCTTGCTGGCAAATTCTTCTGGTCGCTACTTTGACTTCTTGCTTTTTTATTATTATTATTATTTCCAAAAGACATCACAGTCGTGTTACGTTGAGACAAAGATGCCAACATTTTTAAGGAGACAACCCCATGCCCCCACCCCATTCACCCCATGTGAGTGAGGTTACCAAGAAGATTATGCATTAAGAAATGCCAGACTAATGTTGAAATTCAATATGTCAGCTGCTTAGGAACAAGGATTAAATTCCTTCCCATGATATATTGTTTGCATTTATTCATAATACTTGTGATGCTGAAAACTCACTCTGCTTTAAGCTTAATTACTTGTGGCTTTGAAATGCATTTGCTAAAATCAACTGAAAGGCAGGTGGGGGGGAGACAAATGGAATATGGCAATAAGCAAGTTGTGGTTTGACACAGTCAAAAACAAGGAAACAAAATTAAGAGCAAGTGCCAGATTTTTAAATAATCCAGACAAACCAGCAAGTGCTGTTCTTTGCATTGCTATCAGCAAGCAGCGGTATTGAATTCCATTTCCTTGAAAGTAGACTTCGTAAGAAGAAATATGTTGGTAAGTTCTGAAGCTGGTGAAAATATAGATTTTAAAGCCATTTAGTTAGCTGGCAGAAAAAATCCTTTTCTGTTTCTCCTGCTTTGAGTCAGGAGATAAGCTGATAGGTGTTTTGATGGTCAGCTGATCAGATGGCTGACAGGAAAAGTGCTCTATCCGTATTTCCTGCTGCCCAGCTAATCAGCATAATTCAGCAGCCGATGGAAACAAATAGCTAGTTCTCTATTGCCAGAGTCCCTGGGAAATTAACAATCTTGAGGAAGAGAGCTGAAATTAGGGGAATAACAATCCTTGTTCAATGGTTTAGGGAAGGTGGGGACTAAAAAGGAATAGAGATATTACATGATATGCGTGTGTAATGAATATGCTCCCTTGTAATCATTCAAGCACGGCAACTCCCATTCTATACGGTAGTCCTCAAGTTACGACTACAATTGAAACCAAAATTTATGTCGCTAAATGAAACATTTGTTAAGTGAGTGTTACCACATTTGATGACTTTTATTGTTGTTACGTGAATCATAACAGTTGTTAGGTTAGTCACATGGTTGTTAAGTGAATCTGGCTTCCCCATTGATTTTGCTTGTCAAAAGTCACCAAAGGGAATCATATGACCCTGGGCATAAATGTGAGTAGTTTACAAACATCTGAATTTTGGTAAAGTGACCATAAGGAAGCTGCAATGGTCATAAGTGTGAAAAATGGTCATAAGTCACTTTTTTGTAACTGTGAATGGTCACTAAATGAACGTGTAAGTAAGTTGAGGTCTACCTGTATAACACGGATCAGAAATGGTTGGTCTCATTCTGCTGGAAACCCAGCCCAGGCATTGATCTCCATGTGGCCTCAGAATAAAAAAAAAGGGCGCTCAGGTGCTTAATACAGGCACCAGTATCTTCCTTGATATGCAAGGCAGTTATTACATGAATCATGCTCAATGTTATGATTTTTGCTATAGTTGCTAAGCAAATCAATCATGTAGTTGTGAAGCAAATACACTCCTCTCGACCCATGGCTTTGCTTGTCAGAAGCCATCTGGGAAGATTGCAAATGGCAATCACATGACCCAGGAATGCTGTAACTGTCATAAACACTGACCAAGCACTCAAATTCTGATCACCTGAGTATGGGAATGTTGGATAGTTGTAAGTGTGAGGACCTGTTGGAAGTCACTTTTTTCCAGTGCCATTGTAACTTCAAATGGTCACTAAATGAATGGTTGTAATACAGAGGTGGTTTTTACTTACCTTCCCTACTGGTTTGCAAATGTGTGCATGCGCCCGTCTGTGCATGCTCCCAGCCTTCCGTGCTTGCGCTGTGCTCAAAAAACATCCCTAAATAGGATGAATTAGAGTCAGGGCAGGTCGGTGGGCTCACCCACGATTACCCCTACCATTTCGGGCAAACTGGTCCAAACTGGTAGAATACCACCTCTGTTGTAAGATGAAGTCAATTTGTAGCCTATTATGCATTTGATCTTCTTGAGACATTGAGTGGGCAATCTTTTGTACATTTGACTAATTGTCTATGGAGATTCTCAGTCATCCAGGTCATGGTTGTTCTAAAGGTGCTTTTTCAAAAGGCAACTGGATTTTTCTTTGAAGACATTTCACTTCTCATCTAATACACTCTTCAGTTCAAAACTGAACTGAACAGTCTTTGGGACATTTGGCTAATTGGTATCCAAATTACTTGGATGACCAGGATCCCTGTATAAAGAGGATCATGCCAAAAATATCCAAATAAGTTGAGATGTACATGTGTGAGTCGTTCTTAATCTACATATAGACATCAAAGCTAGTTGGAACATATGTAGGTGGGAAGCCAGGGTGAGAAGGATAATTAAGCAAGTGCCTATACTATTTCAGGATAAGGAATGGTAACCTGCATCAAAATCACCTTGTACAAAAAAATTTCTCAGCTTCAAATTTTCTCCTGAATTGTAATTTTATATGTTCGATTTGCTACTTTAGGTGATTAATACTGAATAATGTGGAGGACAGCCTTCACTCATAGGTACTTCTATTACCAGTTGAAATATCAAGCTCCGGGTTAGAAGCAGAAGAATGGTAAACACTATTTTATTCCATTATATTGACTAAGCATTCCTACCCACTCCTTCTGCAGCAATTGTAGATCAGACCTCTTGAATAAGGGCACCATTCAAACATTCTTAAACTTTAAGAATGTGCAGTAGATAAAGTTTCCACAAAACAATATTGGGGGTGTGTGAAATTTGTACTTCTATTCAACATCTAAAAATTACAGAATTATTTTCTCGAAATATGTATTTGGAAAGTTAAATATGCTAGCAAAGCATACTAAGTTAAAAAAAAAAGTGGGGTATGTGCCAGTGAATTGTACATTTGTGGGTGTAAATTTTTTTATTACTGACCTCAAGCTAAATATGAGGGGAGGGAGAGAGGAAACAGTGAACTGGTAAAAGCCAACTTCTAAAAGTGGTTATTCAATAGTGACATGGAAGGAAGGGTGAGAAAGAAATTCAAGATAACCTGGCCTTGATTTTGTTCAACATATGAACTTGGGCATGCTTTCAAGATTTGATTATTCTATCTTACTACAAAAAGGAACATCTATGGTGTCACTGCTATATAATTTTCTTGATCTGGTCTACCCTGAAGGACTCACAAGGTATAAATGTCCCTAACTCCGAGACAAATGTGCCCATCAGGCTTGCTATGCTTGAGTTTATTTCAATAAATAAATTAATGTGAAATTGGCATGCGACATATCAGATAAATAGCTTCTACTATTATCGTTATTCTGAAAACTACGATAGGTGTTCTGAGAAATAATAAAAAAGACAAATGCTGAATATGCAGTTACACTTCCTTGGAAAGAGATCAATAATTTGGGAGTTGGCTTCAGTTTATGGTTCTTACAAAGACAGCAGATGAAGGCCATAGTAAAGAGAACTTTTTCTCAGATGCAGCTTTTCACCCAAAGTGCACTATTTTGGAGCACGATGCTCTAGCAATAGTTGTTATTTATGTCCTGATCACCTTGCATTTGGATTAGTTTAATGTGTTCTACTTGGCACCTCTTCACAAAGAAGTGTTCTCTCACAGGTCTAGCGGCAGCTGTAGCTGAACTGCTGGATGGCTTGGTCCACTGATCAGGTGCTTCCTACTGAGAGTTTTTGGTGTATCTTTCAGCATTCTGTAGCGTGACAGTTGGAAGGAGATATTGATGTTAAAAGCAGATATGCTTTGAAGAGACAATGGAGGCATATTATGAGAGCAAATAGTCACTGTCTTTTGGTTAGGGATGCGGTGGCTCAGTGGCTAAGACACTGAGCTTGTTGATCAAAAGGTCGGCAGCTTGGTGGTTTGAATCCCTAGTGCCATGTAACAGAGTAAGTTCCTGTTACTTGTCCCAGCTTCTGCCAATCTAGCAGTTCGAAAGCATGTAAAAAAAAATGCAAGTAGAAAAAAAAGGGACCACCTTTGGTGGGAAGGTAACAGCGTTCTGTGTGCCTTCGGCATTTAGTAATGCTGGCAACATGACCACGGAGCCATCTTCAGACAGCACTGGTCCTTCGGCTCTGAAACAGTAATGAACACCGCCCCCTAGAGTCAGGAACGATTAGCACTAAACTTACCTTTGGTTAGTTTGACCACATTTGGGTGTAGGTGTAGCAGACATAGGACCAGACTGGGGTTGTGGCATTGATCTGGGATCTATAGCTGCTCCTTCCACCCCAACGTCCATGGGACTGGGTGACCTTCTTGTCTTTTTCCTGACTGAGAACTGGAAAGCATTTTGAAATGGCCATCTTAGGATATATTGTTTTAAATGTTTTTGTCTGAGATTTGAACTTTGTTATCAAACAGCAGGATCATGAACTGTGGAGGGTGAATCTGCCTACCATCTTCCTGAATGAAAGCCAAGGGAGGAGGCTTTGGGTGAACAAGATTGGGAATGGTGGGTTGTTTGGAGGCCTAAAAGCCCAGTGAAAGGGGCTGGATAACAGCATTGCGTGTGTAGTAAAGGGACTTAGTGAAGGGGGAGCTAGCTGGTTGGTGGCTCTGAATGCTTTGTATATGTGCTCTGGTTCTAGGACAGACTGTGGTTAATTTTAGCAATATTAGTAAAGCAAGGGGGAAATGAGCAGGTGAGAGAAGTCTCTGGAGAGATGAGGGTGGCCAAGGACACCTTTGTAGTGATGGGTAGGGGAAGATATGATTGGACATGGGGAAGCTCTCAGGGACCACAGTATATAATTCCAGCATCCTCTCCACATCTCACTCCTGGCCCCAAATGGCAGGAATTCAAGGCTCTAAGTTGTCAGCTGCTGTTGCTGCTGTTGCTGCTGCTGAATGCCAGGTCAGTCTGTAATAAAGCTATCTCATCTATGATGTGATTGTGTATAAGAGGGCTGAACTGGGATGTATTACTAAAACCTAGCTAGGTCTGGGTGGTGTTCCCCTTTCTGTGATGTTTTTAGCTAAGGAGTGGCATCAGTCAAGGTTTAATGTGGAGCTGGTGGGGTGGCAGTGGCCATCCAAGATATAGTATTTGGGTGGCATCTAAGGGCACTGCCAATTTAAGTTGGACTCCAGGTATTTGTTGGGACTATTACCACTATATTAGTCCATTGCTTCATAGCAACCTCCCTGCTTGAGCTTCTTGATTTCATAGCCAAGTGGGAATAGAGTTATCCAGACTTATGGTCTTGAGGGTTTTCAATTTGCCTGCTCTGGGTCAGGTCTGAGATAGCTCGGCTACTGATGATCACCATGAAAGCCATGGGCCTGTCCCAGATTGTTAACCCACCCCCCCCCACCCCCGCCAATGCATACTATTGGTCATACGACTGGCCTGGATTTTATGTTGGAATAGTACAAGGTGCTCTGGATTTTGGTTTTTTTCTCTGTCATGGACAGATCCCTCCCTCCCTCCCTCCCTCCCTCCCTCCCTCCCTCCCTCCCTCCCTCCCTCCCTCTCTCTCTCTCTCTCTCTCTCTCTCTCTCTCTCTCTCTCTCTCAGAACACTGCTTGGAGGTTGGGCTTATTAGATTGGTCTTCTCCAGGTGTGGTACTGAGACTTTCCATCATCGGTCTTGAATAGGGTGGCACTGCCACAGACAGACCTGGTGCCTAATTCAGGTCTTTCTGAACCCACCAGGTTCTGCTCACTCCAATCACATCTACTTGTATTTGAATTGAATTTGAATTTATTGGACTTCTAGACCGCCCCCTCTCCCCGGAGGGACTCGGGGCGGTGTACAGGTAAAAATTAAAACCATTACAATAAATAATACATAAAACTAAAATCGAATTAAATAAACCCCTGTACAAATTTATAAAAATTAAAAACTTAACCCTAAAACCAAATCGGAAAATTTAAAAATGCAGACTGAGGTGGGAAAGCTGGAATTAGGCAAGACCGGCCAGATGAAACAAGTGGGTTTTGAGTTTCTGGCGGAAGGAGCGGAGATCCGTGGTCGTTCTAATGTCAGGGGGAAGGTCATTCCAGAGGGTCGGGCTCGCCACAGAGAAGGCCCTTCCCCTGGGCATCGCCCGCTGGCACAGCCTGGTGGACGGCACCCGGAGAAGTCCCTCTCTGTGTGAGCAAATCGGCCGAAGGGATGTATGGGGCAGGATACGATCCCGCAAATAACTAGGTCTTGTGCCATGGAGCGCTTTGAAGATGATAATCAACACCTTGAAATGCACCCGAAAAGCCACAGGCAGCCAGTGCAGCCTGCGCAGGAGAGGTGTTACGTGGGAGTATCTAGAGACTCCCGAAACTGCCCGCGCGGCCGCATTCTGAACCAACTGCAGCCTTCGGGCACATCTCAAGGGGAGCCCCATGTAGAGAGCGTTGCAGTAGTCTAGACGGGATGTCACAAGCGCATGAGTGACTGTGCGAAGGGCGTCCCGGTCCAATAAGGGATGCAATTGGCGCACCAGGCGAACCTGGTGAAACGCCCCCCTTGCCACGGCTGTCAAATGGTCATCCATTGACAGCCGGGCATCTAGAAGGACGCCCAAATTGTGTACCCGATCCACGGGGGCCAGATGTTCGCCCCCAATGGCCAGTGATGGAATCAACTGGTTGAACCGGGGCGCCGGTAGCCACAGCCACTCAGTCTTGGACGGGTTGAGCTTGAGTCTGTTACTTCCCATCCAGATCCGTACGGCTTCCAGACACCGGGACATCACTTCGACGGCATCGTTTGGGTGGTTTGGGGTAGAGATGTACAGCTGGGTGTCATCCGCGTACAGATGGTAATCTACCCCAAACCCACGTATGATCTCGCCCAGCGGCTTCATATATGCATTGAACAGGAGGGGCGAGAGGACCGACCCTTGTGGCACCCCACAAGTGAGCGGCCTCGAGGTTGACCTCTGCCCCCCTGCCAACACAAATTGTGCTCGACCAGAGAGGTAGGAGGAGAACCACCGCAAAACGGTGCCCCTCACCCCCAACCCCTCCAGTCGATGCAATAGGATACGATTGTCGATGGTATCAAAAGCCGCCGAGAGGTCTAATAGGACCAGGATGGAGGAACAACCCCCATCTCTGGCCCTCCAGAGATCATCCACCAAAGCGACCAATGCCGTCTCCGTGCTGTGACCGGGCCGGAAGCCGGACTGGCGCGGGTCCAGATAATCAATTTCCTCCAAGTGGTGTGGAAACTGTTGTGCCACCACACTCTCAACAACCTTCGCCAGAAAGCAAAGGTTGGAGACGGGACGATAGTTGACTAATAAAGCTGGGTCCAGAGAGGGCTTCTTCAGGAGGGGTCTCACCATCGCCTCTTTAAGGGAGGCAGGCAAGAAACCCTCGCTAAGAGAAGCGTTGACAACCTCCTGGAGCCAGCCTCGTGTAACCTCCCAGGATGCCAGTACAAGCCAGGAGGGACACGGGTCCAGTAAACGTGGTAGCTCGCAGTCGCCTACGCAACCTGTCCATATCGTCGGAAGTAACAGAGTCAAACTCCTCCCAGAATGGAACCTCAAGACCCGCCTCCGACGTCCCCTCCGGATCACTAGTGGGGACCATCACGCTCCGAATCTGAGCGATTTTGTCCTGCAGCTACTCCCCAAATTCCTCTGCTCTACCCTGCAAAGGGGCTTCCCGCGGCCTCTGTTGAAGGAGGGAGCGGGTTACCCCAAACAGGGCGGCAGGGCGGTTATCCGCGGACGCAATAAGAGTAGCACAATACTGACGCTTGGCCACTCTTAACGCCACAAGGTAAGTCCGTAAATGGGCTCTCACCTGTGTTCGGTCAGATTCAGAGCGTGACGATCTCCACCTGCTCTCTAGGCGTCTCTTGTGGTGCTTCATCGCCCTCAGCTCCTCGGTAAACCAGGGAACCTGGGTGGTTCGCTGCCGCAAGAGAGGCCGCAAAGGCGCAACCCGGTCCAAGGCCCCAGTGGCCGCACTATTCCATGCAGCCACTAGGTCCTCCATCCGGGTGCGGGTCAGGGCTACAGGAAATGGCCCAAGCTCCATCTGGAACCTATCAGATCAGATTGTCCCATCAGATCTGGCAGAAAGGTAAGTTTCAAGTCCTCAAGTACTCCATATTTGTACTATCTACTTTAGACTTGATGTATCAGTTTCATATCTGAAAATGGAACAAAGTCTAAGCATAGGATGGCATGTAAAAAATTTTAAAAATCAATAAATCAATAAAATACATTATCACTGTATATTACAGAAAATAGTAAATTCAACTTTAATATGTGTTTATATTTCAGAATGAACTAGAACTTAAGTGGTAAAATTTATGATAAGAGTATAGTACTTATAGTACAGTTCTCATAGAATACATTCAAATGGCCTTTGTTTAAACACAGTGATATCCTTACTTTTCAGGCATTTGTTTATCTATTAGAGTCTTAATCAAAACTGTGTCTTCAAATCACATCTCAGCCCATTCAGTTCAGAGGAAGGCAGCACTGAGATGCCTGACTAAAAGAAAATGAAATATCAAGTAAAACCAACAGCAATATTGTCTAAAGCTTCTCTGTTTTGATTTTGCCTGAAGCCATATTGAAATGGACCTAGATAATCCAACTCATCTAGAAATACCAGAAGCTGATTCCACCTGTTTAAAGCAGCCCAAATTACAGTGCTGTTTTCCCAGTGGGGGGAAAAATGTGATACCCTTTATGTATCTCTTTCTCTTTGTAGTTGTAGATAGCTTAGGGGTGTGCAATTTGTATCGGGGAAATGATGCAGAGGGATTGCCAGTGGCTTTTAAGGCCAAAATCTGTGATTAGAATTGCTGTATCACTTTGTCCAGTCACTTTGTCCCCAGTCACTTATCCTGCTATTACTATCTGTGCATCCTGGTTAAATTCTTTGGGCAATGAGCAAAAAATCATAAATCAACAAAAAGCAGGAGAAACGTGTTGCGACACCTACAATGCAGAAAGAGGAAAATTACATCACAGATACTGCGTATTTCCCTTTCAGTCCTTTTCGTTAATGGAAAGCCTCAGTCTTTGGTACAAGGAAGCAACATGATCTAAGCCCAACTCAATATTGCTGCATCCCACTGACTTAAACATTGTAATTAACAGTGCACTTGGATTTCCCTCATTTATATATGATGGTATACAAGAGCTTAGCTTTGGGTCATTTTCAAAGATTAATTCTGGCCTAGCAATTGTTTCTAAATAAGACACATTAGAGGATTATTATAAGAATTTTTTTTTAAAAAAAAAACCTCTTTATTTGTCATCAGCTGGAGGCACTAAATACACCAGACATTCCCATCTCCTATTTTTCTATAACAACTTAGTGAAAACAGTGTGAGGAGCCAAGGATACTCAACTGATTTTCAGGACTAAGGAAAGACTAGAATTCAGAGTCTTCTAGTTTGTAGCAAACCCAAATATTTCCCATTTTTGTTCTTCCTTCTGTTCCATCATGCCTGATTCTTGGAGACTGCTAATGTTCGCAATGTTTAAGGCTAAGAGAATGTGACCGGCTGCAGGTCAGCCAGTTGGCTTCAGGCTTTGGGAGTCAAACTACATTTTTCCAATTTCTAGCCTATTGTCTTAACCTCTACAATAAACTAGCACTCTAATTCCCATGCATACATACATATGTACATGCATACATACCAGTTTCGCACCTACTCGCGAGAGCCGGTTGGTGAAATTTAGAGAACCGCTGAGAGGGGGTTCCACCGGTGTACCTGGAAGTAAATCTGGCCCGCCGCTGCCAGTGACCCAAAGGGAAGGAAAGGAAAGGAAAGGAAGGAAGAAAGGAAAGAAAGAAAGAAAGAAAGAAAGAAAGAAAGAAAGAAAGAAAGAAAGAAAGAAAGAAAGAAAGAAAGAAAGAAAGAATTTATCATCACAATTGAGTCCAAAATTTTGGTTGCTAAGCAAGAGCATTGTTAAATGAGTTTCACCACATTTTAAAAGGTGGCCACTCCCACCCTGTCACATGACTGCCAAGCCACACCCACAAAATAGGCCACACCTACAGAGTAGGTTCTAAAAAATTTGAAACCCACCACTGATACATACATACATATCCATATGTATGTACATACATACGTATGTATGTATATGTGTGTATTAAGACTCATTCATTGATACGGGTAATAAAAGATTAGCAAACTGGAATTCTAGGGATGAAAATAATCCAGTCAGTGACTCAATTGTGGAAAAATAAATAGATGTAATTCTTAGTAAGGCTCTACATAGTCTTTGTCTCTCAGGACAGCACTGCAGATAATACAGATAGTCCTTGACTTACGGTTGTAATGGAGCCTCCCCATTACCATCATAACTTGTGATGGTGGCAAAATGGATCATCCATGTGACTGGGCCAATTTTATGATTAATGTTTGTAATGTTAAGCTAATCTGTTTCTTAAGTGAATGCAATGATCATTAAATGAATCCATTGTTTGTTATGGCATATTTTTGCTAAATCATAGTAGTAACCCTGTTTTGATATCAAAACATAAATCGTGGAATGTGGCAAATAGCCATAAAGGCAGGCTGGTTGCTGAGCACACAAAATGTGGACACATGACTGCTAAGAAAATGGCCATCAAAAATTTGGAATGAGGTCATAAGTACTTTTTTTGAGGGGGGATCCACCATAACTTTAAATGGTCACTAAGAAAACAGTTGTAAGTAGACGATTATTTGTATACAATTTAAACAGGCATGCTGATAAAGCGAAATCTGAAAAATTGACAATATTTAGAATGCTTTTTTTTTAAAGCTAAACAGCAATGAACTAATCACTACATAAAATTATAAGGACCTCAGCAGAATTAAATATCTTGTCTGTCACCTTGTCTGTCACCTATTTCAGGGGGGAATAGCTAGACTTTCGGGAAGCACCAAATACTGTAGCCATTCCTTTTTAAATACAGTTGCAATAGTTGAGTAAAAAAACCTGGCCAATCTCTGGAGATAGCAAAGAGAGTTTTCTGCCCATAAGGCTGGTCCTCCAGCCTAGCCCAGCTCATCCCAATCCTACTATCAATCCTACCCTTTGATCATTTGAATTTATTGCACATTTTCCAGTTCTACAATATCCTGTTTTGAGGTTTAGTTATTAGAATTCTATATGGTATTTCATCTGAGGTCATGCTATACATTTTTTATGCAATGTTATGATACTGACAATATTGCTGGCAGGTGTTTTTTTTCATATCAGTAACAAACCGAACATTTTTACTGAGTTTTTCGCCAAACCAAGCTCCTTGGTTAATTCTGTCAGCTCAAAGCCCATTATATTCTAGTATACAGTATATCTGTATGATTTTGTTTTATTGGGGATATTCAATACATCTAAGAGACATTTTTAATTGTTTTGATAAGTTCATTCAAGGAGTTAATGTGATTTGAACCACTAATTTTATATGGTTCCAATGATGAAATCAAATTTCTAATTGATTTAAAGAGATAAAATAAAATTAGCACAAATGCAAGAGATCATTAAATTGACAGCTCTTTTTGAAAATATGTGACCTGATCATCCCAAAGGTGTTTTTTTCAAGAGGCAACTGGACTTTTCAACTCATTTTTCATGAAAGATGTTTCATTTCTCATCCACTAATTTTCTTCAGCTCTGATTGGATCAGGAATGAAATCCAGCAGGTTCTGATAGGTTCTATAGAACCAGTAGCAGAAATTTTGAGTAATTCAGAGAACCGGAAAATGCCACCTCTGGCTTGATTTTTGATTTTGATTTTATTTAGACTTATAAACTGCCCCCTCTCCCTGAAGGGACTCGGGGCGGTGTACAGGGAAAGAAATTAAAAACCATATGAACAGACAATATATAACAAAGCTAAAAACGAATTAAATTACCTGTACTAGAATTTAAAAATATTAAAATAGGAACCCTCCTAAGCTAAAATTCCCTAAATCTAAAATCCATTGATGTCCTTGACAGAAGTTATGTTATAAAATCAATACCATTTACCATTGGCCTCAGAGTGGTTTAGGAATGGAGATTTTGCAGTATCCTTCTCCTGCCATGCCAACCAAGCCACATCAACAAAACTGGTAGTAAAAAAAATTGAATTTCACCACTGGTCTGGATGGTAGAGAATGGAGGGATGTATATTCCTTCCAAAATACTGTCAGAAAATTTGGCCATCCAGTCTCAGATTCAGATGACTTGTTCTGCAATTTCGGTCCAACATGGACCAACTTATTCTGTGGGACATATTGTAATTCCATTAAACAGGCCAATAACTTGTTATGACACATATTAAAGAGATACATACATATAATCTTCTACCTCATACTTTATATACACCCCAAGAAGATGCTATCAAAAACCACTCTGAGGTTTAACAGAACACAGAAGAATGAAGCTACCTTGTCTAGTACTTGTGTGAATTCATAAGGCATGAGAAGCATTTCATTTCCTAAGTTAACCTTAGATCTAGACAGTCAACTGTACAAATAAAAAAAATCTACAGCTATTTCTATAACTTCAGAATATTTTTTTTAAAATAAAACCAGTATTAAAACAGAAATTGGTGGTGCTTGAGTATTTTTCAAACTTCAGGCTTCCCATAAAGCAAACAATAGCTTGAACAATACAATAAAGAAAGTTGGAATATAATTTTAAGGTTATTATCATCTGAACTAAACTGATGGGTGAAACTCTCCTTTTTGCAATGTGTATGTTGTATTGTACACATTGATGCAATTTAATTCCAGTGTAATTATATAAATGATTGTTAGATCTAAAGTCAAATCAAAATGTTTCCAATGGAATGAAAAGGATTCATACAACCATGATCATAGATGAATCCTTTTGCAGAGCAAGTACAGTTGTCTATGGCAATATTGCCACACCATCAAGACATAAAACTCTTCATGTTGCTTGAAATTCCTGGAGGTATATTCATTATTCAAGGAATTTTCGGTAAGACAAATATGACTGGAGAAACCATTTTCAGCATTAATTTTAGTGAACTGCTGAACTTTGTTAATATTTTTTGCAGGGTCCAATTCATTTCCAATAAATTGTGCAGTAATGGCAGCAGAATGAAGTCCAAAAAGTCTGAAGATTGAAAGCCAGAAGAGGTCAAATGAAAAGAAGGGGATCACTTGTCCTGCAATGCTGACACTGTTAAAACGCTAACAAGAAAATTAAGCAGGAAAAACAGTTATAAAAAAATATAAAGAGTTTCTTTGATCAATTCACTGAACAGAAGTAATATGACAAACAGGAAATTGCAAAGAATAACTATTTTGACTGTAGTGGAAATAGCAACTTAGGTAGCTACAGTTCAAACTAGATACAGAATATTTTCCTGGAACTTAAAGGAAAGGTATCCAGATGTCTAAACATTCGTTTCAATGTGGCTTTTATTTTGAGTTTGGCATGCCTTCAGAAAACGGATAGACAAGTTTAGCTGGAAGACATTTTCCAGGATATTTACATAATTTCATACATATTTTATCCCTCTGCATTATTTTTTTAGTGGCAGTTCTTTTTTAATTCCTGCATTCTCTTAGAACATTACATACAGGTACAATTTATTGACATGCATCAAAATGCTTTGAGTAGTGAACAAATAGTCAAATCCCAAGATAGAGAAATTTTGTGGGAAAGCCTAACCTTTCAATATGTATTTTCTCCATAGAATAAAAGCCTACCAGCTCAAAGCTTACCAAGCCTGATAGAAATACTATACTGCTCCTATATTTTGTTCAAGAGCTCTGAGACTCTCTTTAAAGAATATAGTGAATATTTGTAGTGAGACTTCTTCACTGTATTTCTTTTATAAGTATTCTTACTGAAAATCAAATATTCTGCTTACAATATAGAGCAAAGTTAGTGAGAGAAGGAGGGCAAAAGAAAGCAGCTTTTCCATAACAAAGTAAATACAGTAAATAATAAAGAAATAAATGCACAGCAGAGGAAATGGACAGCTTAATCCAGAGCTTCTGAATTACCATACAGTGCAGTGAATAGACATGGAAGTCAAAACATTTGATCCTTTCCAACTATTTCAGAATAAGGAAAGGAAAGAATAAGGAAACCGTCTTATACTGGGCAAGTGTGTCTGTGTTGTGCAAGAGCAATCAGCAGTGTACATTATTCTGTTACTGCTGGATCTACCAAATGGTGAGCACACACTCATACCCAAAGATTCTATTTGTGGTTTACACTGTGGTAAAGAAACCAAGATCTCTGGCTTGTTTCTCACAGACTATTTCATTCCAGTTGTTGTTCTCAATTTCAGTTTTTGGTTTGGTCTTGGTTCATACAACATAATAAATAAACCACCAATGATGTTGTCTAGGTTTGCTAACAATGGCAGGAGCATCCAGCCAGATTAAATACGTTGTGTCTTTTCTAGTGATCATACAAAATACATTGAAGGAAGATTTGTTGTTGTTGGTTTACTGAAATGTTTAGAAGAATAAGATCACAGGCATGCTTACCTAACCAACAAGGATAACTCAATATATCATTCCCTGCCTGTTAAGATACTATACAAACCCCATATTATTTTTGAAAATTTAGGCACCTTGCCGTATTTTTGTCTTACTGAGATAGAATTTCTCACTGCAGACAGGATTATTTGGTATGTTCTATTGCTATTGGTGACTATGGTGTAACCATGATGGTCTACCGTATTTATTCGAGTATAATGCGCAAAATTTTCTACCAAAAAAAGAACTCAAAGTTTGGGTGCGCGTTATAAACGAGGGTGCGCGTTATAAACGAGGGCTGGTTTTTTTTCATGGCCGCACGTGTTCAACAATGTTTGTCACTTACAATGCTTGGTCTGAGCCGAGAAAAAGTGAAACAAAATTTTATACGCATTTTTAATCGAAAATTAGGGGGTGCGCGTTATACACGTGTGTATAACGAATAAATACGGTATATATCAAGGTATCCTCCCTGCCAGGTGGTAATCTGAGAATTACTGTTGTGGCTGCTATTTATTCAAATTGTACCTCTTTTCTCTTCATTTAGACAAAACACCACCTTCATATGTGGTTGGATACAATCTTTACTATATGTGGTTTCCCACTTAGATTGCCCTCTGTAGGCTGTTGCTTGTACAGTTGGTCCAATGGGTGAATTTCATGTGATAGCCAGACAAAATTATTCAACTTCTGCCAGTGAGTGTTTGTTCTGAACTGTTATTTTCAAACTCACCTTGCATTTTCCATGGTTTTTTTTATCTTCAGATGTAAATAAGACTATTTGCATGATTGTGTCTCCTATTGAATTCTATTTTGTATCTGTTCCCATCAGTTTATTTGAGTAGCTACTGTAACCAAAATCTCTTTTGTGGATTGAAAATAGACAGTAGTGTTTGATGATCAATGATGAGAATAAATTCCCTCCTGTGCAGGTAATGTTTGAAGCATTTAACACTAAAATTCAGCACTTCCCTATTTATGCTTTTTTCCTCTTTCTCCATGGCTATAAATAAACATAATACAGAAGCTCTTAAGCCTTTTCTACCATCTTTCATTACCTATGATATAATCATGCCAATATCTTATTGTGAAGGGGTCATAGGTCAATTTTACCTGGAAGCATGAGTAAACACTATAAGCACTGTGTCCAATATTAACATTTTATGTGCTTCTATGAAAACCTGTTTATGCTTTTATTTACATACCATCTTGATTTGTAATGGACAGTTCAAGAGGAGGAACATATTAACCAAATTTGTCAGAAAAGGGATTGTAGATTTTACCCATCTTATATCTTTGGGACATTCATGAATGCTTGAATGTTCTTACCCCATCTGCATATGCCTTTGCAATTGTGGTAGAACAATATGTAACATTGTGTTTAAATTACTCTGTTATTACAGTGAGGTAAGATCGTCCCTCAAGTAACCTGGACCCATACTATGAAGGCAGTGATGGGATCCTCCCAGTTCAGTGATCACGTGATTTTGCATGCTTGCGCAGTTTGAAAAAAAATCTTTACTTCTGGGTTTCTTCAGAGGTGTAACACAGCTGATTCACACAGCAATCTGTTCTGCCTAAACCGGTCCGAACTGGTAGAATCCCAGCCCTGAATAAAGGGCTTTAAAGATGATCACCAACACCTTGAATTGCACCTGGAAGCAGACTGGTAATCAATGTGGCTCATGGAGCAGAGATGTCACAGGCGCCATTCTTGAGGGTCACAAAATTGCCTGAGCTGCTGGACTAGCTGTAGCTTATGAATGTTCTTCAAGGGTAGCCCCATGTAGACTACATTACAGTAGTCTAGTCATGAGATGACAAAGGACTTAATGTCTAAGCACAGGGAGTCCAGATCCAAGAAAGACTGCAACTGGTACACCCTGCATATACAACATAACAATAGAATTGGGGCACACTGTTTATCAGCATCTGATATTATCATAATTATGGATGTGTGCCTAGTAATTTATTAAAAATAAAAAGTATGGATATGGCATAGAAAACCATATATAAATTTGAATGGAATTAGGACAGGGTGCATTCAGACTAAAAAACCTGAACAATTTCTGCGCCTATATATCTATGAATAGGGAAGATTCCTGTTTGGGAGAAGCAAATGGTCTTTTAGAAGGGATGTGTTAAGCTTCGCTGTTTGCCATATTATCTTTAGTTAGAGGGTTGATTTGTAACATCACCATTGCTGATGATCCAACTCCATTCTCAGCAGATACTCTGTTTTTAAAAATCAAAAGAGCCCAAAGTAGTATAATTCAGGAAAGGGATTTATAGCAAAGGGCACAGAAATTGCCCAGCAGCAACAAATGAACTGCAATGCTAGCATAGAGAAATACGAGTATTAACATTGCTTATAAAATTAACTTGTTTTGTTGGAAGCTAACAGGATTCACACAATGATAGCTCATATAAATATGGTCATTATTTATGAATTTCAGGATGATAGATTTTAGAAGAGAATCCAGCTGCGATGCATATTCCCCTCTAGAGTACAGTTATGATTTTGATTTTTTAAAACTTCTTTGTATACAAAGTATTGTATTCTGATTTATGTCTCTGCATTGTTTTAATATAGCTATGTTGTAATGTTCCTATTATCACTATTGTCACAGTGACTGCAAAATATATGTAAGCCTCACACTGCTGGCTTCAATATATTCATTTCCTTTCTCCTGCTGCACACATATACAAAATGGAGAAAAAGATGTGCAAGTATGTCACTCAGAAACAAGGCCAGAAAGTTTTGGTCTCCATCTAACATAGATCACAGAGATGATTGGCAGTTTATAAAAACAGAATTCCCAATATTATTGACATTGCCCTATGGAAATCTAGTGGTAAATATGTGGGATCTGACTATATCCCACACTTCCAGGAAATACAGACTGCAGCAAATGCTCCAAAAATTCCTACCTTTACAAAGATGTATGCACTAGGATTACATTATGTTTCCCAGATGGCAAAGCTGGACACAAATCTCTACATAATTAATTTAAAATTTAAATGAGCATTTCTTTGTTTTTAATCTAATTCTAACCCCATCTAACCCAAAATTTGGCTCAAAACAGATTAGAAATACCAAGCAATCAACAAATATGCTGAACTGGCTTCTCTCTACCACTGTTGATGAGATTTGAAAAATATTGATATCGTGCATCAAGTTATATTGAATTTAAAGTGGTCTTTAACATACTGCTAAGAGAGAGAGAGAGAGAGAGAGAGAGAGAGAAGCTATAATGCACAAAACTGCAAATTAGAATATTTAAACTGCACTGTTCAGGGGTGCTTTGAAATTGTTCCACTGATTTTCATTTAATATTCATATTGGGATGGGTGGGTTCTTGGTTTTTTTTTTTTTTTTTTAACAGAATGAGAAAAATGTGTTTGTAGTTGATTAATTCTAATTTATACTTTCATCTAATACTGGGAAATATTTTGTGCTGAAAGCTCAAAGAAGTCTACTGTGCTTTTAAAACAGCTCCCTTTCGTTTTCAAATCTCTTGGAGCTTTCAGCAGCCTTGAAAACTCTTTTTTTTCTTTTGCTCAGTTTTTCAGTTAAACCGTGAGGACCTTACAGGAACACAGAGTTTGTTTTGCACAGGTTGTTAGAGAGAGAGAGAGAGAGAGAGAGAGAGAGAGAGAGAGAGAGAGAGAGAGAGAGAGAGAGAGAGAGAGAGAGAGAGAGAGAGAGGAAAAGCTCTTTCATTTTAATATTTTTGGAGGACTATTGATGTAAGATCAAAACTACTTTAAATGCTGAGGACCCAAATATTGAAGTAATACAATACAGCAGCATTGGGAGAAACATTGCACAAATAAGGCTCTGTCTGTTAAAGCAGAGGTCTCCAACCTTTGCAACTTTAAGTCTGAAGGACTTCAGCTCCCAGAATTCTCCAGCCAGCAAAGCTTCTGGGCGCTGAAGTCCTTCAGACTTAAAAGTTGCAAAGGTTGGAGACCCCTGTGTTAAAGCCCAGAATAAGCTGGCAAGACTAGTCCCCACTTCAGAACTGTCATAACACCAGCTTGTTTTTCCTTTCTCTAACTCAGAATGTCTGGATTTTAGTAACCATTTTTTCCCTTGAGAAAACAACATAAATATTGTACCAAGAATCACTAAGCATTCTGTGTATGCAAGCGTTCCAAATATTCACTATTTTTGGAATGCTGCTTCCTCCTCCTTCCTCTTTTTTCCTCTACCTCCTCCCCTCCTTCTTTTCTTCTTCCACTTCTTCCTCCTCATTTTCCTCTTCTTTTTCCTCCTCTACCTCTTCTTTTTCTCTTCCTCTTCCAGCTCCTCCTCCCCCTCTTCCTCCTCCTCCTGCTCCTCCTCCTGCTGCTCCTCCTCGTTACACCCAATGAGATACACATCTATTTATTTCTATTGTTCATGACATTAAAACTTTGTGTTTCATATTCATCACATTTGCTACACATGAAGTAGGGATAACCACTACATGTATCAAATTAGGTGCAGATTGCTTAAAATATCACGCTTAGACTTTTGGCAAGGTAATTCAGTTACATCATATGGTAATGATACTTTTATATATGAGGAAAACCCCTGCCCAGAGATTACTGGGTTTTTTCCTAGTGAATTAAAAGTATTATACAAATTCAAGTTTATTCTTAGCCATTCACTATATAGTATTTTTAAAGTAACAGCGTAGTGATGAATCTAACAGAAACGTTCTGTTTTAACTGATGTGAGGTCTGCAAAATAATATAAAGCATGGGATGTGGTTAACTGACATAAACTGATGTGCGGTATGCAAAGCAGTATACTAGAGAAATGGTCCTTGCACATGGCCACTACATATGTATAGTCCACAGTTGCAAGATAGTGGAAGTGCATTTTAAAATGGAAGAATAAGACCAAAATTTAGGGAGAAGTTGTTGCCTTCTTTCCATTTATCTTTTGGCTTATGTTGAACTTAAAATTCAAATGCACCTTTCTTTCTTTGATGCTGCTGTTTTTTCCTTTATTCTTCTCACCACACTGATCTCCCTCTCAGTAACCTTTTAAAATGTTTCTTTCCTCCTGCTATTCTTCCTGCTGATTCAGAGGTGGTATTCAGCCAGTTCTGACAGGTTCTTGAGAACAAGTAGTGGAAATTTTGAGTAAGTTTGGAGAAATAGGCTGGCCCCACCCCTGCTGCCTCCCAGTCTCCTCTGATCTTGTTTTGTTGCCCTGAACAGAGGAAGGGAGCTAGAAAGCAGGTTAGTGGGGTAGGGAGGGAATGGGGATTTTGCAGTAACCTTCCCCCACACCCACAAAGCCACACCATACTCACAAAGCCATGCACAGAACTGGTAGTATAAAAATTGAATCCCATCACTGGGCTGCTTCCTTAAAGCTTGATGTAGCTTCCTTGGGCCATTTAAAACTGCATCTCTCTTCCTTCCATTATCACTCTGTGGATAGTCATGTTCTCCCTTGCAGAAGCTTCTATTGCAGCTCGTTTTCTTCTTGTCACTTCATTTTCCCACCCCTCCTACTTTTGGGGTGCCTGTTTTTGTCTTGTGCCCTGATTCTAATTTTCTTGCATCCTCTTCTTTCTCTCTAAAGCTCTGTTTCTAATTCTGTTCTCCTGTGTGCCTCTATCTTTCTCAAGACTTGCCTTTCCCATTTCCTTTCTCTCTCCTTGTAATAATTGTCTCTGCAGTTTGAGTTTGAGTTTATTGGTTTTTTATACTGCCCTACTCCCGAGGGACTCAGGGTGGTGTACAGTCAAAATAAAAATATATATAAAAATATATAAAAACACATATATATAAGTTTTTAAAAGCTTTTAAAAAACATAATTAAAATATTGGCCGAAATGTGAAAAAAAAAACACCAAACTAACCCTAATTAAAATAATAGAAATTTAAACTTAAAAATTTAAATTTAAAAATTTTTAAATCATATTTTATGCCAGCCCGGCTTGTTGAAAGAGAAAGGTTTTGAGACTGCGGCGGAAGGTGCGTAAGTCAGGGATAGTTCTTAATTCCGGGGGCAATTCAGTTTCAGAGGGCAGGTGCTCCCACAGAGAAAGCTCTCCCCCTGGGTGTCGCCAGTCGACATTGTCTAGCCAACGGCACCATGAGGAGTCCCTCTCTATGGGAGCGTATGGGCCGGTGGGAGGTTCTCGGTGGCAGAAGGCGATCTCGTATGTACCCAGGTCCTAAGCCATGGAGCGCTTTAAAGATGCTAACCAACACCTTGAATCGCACCCGGAAAACCACCGGAAGCCAGTGCAGCTCGCGCAGGAGGGGTGTTACATCGGAGCATTAATGCTTGGTTCATCCTTTTCCTTCTGCCTTCCGAAGAAGGAGCTGGCACTTTTGGTCATTCAGAGTGATTAAAGCTGTTTCAGGAAGCTATGAATACCACAGAAAGAGAGGAGATTTTGTGGAAAATATCCTGGGCAAAGTAAGGTGGGTGTTGGGGACAGAGAATGAGTTATATTAGAGCTGAGTTATAAATCACTCTATGAAGAAAGGAAAATAAAACTTGTTTTATTGGTGAAACCTTGTTTCAAAGTCTTACAACAACAAAAAATCTCTGGGTCCTTTATGCAAAAGACAAACACAGTTTCCCCTCTGAACTATTCATTTTTCAACACTTCAAATATAGAGTTTTATGAAATTCATTTCATTTATGAAATTCAAATGGATGAGAACTGCTGTGGAAAAGAAGATAAAAAGATAGGAGCTACATATAGCTGTAATTTGAAGGACTACTTGTCCAATTTGACAGCCAGAATATTTGAAAGTGACCTGATTACTAAGCAGCTATCCATTTAAAGGAAGAATGTTGATAAACACCTATGTTAGGGCACCCATCCAATGTCTCTTAATTGCTAGATTGCATTTTTCAATTAAATAAAGAACAAAAGCAAAACAGCCATCCCTCCCCATAATATGGAAGGAGATTAACAGATCCTAATCCTTTATTTGATAATCTGATTAATCAGTGGCATGAACTTTGGAAAAATTTGGAAATTGAAAATAAGCACCTTTGAACTCAAAATATTGCTTACTTCTGGAAAAAAAAAACATTGGGATGAGGTTTGCACAATATACATTCACAAATAAAACTACTCAAGTATAGTAGAACATTTAGTGTAAAAACAAAGGGCAGTCTGTGTTTAGCTGAACACAAATTCCAAGTGCAAAATTAGCAAACTGGTATGATGAAATATATAGTTCTCCAGAAATATTAAACATTTATAAACATCTATATAATTTAAATGGGAGAAAATGCATGGTGGTTGGTAGATGTTAAAATGAATAACATAAAAGATTTAAATCACATAATTGTATGAATGTGCAAAAGAATGTTATTTATATAGACTAAAGAGAGGATCTTCATGAATTATATTTGGAATACAGCTATAACCAGAGACAAATCAGATGCTGGTTCAGATGCTTCTACATGAAATGAGGCAGTACAAACTTGGCTCCAAAAGCACAAATAATTACTTCTAAGCATTCTTATTTACTATACTGTAGATAGAACCTTACCAAACTAAAGCAAATTATTTACTTCATTTAAAAAGTATACTCTCAGAATTTCTGGGGAGTAGCTGACTGATTTAATCCAACTATCTAAACTTTTCCCTCCCTCTTATTCTTCTGGAATTCATACTCTTCTTCCTGGAAAACTAGACTACATAATTTCTAATAATGCTATGATGCAAAATCATAGCTCAAAAAAACTGATTCTTATGGAGTCATTTTATTTTTATATGGGGTATGGTAAATCCAATCCTAATGTACAAGATTATTTTAAAACATCTTAGCTGATAAACTCAGTTTATCAATAAAGCTGATAAAGAAGTTTTCCAAAATATCTGGCTTCTATATAATAAATTATTTCTGACTGACTCTTATAATAATAATAATAATAACTTTGAATTTATTAACCGCTCCCTCTCCCCACAGGGACCCGGGGCGGTGCACAGGAGGAACTAAAAACAATATAAACAATAGATACAAAAATATATACATTAAAACACAATTAAACAATGCTATCCCGTGCTAAAAAATTAAAACCCATTAAAAAACATTTAAAATCTATAGACAGAGAGACTGTCTATAGAGATATTGAGATATCTTTCCATTTTTTTGATTGTTTATACCTGCCTCTCCCCCCCCCCCCCTTTCAATATCAGGACAGATAAATTGAAGGTCAGCAGAGAAAAACATCATAACTCAGATTAAGCTCTTTTTCATTTTCTTCTTAATCATGGCACGAAAATACACTGGCTGCTGTTTTCAAAGATTTTGATTGGTTTTATGTGGCGTCTTTATGTACTGCATACAGTACATGGGTTTAACACTCCGTTAAAATAACTCTAGTGCTATTTTTAAACTATGGTTTTAGCACTTCTTTCAAATAATGCTAGGCCTATATTTTAGAAAATGGATTAGTGTTTTCTTCCCAGAGATTGCTAGCATTTTGCACAGAAAGTTGATTTTAACCAGAAAATAGAGCCACATTCTGCCAGTTGGGTGTTGCTGGTTCTATTGTCAATGAGAGCATTACCGTTTTTTTTCTACTACTTAAATCTAAAATAAAGCACTTTAATCTTTGTAAGGTATGCCATTGTCATAAGATATGCCATTTTGTCTACTCCAAAGGCTATTGGCAGTTTTAGCTGGCCATAACCACTGTAGCTCCAGCTCTAGAAAAGGATGAAGTTTACTATTGGATGTTCCATCCTGCTTTGCATTATGCTCCTTTTTTGAAAGTATTAACTGTGAGTTGGGTGATCTTTGGTACAGGCTTCATATTAGATTTGAATTCAGGAATAGCCTTGGAGTCTCTTACTCAGATCAGCAAATATTAAACCAGACATTATAAGCATCCATATAGAACCCTTCAGCTTTCCTCACTTCATGTTAAGAAAAGTATAAAGTGTAGTAAGTGGTTCATGTTTTCCCCAGATGATGTTCAGTGAGAAAAATGAAGCCTTTCATTACTTTCTGTAAAGGTATATGGGAAGGACCCTGGGAGGTAGAATGAAGAGATTCTACCACGGAAACAGTCAGGTGAGTTGCAACATAGCCGACAGCTAGATAGTGGGTGGAACAAGAAGTTCAGAAGGGACTCTCCTAGTTTCTCAAGCTATAAATGAGACAGTGGGAGGTTTGTACTATCAGACTTAAAAACGATGATATTTAGCTTTATAACAAAATAGAATTAAATCCTCTGGTCATGTTTTCTTTTGGTCTGCCTGGTAAGGCTGGCACTTTGCTTAAGCTGCATTAAAACATTGAAAAAAGCACAATTTGCTGGCCATCTTACTCGGCAGAATAGTGACAGAAAATGAAGGGAACACATTTTATGTTGAAATAAGTTTTGGTTAGCTCATATAGTGGAGGATAATGTTTTAATATAGTGTTCTTGCTGTTCCATTCTCTTGAGAGAAAATCTTTTGTGTCTCTTTTAGAAGAAGCCAAAGAGAATAAGAACATTCTAGTTACACTTTAGGAGATTGGAAAATCAATTTCAAGTTTTCATATTGCTTAGCAATACACAATAAAGATTTTGTTCAATCTTATACAGTATCATGGACTTATAAACCAAGGTTTATATAACCAGGTATGACTTGTTCTTTCAAGTCCATCTTGAATGGAAATGGATGTATCCAGTTAGGCATTCAAGAAATGCAGCTTTTTCAATCATTTGATAGAAATGCTAGCATGAAGAAGATAACTTATTATCAGGCATTTTTTATCAATAGTACTTTGTCACGGGATCACCATTGAATATAAGTACCATATTCTCTAAGTACTACAAAATGGAGGACTTGATGAGTTGTATCCATTACACATTTTGGACAGCAGATACTATGTTATCACTCCAAAAATTATAATTATGGAGAAAATGAGATGAAATATAATTTTGCTTTTCAGAGATATTGGATTTATATTTTACTCTTGAAGGATTGTTAAAAGGCCTAGAAAAAGAAAAGGGTTATTTTGTGAAATGAATCCTGTTAGTGCTCATTATCACAGGAAGATGATTATCCTTACCAGCATAATGTGCAATCATCCCCCCCAAAGAAGCCTCAAATTAATGATAACTTTCCATTTATATTTAATCAAGATCAAATAAGGCTCATTTGATCACATCTGCTTTCTTTCAAAATAGTGTGCCATCTTTTCATCCTTATGAAAGTCAAAGGAAGCATGTTTGACCTATCTTGGTTGGTGCTGCAAGATATTATGGTTGCCTTTTTCATGTAGCACAGGGTAGTCTTCCACTGTGACCTTCCCAAATAATACTAGTTAATGCTGCCATGATTTTTTAGCTCACATTAACAATCATCAATGGCTGGTAGCTTTTCTCTTCCTATAAAATACATAGGTGGAAGGTTGGATTAAACCATCAGATTCAGTTTTACGTTTCACCTAACCAATGAATCTTGTGATGCTGACACTAAAATAAATGCTTTAACAATAATTTATAAAAATACAGGATAGGGAAATCTCATGTTTAAGTTCACCTTGATATCAGTACTATTAATTCCCATTTTAAATAGAATGAGTGATATAAAATATACATTAATATTGAGGATCTGGCTGTATTGATAATGAGTAGCAGGGCCATAAAAAATAGGAAAGGAAAGCATAATGAAGAGATTACAATCAGGGATGGTTGCTTAATGAGCCTATTGGTACCAAACTACATTATTCATAGGGACTTCTGATTAGAGACAAATGTCAAATGTAACACACATTCCTGGGTGGCAATTCTTCATTTACATTTCAAATAAATACTTACCCATTCAGGTTTTAGCTGAGCAAACTGTAATTTCAATATTTAGCATCTTTTTGTCACACACGCACATATACATTATCATTCAGTTATATCAGAAGATTATGGTGCAGCTATTGGGTGCAAAACTTGTGGAGTTTTGAAAAATTGAAATCAATAAAACTGTAGTTACAGACTTTGGCATTTTCAGATTGTACATTACTATCAGAGAAAATCTCATATCTTTGTTCTATCTCCTTTTATCTGGTAAAATAACCAGACCATGTACTTTACAGAAAAAAAAGACAATAAGTTGAATGGGGGCTGAGTTGTCAATCTGCTTGGCTCTCTTTAGTTGGTATATTAGACAACCTTTGACCTATTGGGTTATCCTTTCAGAGATATTTCCTTATCTAAATAGAGAAATAGAATGATGGGAAAAAAGCAGTGGAAACAGGAATGACTTCTGACTTCCTGCTGGTTTCCCCACTGACATTGTTTCAAGGAAGTCAGCAGCAACTGTTCCAAATTACTACATGGCTGACTCTTGGAACTGCCTGCCACACTGCTGGAGGAAAAGGAACAAAGGAAGGTGCAGACTATGTGGAAAACTGCACCCAGGCTCCCCATTCTGGCACATTTCCAAGGGTTCTTTTCCTTCATTCAAAAATTGTTGCCCTGTTATTCCTGTTCAAGGTAGGGATCCGGATTAGATGATCCCCTAAATAGCTCTCAGATCTTCCAGGCTATGATTCTGTGAAACATGACATAGATTTACAGTCAATTGAAATTGTTATACAATAATTAAATATTTGAAACTGTGTCTTTTCAGATATCCCTTACTCTTGTGATGTCTCAGACCTACAATAGAATAGCAGAGTTGGAAGGGACCTTGGAGGTCATCTAGTCCAACTCCCTGCCTAGGTAGGAAGCCCTGTACCATTTCAGACAAATGGCTATCCAACATCTTCTTAAAGACTTGCAGTGTTGGGGCATTCACAACTTCTAGAGGCAAGCTATTCCACTGATTAATTGTTCTAACTGTCAGGAAATTTACTCCTCAGTTCTATGTTGCGTAGAACATCGTTCTCTTAGAACATCTTAGAACATTAGAACATCTTAGAACATTGTTCCCATTAAAATGCTTCCTACTATGAAACATTTAAAATCATGTATACATCATTCTTCATAAATGAACAAAGATTCCATGAACTTACTCAAGCATTTGGTTTTTGCTTGCTTGTTTTTATTTTAATTTATCCTCCTTATAATAATATGCTCCGTATATAATAAGGGAAAATAATTATTAATTATATGTAAAAACAGATTTTCAATTCCTCCTCAATTTTTCAGAAGATTTTTTGCATAGTGTAAGGAAGTGGCATTTAGACTACAGCCCTTGAAATTTCTATTGCCTGTCTATAACTTTCATTCATATCAAGATCAGTGTTTTCTGACATTTAAGCAAGAGTTTGAAAGTGCTATTAACATAAAATACTCAAACTGAATTTTTTAAGGAGTAATACAAAAGGTCAAATTAAGAATTATCCATTTGGAAATGAAAAATAATTTTTGTAACATATTTTTAGAAAAATGGAAGACTAAAGCATCGAAATCCTAGTATACTTGTAAATTATGTTTTATTGTCAGAGTGTTTTAATGCAAATAGAGCAACCTGTATATGGAAATTTCACTTTTAATGGTGCCTAATTTTAATGTACTTTCACATTATGCAGTAAGAAAAGTATGAACCTCAAAGCAATGTTTCTTTGGTATGGCACAAACCTTTTAAAACAACCAATAATAAATTATTATTTTCCCACAGTGGACTTGCATCAGTGAATTGTATATTAAAATATTTCATTAGTTCAAAGTATCTCTGTGTTGTATTCACTGTCCGTTTTTATATATATTTTTTTAAAAAGGCTACAATAGATATGTGGAATGTAAATGTGTAGGTTTATATGCACTGCTTCCTTTTTAACTTTCTTAATCATGTTGTTAATTCATTTACTAAGTGAATATGGATGAAGGTCACAGTAATGACAGTTGGCAAAATCCCAGCACCTCTTCTATACGCATTTGTCATTAAAAAAAAAATTATCTGTATAGCTTTTGAGGAGCCATATATCAATGGCTCGTCCTACAATGTGATTCGTATTAATTAAATGATACCAGTGTGTAAGCCATTAGTGCACATCCCTATGAACTCACTAGCGAGTTTGTCTGAAGTCTACATTCTCAAAATGAACCTCAGACACATGTTTGTTCTTAATGACAACAAGATAATAGCCCTTGTCTTTGAAAATAAGCACCACTGGAACGAGATTCTCTAAATCATGTCCCCCCCCCCCAAAAAAAACCTTGGGCATCATTTGTAGAGTAAATCATAGAGGTTATTTATTAACCTTCACAAAGGTAGCTTTACAAAGATATCTTTATTTGACTTAACAAGGCACTTGGCATCATGAAGATGACACACTCTGAGCCATTGAGGTGAAAAGGCATATGGCTGTCTCTGAAAGGGGCTTTGGGGAGCCTCTTGAACTCTTTATAGTTTTACTATTTGTAGAAGCCTGAATATTGTGTGAATCAAAAGAAGAAATGCAAGGTCTTTGCCTCTCTTTTAAAATTGAAGAGAGTACATTTCTTTGTGAAACAGCTCTGTGTAAGTGCATAACTTATTACTGATGTTGCATTAAAAATTACGCAGGAGAAACCAAATATAAGTAAGTAAGAATTTGCAAGCTACTTTATTATTTTAATCACTAGCTTTATCCATGTACTCTACCCTAGACAATATTTTGTATCAAAGTAGGTCAGAAGAACTGCATTTGCTGGTTCTACAACCTCTGTTGTGTTTGTTTGCTTATTTATTTATTTAATTTGTTTGTCAAACATGTACAAGATAAACATGAACATAAACATGAAAAAAGGTAGTAAATACAGATAAATGGGGACAGTAAGAGAGGGACAGTAGACATGCTGGTGCGCTTATGCACTCCCTTTTACAGACCTCTTAATAATGGGGTGAGGTCCACGGTAGACAATTTTAGACTGAAGCTGTGAGGGTTTGAGGCTGTAATGACAGAGTTGGGTAGAGCATTCCAGGCATTGACCACTCGGTTGCTGAAGTCGTATTTTCTACAATTGAGACTGATGTGGTTTACCTTGAATTTGTATTGTTTGCCCATGTATTATTGCGATTGAGGCTGAAGAAGTTGTTGACAGGCAAGATGTTATAGCAGACAATTTTGTGTACTATGCTTAAATTGCACCATATCTGGCACAGTTCCAGATTGTCCAAGCCCTAAATTTCAAATCTGATGGCGTAGGGAATTCAATTGTGAGTAGAGGAGTGGAGTACTGTTCTTGTGAAATACCTCTGAACCCAATGAATCGTGTTAATGTCTGATATACAGTGTGGGGTCCAGGCAGACAAGCTGTATTCAAAAAGTGGTCTGGCAAAGGTTTTGTATGCCCTAGTTAGCAATGCAATGTTGTTGTATTGTTCCTCTGTATGGTGGTGATTAAATGTTTTCAACAGAAAACAGTTGTGCAAGTTTCCCATGGTATTTTGAACATTAATTGTGCATGGGAAATGTTCAACCAATAAATATATGCCCATAATGGGACAATTGATGTGATTGCAACAGAGGAAGCAGAGCTGAACAATATAAAGTTTCCTAGCATTCTGGGTACCTGTTATTCAGAACCGAAGAGAAGGAAGAAACTGACCAATGCTTGTCAATTTTACTCTTGTTCATTTTGTCTGGAATGAAATAAAAAAGCTCTCCAGCTAACATTTCCCTTAGATAACCTGAAGCTGAAGATTTGGGGTGAAAGATGAAAGAAGACATTCCTCCAATGAGAAAACAACCATAGTGTTTCAAAAAGCTCCTATCTTTGAACACTTTCAACTACATCTCACCTGGGTCAGGACTAAATCAGTTGAACTTTCCAGCACAACAGAAAATACAGAACTCAGTAGCTTCTTTCAAAATGCTGCACAATTCTTGTGTAGAAATGTCCTACAGTTTAGTTAATCTCTCTATGTTCATTGGCTGGGCTGGCTAGGAATCATGGGAGTTGTAACCCAGCAGATCCAAAAGTTATCAGGATATCATGTACAGAAGCTGATTGAGATTATATAATAACACTGTTTACATTAACCAGCTGGATAACCAGCGACTTTTTAATATATACATAGTGGGAAGAAACATACAATTAAAACACAATTTAAAATAAAGCACTGTAAATAAAAAAATTAAATTAAATTAAAAACAATTGTTACACTTGAAACTGGCTGATTTTCTGTAGGGTTAGCAGTTAAAATAGATGGGGTATGGATACATAGTAAATTTGACCAGCATACACTAATTTATATTTTTTTTTAAAAATAAGCTTTTTTCTGTGTGAAGAAGTATAAAATATTTTCAATATTATTAATCAAATGTGGAAAGAATGGAACAGATGGTATTCTTTACTTCCAATTTCAGTTCAGATTTTCAAAATTATTCCTAAATTTATTACTCAAATAAAGATTTAAAGAAATACTAAAATTGTACCTTTGCTGAAAATATGAAAACATTAAACACAAACGCTAACATTTAAACCAAGACTACAGTTACATTATATAATCACTAGACAAAAAGCCCAATAATCACTTGGTTCAAAAGAAATAAGGCAGAGTAATAGAAGTGATAGTTTAAGCAATTATCTAGTAATACAGCTAATCATCACCCTTGGTTTGCAGCTTTTTGTTTCCCAGAATACACATGCCAGATTGTAATTAAATACATTTGCACTACATACATTTCAATGTTGAACAAGTTGGTTGGGATGAGCAGTTGGGACCAAGTTGGAAAACAAAATGAATACATTTAGAGCCAAATGAATAAATATGTTGGCCTGGCATTAGCCCTAGCTGACAATAAGGTCTAAGAAAAGTAGATTGATCTAGAGCAGGGGTCTCCAACCTTTGCAACTTTAAGTCTGAAGGACTTCAGTTCCCAGAATTCTGAAGTCCTTCAGACTTAAAGTTGCAAAGGTTGGAGACCCCTGATCTAGAGTATAACCCAAACTATGCTCATCTGAGGAGAATCTGAATTATGTAAGAAATGAAGTTCTTGAAATGATTACAGAATTTTATTGGCCTGTGAATCATCTACTGATAATAAACATTCTAATTCTAGTACTTAAAACTAAATAATCATTGTTCACAAAAGGACACCTATTTCTGAAGCTGAGAAACATTTTAAGAACCTGTTTCATCTTCCATGATGAAATACCATTTTTAAAAAAATCTCCTTTTATTTGTAGATGAATAATACTGTTTTCTCCCCAAAACATGTAACTTCTTTCTTTCCTTATCATTAATATTACAGAGTAGTTTACATGAAGTACACAATGAAGATTCATAAAGATGTCATGCCTGTATCATCTCTTGTAAAAAAAAGTAAATATTCTTAGTTAAATAAGAACACTTACTTAGTTTTCAGTTTAAAGTTGCAGAGTATGTGTTTATTCTGAAACTTACTCCTCAAGTAGACACCTAGGATACTAATTTTAAAAGTGCAAATTTTCTTGATTAAATTTAGTATCACATAGCTCAGTTTAAAAAACCATGTGACTCATTGTGCATGTAAGATACTGACTATTCCCACAATGGCAAATTGTGAAAGAAAATAGAATAACAAAGGAGATTGCACCCATCTGTGTGATCATTTCAATTAGATATAAGAGACATAGCTTGGTAGTAAATGTATGTTTTGAATACAAAAGATGCCATATTTCAAGCACCTTCTGATAAAAGAATCAGATTTCATTAGTGCTAGGAATTTCTGAGAAGTAATAGGATAGCTATATCATTCAGCTGCCTTTGTTCCATGTTGACCCTAATGACTAGGAATTTGGAGAGTTGTAGTCCCAACACATCTGGAGGACAAGAGGCTGGGGAAAAGTGGTGTGGAGAAATGACACTACTTTCTGCAAGAAGAAAGAGAAATGGCAGAGATTTCCAGTAGCTCAGCAGCAGCCAATTAAGAGAGCTGAGGACTTAACAAAGGATTGAAAGGAAAGATGCAGACAAAGGAAGTGAAAAGAACACCAGTCTGGTTTGGGAGCATGACCTATTCTTAATCTATGTCATTCCAGAGATGATCCAACCTGTTACAGTGTCCAATCCTAGCTGACACATTTCGGAGGGGAGAGGCTCTTCCCTTTCCAAATAGTACTGCTAAGGAAAAAAAGAGAGACAAATGGTTAGGGTTAAAAATAACATTTATTTATTTTTATTTTTATTTAAGTTATTTAAAAATAATTTTTCATCACAATGGAATTTTATTATATCAACAAGCTAGATGGTTATGAAGGATGAAAGGTTTTGTTCATTTGTTTCTTCCGGTCCTGTAAGGATTGCAGGAATGAAGGAGCTTAGTTTGAGCAATCTGCGTTTGGTATAAATAAACTGATTTTTCTCATAATGTTTCTCCAGATTCCTTCATTGTACTCTAGCCTATTCCTTAACAACTCACCTATCTTTTAAATAAAAATACCTGTTTTTGATTCCTTTCACCTAGCTGCAGTAGCACTGGGTTACAGTTGCTAAAATATACTGTTAAAAGCAAGGTAGCAGGTAAGGGAATGATCCACAAGTGAGAAACTCCTGCTTTTATCTCACCTTTACCTGCCTGAAATCCAGCAGACAGTCTAAGATAAACCTTATAAATTATTGAACTATAAGGTAAGGAGACAGAACTACAGTAAGGTAATGTGATTTATTATTGGTTTGCATAAATATCATAATAAATACTGACATGTTACTAATTGGAATTGTTAAAACAGAAATAACTGCCTTATAGTAATACTATTGACACTTACACAAGTCCCAGGAATGTAAGTAAACAGAAGTGGGGAACCTTTGAGTACTGGAAGTTGCCCTCTTTTTATTTGAGAGGTGTTTAAGAGTCCCAATGTAGGGTTGATGATGCAAATGGGAGGGCTTTGGGTTTTTGTTTTCTTCTGTGTTTGAGAGCCTCATTAAGCTTATTTTGGGGCTTAAAATATAACTTTCCTGCTTGTTACCTCAAAGAGGCTGTCCTCTTTCACCAAGCATCTAGGTTCAAGAGGAAAATACATGGAGTGGTACAAAGGGGATACTCACTTTCTCAGTCTGATCAGCCCAATCAACCCTGATGATCAACCAGATGATAGATATCACAAGTTGTTTCCACATGCTACTGTCCCACCCCACCTTCCACTACTACCACGAAATCAGATCTTCTGGAATATTGGACAGATAATTCCCAGAATCCTGAGCTACAAGATATTTAATCCAAACATGAGAATCTGGATTCATAGGTTGTCTTTGTCTGATATAGCCTACATTTGTAATTACAAGTGAGACAGCCTTTAGTTGATTAAATAAATAAAAAGTGCATAGAATTCAATTATTTCTGGTATTCCATCAATTTCAAGAAGAAAAGATAATTAGCTCTAAAAAGGCAAAAGAAATCTGTTGTTTTTCTATTCTTGTTCTGGAGGGCAACACTTATGCAACTTATGTTGTTCCATCCTTTTATTCCAGCTGTGCAATGTGAATCCCTGAGTACCATGTTAATAATGTAGCCTGAGGTGATCAGGGCCATATGAACATTTTAAAATGTTGATTAAATTAGCCAAAGTAAGATATTCAGATTAAGATCTTGTATTCATTACGATAAAGTTTATTAAGACACTGGGAACTTACTAAGCCAAAAAAATCATTACCTCTGTTCAGGAAATTTAATTTGAAATAAACAAGCTCTTAAACATTAAATCTACCCTGTTACTTTTTAGTATATTGCACAAAATTTGATATAATCATCTTTAATAAAACCTCCGGGAAGAAAGAGCTCAAAAAGCAAGTTGTAATGCACAATATGATAGATGACTGCATTTTTGAAATACAAATTATCAAGTGCAGAAACATTATGCCTTTACTTATTAAGCAGCTAGAAAATAATATCAATATTTTGTCACTGTTTTTGAAGTTATACCCATTGTTCTAACTTGAACAGTTGTGTCATTAATTTGTTTGAATGTTCTAAGTACTATACATAGGAGCATTTCATAAATATGAAAGCAAAACTGTTTCAAAATAACTATGTGCCTCTTTGTATGATATCAAAAAGGATCAAAAAGATGGGATAAATTGCATTTATCATTATTGGTTGGAGTTTCTATAATTAAGATGAATATTTTACCAAAATGTGTTTTTTTGTTTCAGGTGTTACCAATACTTGCAACTGATACTCCATTTAAACAATGGCAGATAGATATTTGTAAGTTTATATGGCAAGGGGGATAAAACCTCAAGAATTAATTATAAACTTTTGCAAGATGCTAAGGAAAGAAGAAGTTTGGGTTCACCTGATTTGAAATTGTATTTTGAAGCTTGCTGTTTGGTCTGGTTAAAAGAGTAGATTAACCTCCAAAATAAGAAGCTACTCATGAATTAAGATTTGGATGGCATGGTTATCTTAGTATGACAAGGTTAAAATAAATGTTGATTTTAATAGCCATTTTATTACATATACCATCCTAAGGATTTGGAATCAATATAAAACAAGGCTTTCTGTGAAGATGCCACTTTGGGTGTTTCCTCAGGAAGCATTTTTTAAAGAAAAGAAATGGACTTATGGTCAAATAGTATCTTTTAATTTTGGTAACCTTAAGTCTAAGGAGAAGTTAGAATCATGAGGACATGTCTGCCATTGCTTTATATATTTACAATTCAAAGAAAGATTTAAATCAGACAAAGAGTTATGGGTCTGGTTTTTTTGAAAAAATGAATTGGAAATACTACTGCGTGGTAGTGATAAGGTTGATAAGGTCTGCTAAGGTGTATAAATTGTTACTGAATTTGAATTTGAAAAATGAATATGTAAAGTGCTGGATAATTCAGTGAGCAAGGAATTTGGATGAAAAGACTTTGAAAAACATTTGAAACTTTCATGCTATGTATGTTGACAACAGCAAGATTGCTTGATGTAGAAAAATGGAAGGACACTTTGATTCCCACAATGGACAAATGGCTGCAAAAATTGATAGAGTTAGCAGCGATAGCTAAACTACTGCTTTGATTTTAAAAAAATACTTTTATTTCTGTTTGCAAACCACTTCTGGACTTCGTGCTTGATGTGGGGAAAAAATTAAAAAAAAGATTTTGGGTTTTAACAATTAGATAGGTTTGTTGTTATAGAAATGGCTGGGTTATACTATTATGTAAAAGGAAATTGAGGTTTGATATTATTATCTTACTCTACTGCAGTGCTTCTCAATTATTTTCTGTCATGCCCCCCTAGGAAGAAGAAAACATTTCGCGCCCCCCGCGCGACTGTAAATAGTATCATCCGGGTCTAAAAGTCACATGGGCTGGTTTGGCTAATCAGGATAGAACATCATGTCTATCCAATCGGGTCTGTTTTCCTCGAAAGGGAGGAGCATGCGCAGTCACATGTACTGGCTTAATGCTCACTATCGATGCAAATGTCAGCAGCGGTAGCCCAATTTCTTTAGCCGAGGTCAAACGCGCCCCCCTTTACGGAGCCTTGCGCCCCCCCACTAATTGAGAAGCACTGCTCTACTGTATCAAAGGGAGTCAGAAGGCAATGTCTTTTCTTTCTTTCCCCCTTTTTTTTCTTACACTTTTCTCTCTCCCCTCTATTTTTCCTGCTATTTTATTTTGGTTTTTGTATTTCGTATTTTAATTTAATAAAAAAAAGAAGCATTTCGCTATTGATAAATGTAAAAAACAAAAGCTTGATTGCAGGATTTTTGACTGCAGAATTGTTACCCCAAATGTTGCCTAACTTCAGAAAATGCTTTTAAAAAAAGTAAAAATCATAGTTTGAGTGTGAGGATAGAAATCAGTACAGTATTACTCAACCAAGTTGGTAGTACCAACAGTGGGCAAGATTGTAATTAGCAAGATAGCAGATGCATAATAATGCAATCCCACTCCTTTGGAATATCTGTGTGACATAGATGCATGTTGCATCAAGACACTTCAATCATCATCTTGCTGATTTTGCACCTCCCGTCCTACCCCACTTTCCAGCAATGCCACTAAAACCAGGTCTTCTGGACTATTGGGACTATAATTACCAGAATCCCCATCTACAAGCCATGTAATACAAACACATCTACAAATAATTGTGTAGTGGAAAAGACTTTGAGAGTCAATTAAATGTTCACTAAATCTGATAGCAACAATATCTTCTGTGCTTCTACAGAATTTCCAAAAATCAATCCCCCTAAGTATATTTGCAATTCATGTCTTTGCAACCAGGTATCTTACTTATTTCACCAAAGTACATCTGCATCCTCAATTGGATCTCTAATTTTCAGTAACCACAGCACTGGGATGGTAACTCATCCCAAACAATAACCATGCTTAGCGGATATGATTAAAATATACAGCATTATGCCTACGTTTCTGAACATCAAAGCACAGAAACAATATTCAGAACTTTGCCATTAGCCCATGCCAAAAAACATCCTGGGAGTAATCTTGATCATATGCAATAATATATATTGCATTACTGCAGCCCACATAGTTTTGGATTGCAGGACTGATCCCCATTCAGAAGTGTCTATATGTATGTTATTGTGTTCCCTGTTTTGTTTTCTCACTGCTTGCATGAAACTCTTTTTTGAGTACTAGATAATCTTTGTGTGTCTCTGTCTTCTCTGTCTCTCTCTGTTTCTCTATCTATCTCTGTCTGTCTCTCTGTTTCTCTCTCTCTCTCTCTCTGTGTATGTTTCTCTCTCTCTGTCTCTCTCTCTCTCTTCTCTGTCTTTCTGTCTCTCTCTGTCTGTCTGTCTCTCTCTCTCTCTCTCTGTTCCACCCTCTGATATTATGTTTTGATTAAGCACCTAACTTTCCAAATACAGCCAGGAAGAATACCTCTAAACAGAGCACGACACAAGCAGCTCCTTCTGCCAAATGAAGCTTGTCTACTGCAATGGACTCTGATCATGCGTCATTGGACTAAATGGAAGAGGGGGAGGTAATGCATAGAACCACGGCATTATCTGTGAATTGCAGGCATAAAATCCAAATGATAAAATAAGGCATGCTTTTTCTCCCATCCTGCCTTTTATATTCCCATCTGGGAGACACACATTAAGTTGTACAACTGAGCACTGAGCTGTATCCCACTGTGTTTCTTCCTTGCATGCCTATATTAAGGAATGCTTTATCCACTTGTATGTGTGGCGGAATAAAGGATTATTTTTCTTTTCCTACTTCCTTCTCAGTGTATGCCTTTAAAAAGATATTCATATGCTTTATCAAGGGGCATGTGTCTTTATTATCTAAAAAAAAGTAATTTTGGTGCCAAAGAGATTAATATAATAACACATTTTTCCCCAAATATATATATAAAACAGCTTCTGGTATTTTTCAAGTAGGGAAATCTCCAGGAGCCAGGTAATTTAGGTTTCCTGTAGTCCTTTTAGTGAACTCATAGTAGCAATTAATTTCAGATCTTTAGTCTAAGAGGCATTTCATAATTAATTTCTCAGCATTTACCACATACAGGCCATTACTTTAAAGTGCTATGTCATTAACACTCCCCCCCCCTCCACACACAGAGAGACCATTTTCCCCCCATAAAGAATAGGCATACTGATCTACATTTTTCCATGCTGCCTTAGCCAGAATGGACTCGAGGGATATTATCTTATTCAGAAAGAACCTTTCAAGGTTGAATAAAAGAAATGGTGCAGGGTCCCTGGGAGAGGGAAGTGATCATCATTTTCACCTTCAACTCTTCTTTGATGTGGCAGAGTCAATTTTTAATCAGCAGCCATCAGACTGGGCTTCATTTCGCCTTACAAAGTCCTATTACGCTGCCACTTTCTGGAAGGAGGTGATAAGGACAACGCTCTCCTTTTTCTGTTCATAGAGCCCTGCATATGATGAGTCCCTTTGGAGAGGCTTGATAAAAAAAAATGACAGAGTATGTAGGGGAAAAGGTCACTCTTTCTCTGCCAGAATTAACTCTTCAAGACAACAAACTTGAAGTGAGTGCATTTGTTTTCAGCAACCGGGATGTTCTGAATGGGAGGTGTAGCTCTGATGAGGAATAGGTTAAACCAACTATAGTTTAGAGGATGAAATTGAAACTCAGAAGTGTCTGTTAGGGAAGGAAGGATCAGGAATAATTTTTACAAAGGATAGATTTTATGTCAGCCAATCTCTTTTGGATCAGAGCCTGCTAGTTTGGGGACTCATCCAGGATTCTTCATCATTAGTAAGTCATAATATGTAAGCTGAAATTGTAAATATTGCTACCGAGGTATAAATGAGCACATTTCAAAATGAAAATATCTTTCACCAAATTGTTTTATCCTTCCTAGATTATAATTTCCATAAGATCCAGGACATTGTAATCCTAACATCTGGAGAGCAGTTTGAAGAAGACTGAAATGTAACATTACAAAAAAACTTTATCAATACTTTATACTGGATAGTAAGTGAGGATCCAGAATATAATGATTCCCCAAAATAAAATAGAAATTATAAATATAAAATATAAAGTTTTGAAATATATTTAAAAGTTTTCATTTAAAAAAAAGGATTTCAACAACCTCCTTGACTGAAATACCGATGTATATCAATATAAAATGAATAAAAGAACAAAAATGGGTGAGAGGAAGAGAAGGATAGAGGTGTTCTATGTAACTTTTGGCATTTTCTGTCTTCGTTCAGATTGCGTAGTTATATTTTGCTTTAAAACATTTTCTCTCCTCCCCCACCCCCAAATTTCCATTGAATGTTTCATATTGATTTTTTTATTATCACATTTCAATAATAGCATTGTGAACCGCATCAAGATATAATTGTATGGAAGCAATATAGAAAAATCATGAACATATATACAATATTTTTAAAAGCTTTATAACCTTTTAGTATCATTTATTGTAGACAGTAGTCTTAATTGCCTACTGGAAATGGATGAGTTCTGGGAATTATTTGATAAAATGATGTTCCCAGTCTCCATCGTCACATTCCTTGATATAATCTCATTAAAAATACCAGGGCACTAGGTGAGAGAATATATAGGGATGCTAAGTGCATTTTAAAAAGCAGCATCTAAACTGATGACCTAGTTATTATGGAACAAAGCATCAGAAGATGGATTTTCATGCTAAAATAAATCAGGTTTCTTTCTCAAGTAATATTACAATTATGGTTTTGGTCATTTCCTTTTCTTAAGGGGGAAAATGAATATTTAGCCATCTAAATATTGATTTGTTATTTTGGGGAATAAGGTGCATGTGTGTGTGTATGTGTAAACCTTTATTTTCCAGAGGACCACACAAGTTTACAAAAAGCCTGCTTTCATTAGCTATAATTACTGCAAAGAGATGGGGAAAATATATGCCAAATTCTCTCTCTCTCTCTCTCTCTCTCTCTCTCTCTCTCTCTCTCTCTCTCTCTCTCTCTCTCTCTCTCTCTCTCTCTCTCTCTCTCTCTCTCTCTCTCTCTGTGTGTGTGTGTGTGTATCTCTTCCTTGTAACAGAAATGCAATCTATGTTAAAAAATATAATCCTCTGGAGAATATAAACTCATCACCCAGCCAAATAAGCAGGGGAAAGTCATGCTGAGTCCAACATATGAAATAATTAGATTTTTATACAATTGAATTTCCTGTTATAAATTGCAAGAGATCCTTCTGTAAAAGCTAAAGGGAGTATATAGCATGGTATAGATCATCTTCTATTGATCATCTTCTACCAAGGTAGGAGTCCTTTGAAATTAAAATGCTTCCCTGTTTAATTATCAATGGGATCAAACAAAATCTCAGATTTTGTACTGATAGTTCATATCAGTACAATAAGTAATACTAATTTACCTGCTTAGATTTTTTTTGTCTTTAAAAGTTGATCACTGAAATTTATGAAAAGAAAATTGTCCCCTGGTGGTTATGAAGAATGTAGCAATTATTTATACAGAGAATCCCTTTAGTATTTTAGCAAGAGGTCATGACTCAAGTTGTAATCTTTGTGTAGATTATTTGAATGAGAATAAACTTGGTGTGACTTATTTCTTGGTAAGTATGCATATGATTAAGCTGTCAACTCATTTGTACTGTTGACTCTTTGTGTGCATGTGTCTATGTGAACAAAAATTACCTCCAATTCACCCTGTCTTAACTCATAAAGTGTTTACATGGTTGCTAATGTTCTTTGTATTATGAGACGATGTAGCAGCTTTGAATTTTTGGGGTGAATGTTGCCACATGTGTGCTACAGGAATAGCATTGTTTTCTTCTCCTATGCATCTCCACATTATGCAACATGGCACAGCCTTCTTGGGAGAGAAAGAACTTCCATGTGGCAATGAGGCAGAAGGATAAAAGGGCTATAAAACACAGGAATGACATTAATCGAAACAATATCATATAATGAAGAAGTTGATTTACTTATGTGCTATAAGTGTTGCAACTCCTGTTAGTTGTATACCTGGCTCCTCGCTATACAACAACAGCCCTGCCCGCGCTGCTTGAGGTTATAGCCGGGGTGGTGGTTGAAACCCCCAGACTTGTAGTCATGGGGGATTTTAACCTGCCATCTGCAGGTGAGACCTCTGGTGTAGCTCGGGAGTTCATGGTTTCCATGACAGCCATGGACCTGACTCAGGTAGTTCTAGGCCCTACTCATGAGGGCGGATACACTTTGGATCTCATCTTCGTCTCGGGTCAGTGGAGTAGTGATCTGGGAGTAGGGGATTTAGTCATCACACCCCTGTCATGGACAGATCACGCTCTCCTTCGGCTCGACTTTCCGACCGCCACACCTCACTGTGAGGAGGCGGAACCAAACATCCCTATATGGTTCCGCCCCAGGCTCCTGATGGACCCGTTAAGGTTCCAGAAGGAGCTTGGGCCAATTCCTGCGGACTTGCTCCGCGACTCGGCTGACTGCATGGTTAAGTGCGGCCGCCGGGGCCTTGGACCGAGTCGCGCCCTTGCGGCCTCTCTTGCGGCGACGAACCACCTGGGCCCCTTGGTTTACCGAGGAGCTCAGGGGGATGAAACGCCACAGGAGACGCCTAGAGAGCAGATGGAGATCATCTCGCTCTGAATCCGACCGAACACTAATAAGAGACCACATTAGGACTTATTTAGTGGCAATAAGGCTGGCCAAACGTGAATATTGTGCCACACTTATTGCATCCGCAGAAAACCGCCCTGCCGCCCTGTTTAAGGTAACCCGCTCCCTCCTCCAACAGAGGCCGCGGGAAGCCTGTTTACAGGGTCGAGCAGAGGAATTTGGGATTTATCTGCAGGAGAAAATCACTCGGATTCGAAGCGAGTTACCCTCCATTGTCAATAGCCCTGTCGAGAGTGCCAAAGCAGCTCTTGAGACACCATTGTGGAGGAGTTTGACTTTGTTACTATCAAAGATATGGACAAGCTATCAAAGAGACTCAGGGCCACCACATGTTTACTGGACCCATGTCCCTCCTGGCTTGTACTGGAATCCTGGGAGACGACACGAGGCTGGCTTCAGGGCATTGTCAACGCATCTCTGAGTGAGGGGTCCTTACCTACCGTCTTGAAAGAGGCGGTGGGGAGGCCCTTCCTCAAGAAGCCGTCCCTGGATCCGGCATTATTAGAAAACTATCATCCCGTCTCCAACCTCCACTTTCTAGTGAAGGTTGTTGAGAGTGTGGTGGCCCAACAGTTTCCACGACACTTGGATGAAGTTGACTATCTAGATTCGCGCCAGTCCGGCTTCCGACCCGGGCACAGTACCGAGACGGCATTGGTCGCATTGGTCGATGATCTCTGGAGGGCACGAGATAGAAGATTTTCCTCTATCCTAGTCCTATTAGACCTCTCAGCGGCTTTTGATACCATCGACCATGGTATCCTATTACGCCGACTGGGGGGGGTTGGGGCTGAGAGGCACCGTTCTATGGTGGTTCTCGTCCTACCTCTCTGGTCGGTCACAATATGTGTTGACGGGGGGGAAGAGGTCGACTTCTAGATCCCTCTTATGTGGGGTCCCTCAGGGGTCGGTCCTCTCGCCCCTGCTGTTCAACATATATATGAAGCCGCTGGGTGAGATCATCCGTGGTTTCGGGGTGGGATATCATCTGTACGCTGATGATACCCAGCTGTACATATCCACCCCGGACCACCCCAATGATGCCGTCGAGATTATGTCCCGGTGCTTGGAGGCTGTACGGATCTGGATGGGTAGTAACAAACTCAGGCTCAACCCGTCCAAGACTGAGTGGCTGTGGCTTCCGGCACCCCGTTTCAGCCAGATTATTCCAACTCTGGCCATTGGGGGCGAAACACCAGCCCCTGTGGAGAAGGCACGCAATCTAGGTGTCCTCCTGGACTCCCGGCTGACTATGGAAGACCAGGTGGCGGCCGTGGCCAGGGGGGCATTCCATCAGGTACGCCTGATGCGCCAATTGCGTCCCTTACTGGATCAGGGAGCCTTACGCACAGTCACTCAAGCACTCGTCACATCTCGACTTGACTATTGCAATGCTCTCTACATGGGGCTTCCCTTGAAGTGCACCCGAAGACTACAGTTAGTCCAGAACGCGGCCGCACGGATAATTACGGGAGCGCCCAAACACTCCCATATAACACCTGTCCTACGTGAGCTCCACTGGCTTCCTGTGGTCTTTCGGGTGCGCTTCAAGGTCCTAACGACCATCTTCAAAACACTCCATGGCTCGGGACCTAGCTATCTGCAAGACCGTCTCCTGCCCCATACATCCCTGGGACCGACACGCTCCCACAGAGAGGGCCTCCTCAGGGTGCTGTCGGTCGGGCAATGTCGACTGGCGGCACCCAGGGGGAGGGCCTTCTCTGTGGCAGGGCCGGCCCTTTGGAACGACCTGCCCCCTGAAATCCGCACCATTCCTGACCTCCGCCTCTTCCGCAAATGTCTTAAGACTCACTTCTTTCAACTAGCCGGCCTTGCGTAACCCCAGCACCGCCAATTATAAATGAGGGTTTTAAAAACGGTTACAACACAGGCATCTAATATCTATGTATTTGTATTTTGTATTTATTGATTTAATTCTATGTTCGCCGCCCCGAGTCCCTTGTTGTGAGATGGGAGCGGGTTATAAATATGAAAAATAAATAAATAAATAAATAAACTTGCTTAGAGAAAGAAGAACTTGCTTAAGACATAATCTATAACTTGGATGTCTTATAGAAAGAGGAACTTGCTTAAAACATAACTTCAATGAACTATGTCCTTGATATTTGACTAAAATCCTGTAACTTGGTGACAAGTACACGTCTGGACCAAAAGTCACAGATGGTATAAGATAAGACCATATATAGAGAAATCTAGAAATGCAGCAGTTATTGAACTTCTCCTTTCTGTATCATTTTCTGTTTTCCTGTTTTTCACTGATCAAAAGGCTAATGCAGCATAACGCCTACGTGTAGCTGAGTTACAAAAGTGACCCTCAGAGCGTAACCAGGAGGCTCAGAATCTGACATATTAATGCTCTGAGACTGTGCGTGCACAATAAAACCTGTTTCTCTGACTCAATTGTGGTCTTGTCCTGTATTGATATTGGTCCTGAATTGGTAGCACACGATTCCCGCTATAGCAATATCTCCAGATAGGGATTTGAACAATTGAAAGCTATTTACAGTATAAATCTCTTGGAAACCTGCATACCAGAGGTGGTATTCTGCCATTTCTCTCTGGTTCACATGAACCAGTAGCGGCAGTGGCGGGAGGCTCCATCCATCTGCCCAAATGTCATCATGGATGTTCTGCGCATGCACAGCAAGGCCACATGCAAGTGATCCCGGTTCCAAACCGGAAGCAAAGGTAAGAGGATTTCATGCCTGCTGCATAATGTATATTCTCAGGTCAAAAAAATAAAGGGATAATATGGTGTTGCAGAGACTTTCCACATGAATGTCAGATGATATGACCCATAAGGAGGCACTGCAGCTACTCCAATTTCTGGAGATTTCCACAGGGTTACCATACCTTTGCAAATAATAAAGAATCTTGTAGCACCTTTTCTAACTAACAAATTTTATTAAACTATGCGGCAAAGGCCAAAGTTCACTTCATCAGATCTTATTGTTAGTTAGAAAAGGTGCTACTAGGCTCTTTCCTGTTTCCTGGTATTCCTCTTTCCTGTTATCATATACTAAAAAAGTTCTTTTCCTACAAAAATATTGCACCAGATCACTAGTTAATTTTTTCAGCAACTATTCCCCCACATTTATCCCTTGTGAAAAAGAAACAGACAATCCATAGGTTGAAAGGAAATAAGTGTAATGGTTGAAATGAAAAGATCAGGAAAAAATGGTAATAATCTAGCTTTACAAATACCAGCTCGGAGCAAATATTAATTGAAAGACCTAATTTACCCAATGCCATGCAAGAGATGTTCTACTTGTATAAAATAGGTATATCTTCTGTTCTCCACAAGCCATAGTTCTAACTTGCCTTCAAGAAGATGCCCAACTCGCTAGAGGGTGAAAATGTGAATGCAGTGGTGGTAAGGATCATTTTGCCAATATACATCTGTTCTATTTAAATCACTGATTGTACACATTACCAATGTAATACATTCTTGATTTACCTTTTAATTTAAAATCCATATAAGTAAATAAAAGGCAAAATACTCTTGATTAGAAAAGTGACTTCTAGTTGAACCTGAGATCCAGATCAAAGTTTGTTTTTAACTGCTAAAAATCTAAATATTTTGGGCAATGATACAGAAATAATCTTTCTCCCATATAACATTGAATAATGAATAATGAATAAGAGGAATAATGAATTCTTCTGAGATCTGTTAACTATTTTCTTATAATTGATAATGACTTCTTCATGGTTCATTATATAGTGATAATATTTTATAATGTATCTCTGAACCCCATACTTGGACTCTGACTTTGATGCATCTGATTAAGGTCTTTGTTCAAATGTAAGATATTCTGTTAAGTGGTCTAAGTTAGAATTGATGCCCACACGTTAAAACTTCTTTATTCATATATTGTGATTATCTTTTTAATATATGTATTGGATTTATTAATTATTTATTAATTATTATCCCAAACAATAGTTCTCAAACAATTAGAATGAATATGAATAGGCTTATTTAAAAAGTTTCTCTCGACATTGCTAGATAAGAGACATTAACTCTTACCCTTTGGTATAGGATAAACACTCTTAAAATAAAAGTAGTTCCCAGGATACCTTATATTTTTCATGGAATTACTATAAACATTCCCAGAAAACATTTCCAAAAATTCAGTACACAGTTCTATAGAATTTTTGTGGTTCTGACTTCCTAGGTTCTGAAAATATTGTTGAGAAAAGATATTATTGTATTTGGAGGTTTCAATATTTGAATGTTATATTCGGGGGTGGATTCCTGCCAGTTTTAACTTCTTCTATAGAAGAGGTTCCATAAATCTACAGTGCCATTTAGAACCGGTTCCAGCTCCCTCCCACTGCCCGTCCACACACCACCAAGATGAAGAGCGAGAGGAGGAATTCTGGGAGTTGAAGTCCACATGGCTGACAAACCACTCCCGTTCAGTCACATGGCTGGCAAGCCACTCCCACAAAGCAGGCCACACCTACAGAAGAGGTTCTAAAAAAATTTGAAACCCACCACTGGTTATATTATGCATACATTTTGAGCAGTACCAAATTCTGGATATTTTCATTCAATTCAAATTCTAGACATTTTTGGGATAGTCATATATAATATCTTTAGTTAATTCAAAAGCTTTAGGTACAAACCCCCCCCCCCAAAAAAAAATTTGTATACCTATTACAAATTTGTTACTATTATGGCAATTTGAAAAATATTATATCTGGAACAATTAATTTTGATCCATTTTCCCATACTAAATTAATGTTATGGGCTAGTCCAGAGTTTAAAAAAATGATTAAAAATGGATTTATGGAAGATCAGGATGGATATGGGGATTTTTAACTTTAGATCAATTTAGGGATGTTAATGATGAGGTTTTATCATTTTTTGTATTAAGGGATAAATTCTAATTGTCAGTTGACAGTCAATGGTAGTATTTAGAGTTTCAACATTTATTGACTTCTTAGTTTGGACTTCAGGAGCATAGTGTAGTTAGAAAACTGGACTGCCAACTAGCAGTTGGGTATGAGACCCTGTTTGATTTAATTTGATTTGATTTATTTGGATTTATATAACCGCACCCTCTCCCCAAAGGGACCTGGGGCGGTGCACAGGAAGTTAAAAACACAACAATATCACAATATAAATAGTTAAAATCAAATTAAATAATTATCCCTGTGCTAAAATTTAGAAGTTGTTGCCATATGGCATGGAACTGTCATTCATTCCATATCCTCCTGACCCAGCAGTTTGAAAGTGAGTTACTGTGAGTAGATATATGGATACCACTTTGGTGGTTAACTTTGTGTCCCCAGCAAGGCATCCCCTGGGAAACAGTGATATCACCAATAAAATCCTTTCAACCCAGAAGCATCTTGGTGCTTTTGATATGAACAGAATGACATTTGGACTTCTACCATTTTCAATCTTCTAAGTTAATAGAAAGGATTATTACATTTTATGAGACTAAAAAGCTCACGGTTTGTATATCTGCTATCAATAAATCATTTTAATATGCAATGCTAAATGCTGAATGGAATAAAGAACTAGATATTTCCATTTTATCTAAACAATGTGGAAATATTTTAATCTTAATGCTAACATTTGATCTCAGATTATAGTTTATGCAACCACAAAAAATATTTTGGACCTATTAGACCCCTATGGAGCTTGTATAGAAATAGGAATAAATCATTGTTTTGGAAATGCAACCAAAATAACACTTTATGTTTTTATTTTGTCATAAAGTTATGTTCTTGGAAAAAAATAATTATGTATATTCATTTGATCAAGGGGGGGGGGGATTAATATTTCCAGATGCACACATTCTTTTTGAACTATGTACCTATCCCATACAAATTAACAGCTGGAGAATGGAATTGTATTCTCCATGCCCTGGTTATTGTCAAAAGATAGTTCTTCAACTTTGGAAAACCACATTTATAGTCCCAATAGCCTGAAGACCTGATGCTACATCTGGCTTATAGATATATATAGATGATTATTAAGAAACATGTTACAGACTAGTGTAGCAGGGGGGAAAGAATAAATGGAGAATGGGAGGGGGGAAGAAGGAACTGGCTGGGAGGAGGAAGGAGGAGGGGAGAGAGAGAGAGAGCAAGGAGGTGAGAGGATGGTGGGTGGGGCCTGAAAAAAAAGGAGGGAGAGAGAAAAAGGAAAATAGTGGGTGATCTATGGGGCAACCTGAGAGGCTTCTGTAGGCCAAGCCTGAAGGGTAAGAGGGAGTTGTTTGGGCAGAGGCTTCTGTGGGCCAAACCTGAGGGCAAAGAAGAAGTTGTTTGGCAGAGGCTTCTGTAGCCCAAGCCTGAGGGGAAAGAGGGAGTTGTAGGGCAGAGGCTTCTGTAGGCCAAACCTGAGGGCAAAGAGGGAGTTGCAGGGCGGAGGTTTCTGTAGGCCAAGCCTGGGGTGGGGGAAGGGAATATTATAGAAGAGACTTTTGAGAGGCAAACCAGAGAGAGAGCAGAGGAAACAACGAGCAGAGGTGGTGGAAGAAGAACCCAGCAGGCAGTACAATAGCGAGTGAAGATAGAGGAAGAGGAAGAAGCTTCAACTAGTCACCTGGATACCACCCCATCTACGCCTTGCCTGCTGAGAGGAGGCTGACTACCACTCCACTGTGTGACTCTGGCAAGTAGAGGTGCATCAGAGAGGGACCAGGTTGGACTGGCAGCCACACAGAAAAAAAAAAAGGGCCAGGACAACCCGGACTCCAGCGGCCCTTACGAAGGTAAGCGCTACACTAGCAATGAGGACTTTGGAAAAGATATTCAGATGCTGTGATAGTTTATTCCTCTAAAGATCATAATGAGGCAGGCACTATGAAAGCAAAAGAAGCAAGATAGAAAGAGTAATTTGATTTTGGTGATGGAGAAAACACCTAGGGAATATCATGGAGAGCAAATGAAACAAAGCAAAACAAAAATGGATCCTCCAAACAAATGGATCATCAAACAAAGAATTCTGAGCTGAGTCACACATGACTAGGCTGGAATTATTATATTTTGGACATATTATGGGAAGACCTAGCTCTCTCGAGTTGTCTAGTGCTGGCAAAGATGGAAGGAAAAGGAGAGACCAACTAGTAGCAAGGTGGATATATTCAATTATTACAGTGACCTGAAAGACCACATTGGCAAAGGATCTTTCTGGAGAAAATCTGTCTATGTGGTCACAAAAAATCAACACTGACTTCTTGTACATAATCATAGGCATATTTTGTTCTTTTATATTTTGTATTTTTTGTTATTTTATAATTTTTCTTTTTTTATGTCAGTTAAAAAGGAGGAGGAGGAGGAGATGATAATGATTTAAGATCATTTAGTAGTGGTACAAAGATTATGGACCTACTTCATCAGAGAAGTTTCTTGTTTCCTTCCTGCTCTTTTGATGCTCATAAAAATTATTCCTGAAAATATATTAAGGTATGTAAGTTTCTGCTGATCTATCACTGATCAGCAGCATTTTATGTCTTGTTAGGCTGATGTTATGGAGTACATCATAATATAACACAGATCTCTTCAATATTTCATTGGCTATCTCATACATTTAGTTATTAAAAGACAGGATAGAATCAGTTTAATAAATGATTCCATAAACCGTATTGTTTCAAGTTATGTTTTTTATTAGGAACTTGCAGTAGATTAAAATAATAAAGAAAAGAAAATGTCAAATTAACATGTATGAGTACATCAGGATTGCTATTGAGATATAATAATCTGAATATTCAAATGTCATCAAATGCCTGAGTAAACATTCATACTGACAACAACAAAAAGAAGTTAAGTCTAACATAAAGAAGCTTGATGGGAGTTCTTATCCATTTTATATGTGCAGAGATAGAATTGTAGCCAATTTTAATAACAACAACAACAACAACAATCCCCTGTGAGGGAGATTGGCAGCTATATAAATTTGATGAACAAATAAATAAATAATGAACACATTTTAGCATACATAAATGTTCATTCAACAACAGACATGAACCATAAAACACAATGATATAACGCATACTATTTCAATGAACATTACAATACCATCAAAATCAGTTCAACAGTTAAAAGTTTGGCAAAATAAATGTATATTTCACAAGTTCCTAAACATTGGGACCAAACAAATTTTACCGGGTGAGTATTCCATAGCCTAAAAGACACACTCAAGGAGGCTTTTGGTGTACTTGATACTTGGTTTTGGCTGCTTCTCTTGCTGATTTAAATAATAGTAGAAAAAGTAGTCCTTCAAAAAAATCAGATCCTAAGTCAAAATATCTAAAGCTTTACAGGTCAAACTCAACACCTTAAATTGTGTCAGATAGAAAATTAGCAGCGGTTGAAAACTTAATACAATACTATATTTCAATCATTAAGAAAAAATAGAAACACCTACCAAAAATAGTATCTTCCCATTAATGTAATTATCTAATGAACAATAACAGTTTGATCAAGCCGCGTCCTAAATGCAAGCAATTTACAGAGAAAATTCATAACCTTAATTAACTTTGATTATGAATATTGGTTGAACAAAAAGCGATATACGTGACTAATCATGTTCAAAAAGACTATTAAGAATAGAGAAAATAACCTGTAGAATTGCCTTTATATTTAAATGCCATTATATTGAAATTTTCCCAACTTAATAAGGCTTATCTTCTCTCTCTCTCTCTCACCCTCTCTCCTTCTTTCTCTCTATCTTTCCCCTTCTCTCGCTGCTTTATTTTGTATTCTGCCCACTGTAGGCTGTGAAACAAACTTGGTTATGATAGATCAGCAGGAGGTCAACACAGAACATTGTTCTTAACTGTTATAGCTGTACTGCTTGGCAATATTACTAAATTTCTTCTAAGATTAACTGATAAATTCCTCAAGAGGCTATTAAAACAAAAAACTTTATTTCCCTCCTTTCCTCTAGAGGATCTGGAAATGAAAGAAGCACATCTAGTCACAAGGAGATCCAGCATATTTCTGGATCCAGCATATTAGCAACAATTCTTTCAATAGGTTCCTGCAGAGCAGAAAATGGATGAATGAATGGATAACACACATGCCCATGTTCAGATGTTATTCAACATTGAACATTTGGCATGTGAATTAGTCATTCAGTCTACATTTGACTCAAATAAAAATGCTCACAATATTCGGGACATTTATGTGCTATCCTATTCATATTTACACAATATGAAATTCAGTTGAATAATTCATAGTCCCAGACAAATGCATGTAAGTTTTTAGTCTAACATAGTAATCCTCTGAGAATATGTGACGGAAAATATTGTGGCCAACATAGACATTGTATGATGGGCAGGGATTTTTGATGGCTCTTTCATTTGCATTATTTATAGTTTCCCTCAGATTGACATGCTTTGCTCTTGTTGGGAATTTAGTGTTCACTGAACTTGGTTTTCTTCTTATAGACATAATCCTATCTAGTTTTATAATAAAAAAATTTCAAGAAATAAATACCAAGTTTGACACATTTAAACCCTGAGCTACACATATTCTACACTATGATTTGTCTTTGCCAACATACTAAGCAAATGGAAGAACTTTTAATTCAGTGAATAAATTTCTTTCAATTATTTAACTGAATTAACTATTCATTAATATACATATACTTATATATTGTTTTAATTATCTAATTATATTTTTATTAGCTTATAATATAAAATACAAAAATACAAAAGCAAGTAATAGGAAAAACAGGAGAGGGAAAAGGAAAGGAGAAAGTGTAGAAAAGAAGGGAAAAATAAAGAAAATGTGTTGACTTCTGATTCCCTTTGGGACAATAGAATAAGGCAATATCAAACTTCAGCTTTTTACTTTTGTATAATAGTGTAAATTAGTAAATCTATCACAGCAAATCTATCAAATAGGTAAAACCCAAAATCCAAGTTTCATTTTTTACATTTCTAATTATATACATATACATATATAAATATATATATAAATATATATGCTGGTATTGTTGTATTCAGGTGTTTTCCCGTGTAAGCATGAAATTGTTTTTGCAACGTTTCGGCAAGCTCTCACTTGCCATCTTCAGGCTTCGGTCTGAAGCCGTGACTTTGAGTCACCCATTCTCTCTCATATCTAGGAAAAAAGCAATAGTAACCATTTTGAAAGTCTTGTCAAGAACACTGCCAAGGACTAGTTTTGGCAGTCACCTGGAACCAACACTGACTCAAAGGCAGAAAAAAACGTATGTTTAGCCATTAAGAGATGATTGTAGTCTTAAATTCAGAATAAGGTATTTATTTAATTTATTTTATTGGATGCCATCCAGCTCTAATTCCCAATACAAATTCAACATTAATCAACATTGTGTCTCCTGCCAAAAGCAACAGGGGTACATACACCTTACAAAAGGATTCAACCACCCTAACCTAAACTCAGAGAGATATGCCAGGTTTTTAAGACCCCCTAAAACACCATCAGGATTGCAACCATATCCTGGGGAAACCTAATTTGTGGGGGGTAAAGATAACAACAGAGGCACAATGAAAGGTATGACATCATGAGCCATCTTAGAAAAGACATTTCATTTCTATCACCGCCCCGAGTCCCCTCGGGGAGAGGGGGCGGTCTAGAACTCTAAAATAATAATAATAATAATAATAATAATAATAATAATAATAATAATAATAATAATAACAACAACAACAACAACAACAACAACAACAACAACGGGCATGCTGCACCCATAATGCAATTATGCGACCCCCCCTAATGCGCATGCACGCACTACAGATCTCCCCCCCCCATTTTTTACATGCTCTTTTCGCTCTCCCCAGGCTCCAGAGACTTTATAGGAGCCTGGGGAGGGCAAAAAGAGCCTCCCTCTCCCCCCTCCCCTCAGGCCCTCCGGAGGCTTTATGTTCATAAATATAAAGCCTCGGGAGCACTCAAAATGATGCTGCAAGCAATCGGAGGTCACTTCCGGTTTCGGCGGTGCATTTTGAGTGCTCCGGAAGCTTCAGGGAAACCCCCTGAAGGTTGTTGAAACCCCCTGAAGGTCGCTGAGACTGGGAAGCCTCCGAAGCACTCAAAATGATGTGCCGCCGAAACCGTAAGTGACCTCCGATTTGCTTGCAGCATCATTTTGAGTGGTTCAGAGGCTTAAGGGAAGCCTCCTGAAGGTTGCTGAAGCCTCCAGAGCATTCAAAATGATGCTGCAAGCAAATCGGAGGTCACTTCCGGTTTTGGTGGTGCATCATTTTGAGTGCTCCAGAGGCTTCCCAGGCCCTCCGGAGGCCCTCCGGAGGCTTCAGAAACCTTCAGGAGGCTTCCCTGAAGCCTCCAGAGCACTCAAAATGACGCGCCACCAAAACCGGAAGTGACCTCCGATTGCTTGCCGCGTCATTTTGAGCGCTCCGGAGACTTCAGGGAAGTTCATGAAGCCTCTGGAGGGCCTTTGGGGGGCGAGGGGGGATTTCTTTTCACCCTCCCCAGGCTCCAAAGGCTTCATAGGGTGAAAAAAGCATGAAAAAATTCAGACAGGGCATCGCCTCGTGTGCCCTGACAAATGGCTCCACGTGCCACCTGTCGCACGCGTGCCATAGGTTCGCCATCACTGACCTATAATATCACAACATATACTTATTCAATATAAATGGCTTTATTGTAGATCAACATTTTACTTAAGAAAATTTTCCTGAATAATTATTAAACTACCAAGAAGGTTAACAAAGATGAATGGATCAGTTTTGATGGGGATACTATTTTTAATACTATCCCCCCAATTATACTTTCTACTCCGCAGTTTGTACAATATAGTTTTATGCAATTAGCTAATTGTGACAAATTAAATATCAGATAATTATTAGTGTACACTAATTCAATATAATAAAAATGCAAGGAAGTTCTATAGACACAGAGAGAATGAATTCAATCAACATTAACACAGTCAGTCTGCCAAAATCTGCCTCAAGAAATACAGATGTCAGGTGACTTATTCTTTAGGGTATCTGGGTGACCTCCATGCTACTGAGTAAAAAGTCAACAATTGCTTCAAGTGCTACTTGTAAAGATGATGGACATTGATTAAATCCCTTTAGGGATCTAGAGCTAAAATAGCTTTATGTAGAAGAAATATTTGCCTAAGAAATCAACAAACAGTTTGGCATTATTAACTAATAATGTTACATAGATTCATTTACTGTTCATTTGTGCTGTATTACATGAAAGGAGCTAGGGAATTAATCATGCAATTATCCTGAGATTTCAAAGTATATTGAAGTCAATCATAATGCTAAGCTTTTGAACGATGTTGATAATATGTCTGAGATCACTTCTTCTCTTTATAAATCATTTTAGAACATCATGGCTGCTTCATCAGCGGTGGTTGCCAAAATCTTAAGGCAAAGCAATTCAATCAAGAAGATTATAGAAAAATAAAAACAATGGAATAGTTTCATTATTATACCTGGCAATGTGATCAGGTTTGCAGGAAATAGCTCTGATTTGAAATGAAAATTTGGGATTGGAGATGGCATGATTTTATACAATGTTATTTATTTTTATTCAATGTTATGGCTTAAAATATCAAAGCAAAAAGATGTGTCAGTCAATTCAAATTCAAGATTTGAGTCAGAAAATATTTGACCATAGACATCAAAATGACTCCAGACTGCTTCATTTGGTATGTATATGAGTATGTGTTTGTAGGACAGGAGGGGGTGGTGGTAAATGGAAGCAAGGAAAGTAGATCTTTCAGAATACTTAAACCTTGCCAAATTGCAGTTAAATGCCTTCAAAGGTTTCACCATAATAAAAGTTTTGAACTATTCCTCTTTTGCTTATTTTCAGACATAAATAGCAATGATAAAGAAAACAGCAAACCATAGCTTTCAACATTGTTCAGCAGAGAACTTATAAACAAGTGCTCAACCAAATCAGGAACTCCATTATTCCAATTTAAAAGTGAAAATTTCCAAAACTGTTTAAAAAGAAGCTCTTACGTTGGAAAGCTGCCAGCCAGATCAGGCAAGGGGCAAGAATTAAGCAAGGAGTTAGACTTGCGCATTGCAAAGTCGCAACTACTAGACCTGGCACCCTTGTGCCAAGTTCCATGGAACTTTACCTATTTGTTCACAAAGGAAGGTGAGCAGCCTGGTGAGATTCTTGCATTATAGAATATAATAAAAATACCTAATTTGAACATTCACAGGTGGATCCAGTTCAGAGGTGGTATTCAGCCGGTTCTCTCCAGTTCAGGCGAACTGACAGCGGTGGCTGCAGGATGCTACACCCACCTGCCCCAATGTAATGCATGAGCATTGTGCATGCACAGATGTGACATGTGGGCTCCCATTTGCGAAGCGGTAGGGAAGGTAAGTGAATCCATCCCTGATCCGGTTGTTTGCACCTGACATTAATCTCACAGATTCTCCTTTGGGACCAACAGATAAAGTTCCATAGAATGTATATGTTGTCTTGGACCTACTTCCAGTCCTTCAAGATAACTTATTGGAATATGTACACAAAGTAGGGAATGCCTCTGAACTGAACCTAACTAATTGATCCTGGATATCTTGATTAACTCAAATGCCTTATGAGTTTATTCTGCCCGGAAAGTCACCTTTCTACTATGTAGTTGATGGTAGTATGATACACATATATTCTTAGATAAAAATGTCCATTGATCATCAGACTTGTGAATTATAATGTTCTTCCACCAATGCCCTCTGAGTAGATGATATACATGACCTTTATTTCTATTACTTCAGAAATCTGTGAGAGGTGAGGTTGTGAGCAACCTTATCATGGTCTGTATGTGTTGTCCTTCCTAACTTACTATATTTATGATTGAATCAGAAAAAGCTACTTTTTCTGATTCAATCATAGCACAGTGATGTTGCCAGATGCTTCATATGTTCTCCCCAGTTAATTTGTTTATATTGGTTGCAGATTGCAAAACAGGTAAAATCTTTTGGCAGATCAAAACGATCCCGTGAAATATTACTTTGATGTTTTTGGAATGAGGAGATGAGTCCTGCCTCTTTCTTTACTCCTTGGCACCACTGCTAAATGGAAAGAGCAATATTTCTGCAGGAGAACTACCTAGGAAAAAAGAGAGATTGTTTTCTTTACTATAAAACTCTTCCCATCCCTTAGTATCTTCCTCGTGCATGCAAAGCTTCTCTATCTCCATCTCAGAGGTGGGTTGCTGCCAGCATTGCTGCCGGTTTGGTGCCTCAAAAAGTTTGCACACATGCGCACAAACTTAAAAAATGAAAAAAAAATCCACTGAAAATTGTTCTGCGCATGCACAGAACCGAAAAAACAAGATGGCAGCCCTGCAGGAGAACCAGTTCCGGAGCATGGCAGGCATAGGTCACTGCCGGTTCCAGCAACCCAGACCACCAAGTTACTACCAGTTTGGCCGAACCAGTCCAAACCAGTAGGAACCCACCTCTGTTCCATCTGTGTCACAAGCTATTGGCATTTGATGGCTTTGGCAAAGTAAAACTATCCACCTTCAGGTCTTCTTTAGAATGTTTCCAAGGGTATAATACTAACATTTCATTGAGTAGTAGTTTTAGTGCTGTAGACTAATTTCTCGAACTGCACGTCTTACTATTTTTTATTTTTGCACCCAAAATGATGATTGCTTGTGTAACAAGGTTTTTTTTAAAAAATAAATGTTAACATTTGTGTGAGTTATCACAATTGTGTGCACAATATACTGTAATACATAGAAACAGGTTATATTCTGTAAGTAGTGTAACCTCAAACACATTATCTCAGATCCAGTCACACAAGACAGATTCACTCAAATCAGACAAGTAGCAGTTAAAAAAAATGAGAGGATTGGGAAAAATAAAGGGAATGAAAGGGAATGAATGAGGAGCTCAGGCAGACTGCATCGAGACACAGAGACTAACAAGGGAGTAGGTCAGACAAATAGAAGGATTAATAATATATATGGATTTGGGGAAAGGCAGACAGATTACACAGAAGAACAAACAACTGAACAAGACAGAGCAAAAAATAACAACTGAACAGTGTCTCTTTCTCTCAATTTCTTCCAACTAAAACTGCTGCCTGTATAAAGTAAGTTCTAAACAGAGAAAAATAAATATAGAAAAAAATGAAACTAAAATATTTTCTAGCACAAAGGAGTTTCATTATACACTGAAGAGAAAGAGATGATAACATTAGTTAGTCATTTTATTATCAGAAAGCTTATTGTCCTATTATAGAGCCTCACCCACTTAGCTGCATCCATATGTTGAAGAAAAACATAACAAGAAACATAAAACTCCAGTGATTACTCCAGATTGATTCAGTAGCACTCATTTTGACTCAATGTTTTAAAAAGATCTGGAAGTTAAATTCTGAGAGTGAATTCAATGTATAGATTTGATGAATTCAAATATCCAAATGGAATCTTGTATAGTCTTAATATATTTGTATGTGAATAAGTATGCACATGTGTGGAAGCATAGGTATGCAAAAAGACAGATAGACAATGGTAGCTATGCCTGGGCTTCACACTAGTTTAAATACAATCCATAACTAGGTGTCTGCAGAAATTGTCAGCAGTAACCAGAAAAATATCTTTTTTACAGATAACATGATAGCATCATGTATTGAAAGGAATATTTGATCCAAGAACACCTGAATAAATACATAAAGGTAGGAAAGAATACCTTTTGAAAGTCAGAAGAAAAACTTGATAATAGTTTGGACAAGATAAGAGACTAACTACCAGTATAGTCATCAGGTGTTGGGCAGAAAGTACGCTAGAGAAGGAATCACACAGAACAAGGTTACAATATCAATAAAAATCAAGTAAGAAATCATTTAAGGATCTAAAGTATATGTTACAGTTCTGATGATGTGGCCTAGACTTTATTATAAACACCATATAATGCAAAATCAGATTCATTCATCCATCCAGTATCTACATTTACATCTACAGTTGTGGGACCGAATATACAGATTATTTATTTATTTATTTATTTATTTATTTATTTATTTATTTATTTATTTATTTATTTATTTATTTATTTATTTATTTATTTATTTATTTATTTATTTATTTATTTATTTATTTATTTATTTATTTACTTAAATTTGTATCCCACCCTTCTCCACAGAGGACCCAGGGCGGCGCACAGGAAATTTAAAAAGCATACAAAATACAATAAATATAATTTAAAAAAACTATTAAATAATCCTATCCTGCGCTAAAACCAAATTTTTAGTACTAAAACATTTGGAATTCCACTGGCAACTAATCAAATTAAGTCTATCTCAGGTAACAGCACATAATCCACTATGGCTGATTTTAAAAAGTTAAGAAGAGTTGGAGTTTAGTAGTTGGCTGGAAAGAATTTCAGGGCTATAACTGAGTCTTGAAAGTTGGGAAAAAAATAAAAACTAATGGCAAACTATTTCCATATTACCGCATTACCAGGTGAACAACATGGGTATATCAATAGACACTAAGAGTCAAGGAAGACCCAAGGGATACTTGCCTTATGTAATTTATGTCCCATATATCTATCTCTTTTAAACATAAGTGTACTTCAGCCTGCTCGGGTCATTAGTAGTCTGCTTTTTGTTTTGGTACCCAACTCTATGTACATCACTTTCAGAATCTGGATAATAGAGAGCAGCTGGAGTGGAAGAACAGACAAATCCAACTTGCAGGCTTTCACATTTTAAGCTTTACATGATATAAGATACTCTGTATATTAATTGACTACACTCTGGTTTACTTCAGATTAGTAACAGCAATCCCCTGTTCAAGCAGAAGACCCAATACTATTTCAGACAAATGGCTGTCCAATCTTTTCTTCAAAACCTCCAATGATGTAGCACCCACAACTTGATTGGATTTGGTTCAGATGGTAATGTAAAGTGTTTTAAACAAAGAAATTTTACTTTAAGACAATCTCACTTTGGGGGTTGGATAGAATATTCCATAAGGCAAGCATCACAACAGAAAAGGCCTGACTCCTTGGATCTGCCAAGTTTAACTGCCTAACAAACAGGATCCATAGCATACCTCTTCTGCCAGATCTGATGGAATGGGCAGATGTAATTGCGTCAGTCCTCTCAGGTAAACAAAACAGGAAACATTATTAGATTCTACTTTTTGTAAAGTTCTTTCAAGTCTGAAATACAAACTTCCTGCTGCCACTTTTAACTGTTTCATTCCTTTGGGCAGCTACTTCCTTTCTTTGACCATTAACCCATTAGGAGCTCCTGCCTCTTTTGTCTGATTGTTTCCTAGATACCTCTTCCCCTTGTTCACTAAGGCATAGTCCTAGAACTCAAACATCCAAGCTGCCCAAGTTTACCTGATGTTCCCCATCCAGACCCTCACAGCCTCCGGACAGTCTCCAGATAGAAATAAGGTAATTACAACATTGCCTAAACCATTAGAAGCACAGTTATATAATTGTGAATCATCAATATATTGTTACCTCATTCCATGTTGACAAATGTGCTTACCCAGCAGCCTCATATAGAAATTGAATAGTTGAGAGAACATTAGGGGCCAAAGATGGAAACTCCCAAAATATCACCAACTGGATTCAACCCCAAGGAATGGAAGTGAACCAGCACAACACAGTGCTGCTTAAATTGAATAAATAAATAAATAAATAAATTATCCCCAATCCTCTGAGCCAATCTAAAAGGATGCCATGATCAATTGTATCAAAAACCACAAAGTAGTTGAGTAAGGCAAGGATGGATAAACAACCCTCATCCCAGCCTTACAGAAATAATACAAAAATGGAACAATGTGATTTCTGTCCCATACGTTGGTCTGAATCCCAAATGAAAAAGATTCAGATAACTTGCTTAAAGCATGGAAACTGGTAGGCATACTTTTTAGCTAAAATTGTATATATGATTCCACACTTTGGTTCTTTATTCCAAATAAAGCGAATGGAAAAATAACCTTTGAATGTTTTATATTAAAGCTGTATTAATTCAAACATCTCCATATAGAATTGTAAAATATATGCATGATATATAATTGTTAATAGGAATGACACAATTGGCATGCTTGGTGAACATAAAAGACAATTTGCCCTTTATGTTTATCAGAATACAGAATCACTGGTTGTGGGTGACAGCTAATTTCCTTAAATTTCTTCTTGCCCTCTGGCTATTAATGCACACAAAGTATTATTGGGGAAAATAAGCATAAACATCAAAAGAACAAAGAAGAAGCCACTGATTTTTCAGTTAATTTTTAGAAGATAATCTTGAAGTTAGTTCTCTGCTTGGAGAAAATATAGATCATAATGGTTGCCTAAAAATGATGCATGAAAAACTGCTTGTTATCGCACACACAAACCGTTATCGACTACAGATGTTCTTTCAGAGTAAAAAAAGTTCACTTTTCTCATATTTAAACAGCCATATGGGATTCATTTTCAGCATTTCAATGCTTTTTAGACATTTTGAAGAAATGCTTTAGTAGTCTGGTATGCAAAGTCTCTAATGTACTTTTATTCTTTGGTATTAAAAAGCTACAAGGCAATAATTTAGGAACTTAATACTGAATGGATTAACTAGAAACTAAAGACTAATAAAAATGAAAAGAACAAAATCTCATTGCTTAGTTTTGTAAACATAGCCAAATTATGCCTTATTTCTTGGGCAAGGTTAACAAATTTTAAGGCCAAAGATTAAAGTGTTCTGTTTCAGAGACAACCTCATTCATTATGATCTAGTCAAACTTCTATTGGCTTTCTGTATTTGTGTAGCAAGATTTCCAGCATGCTGCATTAGCATTAATTCATGAACACCAAATATCTTCTTTTCTCTAAGACTTTCAATTTCATTAAACTTTCAGGGATCCTGACCTATTCTTGTCCAAACAACCACCCAATATCTCCACACCAAAAGATATGAAATGACCTTCAAAAGACAGAACAATAAAGAAAGAAATGTCGAAGAGAACAAGGTGGGGAACAGATGTTTCCCATTTATCTGGTGTTCAATACCCCATACCCTCCTAATATCTTTAGGATGTATCCAGCAAGTTTACACCCCTCCCTTTTCTTGATGGAACCATCTGGATACATTTTACTAAAGTTGTCCTACAGGCATCTGTATCATGGCTCATTTTATGCAGTCATGCTTGGTTCTTGTGGCACTTCTAATTTGAATGATATGGGATAATCTGTAAGGATTATTGGGAACAGAGGCTGTTGCCCTAGCATTAGATACTACATTGAAAAATATTATTCCTCTATCAGAGCCTCAGTACTATGATGAGTTTCTATATTGAAATGTTGTTTGTTACCAGGTTTGTATACAAGAGCTGGCATTGTTTTTGCTATCCAAATATTGAAAATCAAGCATGTACTACACTCTGTTTCATTTATATTGCTGTACAGTAAAACCTCCAAGAAACCTCCATCATTACATAATGGTAGCAGAAGATGAAAAAATAGCTATAAAGAATGATGAACATTTGGTTCTGCTTGTACCTGGGGGGTGGGGGGATATTATTTCTGAAATAAACAAATTCAGATACTGTTGTCAATCTACCTTAAAATCACATCATTTTCAAATTGAAAAACTAAATTTGAATTATGATTTTTTTTCTTAATTGTATCTCTACATATGAATTCTATTTTTAAAAAGTTTTGGGGGTCTATAATCTTGAAATGGACACTTAGCATTAGAACCATCCTTAGAAAGGCACAACAAAGCATCTTCCAGCATCAACTCAGAAAGTTCAGACTGCCCAAGGAGCTGTTGATGCAGTTCTACAGATAAATTATTGAGTCTGTCACTTGTACTTCTAAAATTGTCTGGTTTGATACACAAACCAAATAGGACAGGTACAGACTAGTTAGAACTGCAGGGAAAAAAATATTGCAACCAGCCTGCCATTGAGGATCAGTATACTTCATGACCCAGAAAGAGGGCTGAGAAAATATCTACAGACCTCTCATATTCTGGAGATGAATTGTTTTAACTCTTCCCCTCAGGACACTGCAATAGGGCATTGCATGCCAAAAAAACTAAACCCAGAGACAATTTTTTCCCTTTTGCCACCACTCTGGTGAACATCTAATTCCTACAGTGCTATCTTGTGTTTAAGTACCTTTACCCATGTAGTATGGTTATATTACTATTATCCTTCTCATCTGTGGGGTTGGACTAGAAGACCTCCAAGGTCCTTCCAACTTTGGTATTGTATTGTATTGTACTGTTCCACCAAGGAGAGAAGCAACTTAGAATTAAGGAGAAATTTCCTGACAGTAAGAACAATTAACCTCTGGAACAGCTTGCCTCCAGCAGTTGTGAATGCCCCAACCCTGGAAGTCTTTAAAAAGATGTTAGACAGCCATTTGTCTGAAATGGTATAAGGTTCCTGCCCATGCAGGGGGTTGGACTAGAAGACCTACAAGGTCCCTTCCAACTCTGCTATTGTATTATTGTATTATTGTATTACTACCATCCCTTATTAGTATCATTATTATGATAATATTTACTTTGTTATTATGATTGTTCCTTTGTTTTTTGCATGCACACTGAGAGACAAATTCCTTGTCTATCTAATCACACTTGTTCTATTCTATTAACATGAAGCTTGGTTTATCACAAGGATAATATGGAAGAACAGGGCGAAACTATGCTAATTGGCTTCACAGAAATGTACTAGTGTACTTAGTAAGATGGCAGAAAATACTATTATACATTTCTATGCATGGTTATACAAGTTGCATTAGTATACATGAACACACTGAAATCATCACTTTTACAATAGGCAAATATACATTTTAGATACCCCACTCCCCGATGGACCAACTATTTTTAATAAGCTACTTAGAATTTTCCCATGCTACTTTTTACAACTTTAAAAATGTACACAAAAATAAATTTATGAAGGAAATACAAGTCTATTAAGAAAACGTATTAGAAAAAAATGCCCGTGAGAATTTGTGTAATCAATATATAACATAAAGCCAATAAGCCTTCCTTTAGATGTTGGAAAATAAATGTTTTTTATAGATAAAAAAGATAGATGACCTAATGTCTTGGGGGAGACATTCTTAAATGAGACTGCACACCTTTGAGAAAGCCTGTTGCATGTTACCTGTGCCTCAGATAACTGCTCTTGAAGAATTGGCAGTTCCATTAGGATGTGACAGTCTCTAAAATGACCAGGGTTTAAAGGTAATAACTGGCACCTTAGACTGCATTGGTGACAAATTATCAACAACACAACTCCTTGCTGACTGTGTTACTCTGCAGTAACAGGCTTTTAAAAGATCTAGTGGACAAATTCATGAATATTATCAATGTGGAAATTCAGTGGAATATAATGTTCAACATGTTGAATTAAGACTAGAGAATTCTAGGTTCTATCCATGTTTAGGCACAGATGTTTCCTAGAAAATTTTGAATCATTTACAACAATTCAACCTAAATTACCCTACTGTATTGCTGCAGGAAAAAACAGGCTTGCCTTTAACTTCTGAATGAAAGGTAGAATATACATTTAATAATTAAATAAATAGGGAACCTGTTTGGTGTATTGTTAAGATATCTGGCTAGAAACTGGAACTCTGACTCCTTCCTTAAGCACAAAATCATCTGAGTGTTCATGGGCCAGTCAGTTTGTTTCCACCCTATAAAAGAAGCAATGGCAAACTACTTCTGGAATCTTGCTGAGAAAACTCAGGGACATGCCAGGAGTCAAAAATGACTTGAGGACACAAACAAACAAACAATTACTCATAATTCACTACATCAAATGCTAGGAATTGGCAGAAGTAGTGTACTGCTTGAATCTGAGCATAGCAAAAACAAAAAACAAAAAACAACCCACCCAGTCTTGGCTTTATAATACACACCTGGAAACATAAGCATCTCACAAGTAGAGCACCTCACAATTAGAGTGTGAAAGGAGATTACAGTTTATGCAAATTATTCCTAGTCAGTGGCAATTGGTTTTCAGATAGGTTCAATGTGTCCTTCCAAGCCACATATACTTTTGACTATATTTGGAGAGTTATGAACTATAAAGTAAGCCTTTGAAAGTTGTATCTTTGGGAGTGTGAGAGTGTTCCATTTGTATATTAGTTTAGAAAGCACTAATTACCACAGATAAAGTCACATGGAAATACTGAAGGATGCTTCTCTGATTTCCTACTTTAATTATAATTATATTGTTATAGTGATTATTATGGATGATATCTAAACAGCTATGCTTCACATTACAAAAACAACAACATACACCAGTCTTTTCAAGGGTGAAGAAATGTGAAATGTATTTTAGGAAGATTCAAAAGTGCTTCATGTGTTTGATTTTGGAAAGGAAAACAAATATTTCAGCTGGCTTTTCCATCCTAACTATCTGGAGAGAATAGTTGTTCCACCTGAATCTGAGCATCTGAGAATCTGACTTTGCAGCTTAATTATGCTTTCCTCTTTAAAACACTTTAATTTATCTTTTGGAGGAAAATGAATAAATGAAACATTTTTCTTTTTCTTTTAGCTTTTTGACCCTACCTTCTGTTGAAATGTATGTATTTCAGAGTTTATCATCTGTAAAAAAAGACATAGAAATCGTTTGAAGCAATGAAAAAATGTGTCACTTGTTCATGAATGAATTTGAATAAGAAGAAAGCAGGTATGGATGCACAATAAGTTCTACAATTATTTTCAGACATTATTTTACTGTTCTGTTTTAGAAGTGGAAATAGTTTTGCCCCACACTTTTTAAAGTCTAAGTTAGTGGTCATGCAGAATTCTGACATAGGAGTTGTATGGTCATTGAGAAGTATTTGGAGGGGACTCTTTGCCGTCTCCATGGTATGATCTGGATTGAGAAAACAGAATTTCCAAGTCATATATATCTAATCAGCATTAGCATTAGGCATGTTCCAAATTCTTTGGAGATGTACCTTTCACCCTGATTCTCACCCCATCCTGAAAATTCAGGTGGTTCCCAAACCTATTAAGGTTTTGTAGAGTTGGCAAAACCTAGCTATTCTCCTATGCATTGGACCAAGATGACCAACTTATTCTGTTCTTAAATAAATAATTACCATTACACCATTCTCTATTCAACATTTCTTTTAAAATTCCAAATTCCTTGAATACAGAAAGATGGCATGCTTAGGAGAAGGGATAATTACCATAATTAATTAATTTCATATATTCAAGTGTACACTTGGATAGCTCCTGCTAGCTAAGAGTTACAGAACTTAAAGCTTAGTACATATCAACCCAGTTGGAGATTCCTTTATCAATATCAATAAATTTTGTTTTACTGCTGCTTTAGCCTTCAGACAGTTTTTTAGTCTTGTTCAGACAGTTTCTCCCACAGTACCTGCAACCAGCATAAAAGCTGGAACAGCATTCACTAGCATTTGTGGATGCTGCAATGTGCAGGGAATTTTCTGGAAACATTCTATTACTTAGAGATAGTCTACATATGATTTAGGATTTAACAGTCAGCCTACATTGGAAGGGGTGTACATTGGAAGGGGAAATAATTAATTCTGGAATAATTGGAAGTGAACTATTTACGGTACATCTCTAGCATAAGTAATGTTTCTCTATCATGAAATACACAGATGTTAGATCAGTAATTATGCCCTGTAAATAGTTATTGTTAAACAAGAAACACAGTTTTGACTTATATACTTTGTACTACCATATGAACCTGTCAAGTCTTATGATAATGTTTGGGGCTTTGCCACTCATCTAGAGACTCAACATGGATGGGTCTCAACCTAGGATGTGCTCCCCTAGAAGGTAATCCAGTTTCTCTTACACTGATAAGAACAAATCTTCTCTGTTCCTAATAGAAGTGATGGTAGTTTTGGAATTGTTCCAAATGAGTAAGAAGGTCACCATGAGTAATATAAGCAATTTTGCTTCTTTTCGCTGCAGAACACATGGCAGAGAGCAAGAATGCTATTTTGTGCCTTTGCCCTTGAATACCACACTGTCTATTCACCCAGATTCCATAACAGATTAAAGACACAGCCAGAATTCCTCAGTGAAAGCCAGAATATACCATGGTTGGTATACTTACAAATTGTTGAATGGATAGCATCTGATCTTAAGGACAAAGGAAAGAGATTAAGAAAAATGACAGAATATGAAACACATACAAAATCAATAGCATCTGTAGATTTTAAAAAAACATCCAGATATGGAGACAGAATAAAGATAGATAGATAGATAGATAGATAGATAGATAGATAGATAGATAGATAGATAGATAGATAGATAGATAGATAGATAGAATATATATCTATCTCCAAACTCCAAAGACTATATATATATATATATATAGTCTTTGGAGTTTGTTGGTGTGTTTCTCTGTCTTGTAGGAGGTTTCTGTTTCGGCTCTCCAGAAAGCTAGTTGTTTTATTTTGTCCCAGAGTCTACGAAAATCTACGAAAACAAATATATATATTTGTTTTCCTAGATTTTCGTAGACTCTGGGACAAAATAAAACAACTAGCTTTCTGGAGAGCCGAAATAGAAACCTCCTACAAGACAGAGAAACACACCAACAAACTCCAAAGACTAGACAAACAACAGAAGCCCAACTCCCCCCCCACAGCAACTCATGAAACAAACAGTACACAACATATCAGACAGAAGCCTCACCACAGCTGAAACTGATGTCCTTTCCAAAGGATTCAACTTTGCAGTAGCCCCTAAAGTATCCCTACAGAAGACATCATATGCGGAGTGGAAGTCTCACTCACCAAAATCAACCCAGATGAAGCCAATAAAATCAGACTTGCAGTTACTAACGTGCTCTGTTCCAGCAATCCACCCAGAAACAACTTACATGCAGAAGAAAGGAAAGCTCTCTTTAACCTGAAGAAGGACAACAACATCATCATTCTCCCAGCAGATAAAGGCAACGCCACAGTGGTGATGAATACATCTGATTACCACACCAAACTAGCCAACCTACTCCAAGACCCTGCCTATAAACCTCTAAACAAAGACCCCACCACCTACCTGGAAAAAACCACCAAAGCCAAAATAAAAGCCTCTCCCATCAGTGAAGAGATCCAGCAAAGAATCATCCCCAGAGAGAAATCTTCCAGATGCCCCAAACTCTATGGCCTCCCCAAGATACACAAAGAAGGAACACCACTCAGACCCATAGTCAGCTCCATAGGCTCACCTCTACAGAATCTTGCCAAGTTCCTCGCAAAGGAATTACAACCCTACGCAGAATCCATCAACTCACATGTACAAAATTCTTTCCACTTCATAGAAACAATAAAAAAACAAAATCTACAGCCCAGCGATCTACTCGTGAGTTTTGATGTCATATCCCTCTTCACCCAAGTGCCTATAAAAGAAGCCTTGACAGCCATCCAGAACAAATACAACCCCCCCAAGCACATCCTGGATCTGACCAACCACTGTCTAACCAACACATACTTCATTCACAATAACCAAAGATACAAACAGATAGAAGGAGCATCCATGGGATCACCCCTCTCACCGGTCATCGCAAACTTATATATGGAACACTTTAAAACCAACGCCCTAGACAAATCTGAACACAAACCCAAACTCTGGCTCAGATATGTAGAGGACACTTTTGTAATTTGGCCACATGGGAAAGAAAAACTGGACAACTTCCTCACACACCTCAACTTCCTACACCCCAAAATACAATTCACCATGGAAATAGAAGCCAACAACCAACTCCCTTTTCTAGACGTCCTAATCTACAAAAAACCTAATGGCTCCCTAGGACACACCATCTACCGGAAAAAAACACACACCAACCGCTACCTAAATGCACAATCCCATCACCACCCTGCACAGATAAACTCTGTAGCCAAAACCCTCATACACAGAACCAAACGCCTAGCTGACAAAGACCATCTGAAAACCGAAATACACTTCCTCACAAATACATTAATATCCAACGGATTCCAAAGAAAAACGATCACCAAACTAATCCAACAAGAAACACCCCCCAGGAACCAAGACAAAGAACAGGAAAATGGCATTGCCCTCATCCCATACATTAAAGGTACCACAGACAAAATCAGCAAAATTCTCCACAAGCACAACATCAAGACAGCCTTCAACACCGACCAAAAAATAACCAATATCCTAGGAACCCAAAAGACAAGATCCAGCTAGAAAACCAAGGAGTCTACAAAATTCCATGTAAAAGCTGCCCTGCCACTTACATAGGACAAACCAACAGAAGGATTAGTGCACGTATTGCTGAACATAAAAATGCTTTAAAAAATCATCTTAATACCTCATCTCTCTATCAACATTTCAAAACTACAGGACATGACATTGACTTTCAAGGAACTAAAATGATCTCCAAGGCGGAACAGCTCAACAGGAGAATAATCAGAGAAGCCATTGAAATAGAGAAACAATCTAGCAGCATGAACAGACGTGATGATACCTCCCGCCTACCAGATATCTGGAAGCCAGCATTGACCAGCAGACGAGCCCCACCCTCCAGCCAAGCCGTTGAAATTCAAAACAAGGAGAAACATACAAATGAGACCAATCAGCATCAATCTACCAGTCACGATGCAACTACACAGCCAATCAACCCACTTACAACAATAGTCAGCACTCCACCCCCCCCCACCAAGATTTAAAGAGGGGCGATGCCTCCGCAGTCACACTCACAGACACAAGACTGCCTGATGATGACAAGTGAGATCTTGTCGAAACGTTGCAACAACTTTTCTATGCCTTATACACGGGAAAATCCCTGAAGCCAGCTATGCCAGCATACCTACACCCGTGAAAATCTACGAAAACATATATATATAAATCCATAAAATTTACAAGTTATAATCTAAAATAAAACTGGTATAAAATGTTTTACAGCTGGTACACAACATCATAAATTCCAAGATAGACAAATTATATAGTAACAAATGCTGGAAATTCCATGAAACAGAAGGAACATTTTACCACATGTGCTGGACATGTAAAATCCCTCAAAGGTCATCAGAAATGCATAGTTATAGCAATAGTATTTACATACCACTCCAGTGGTTTACAACAGGGATGTCAAACTCACGGCCCGCGGGGTGGATGCGTCATGTGACCACACTCATCCCCAGTTTAGCAAAGGGGGAAAAGTTGTGATACATCATGTGATAACAACATGACGCCACAATTTTGACACCCCTGGTTTACAATAATTTGGGTCCTTATTTTACCAACAACAGAAGGATGAAAGGTTGAATCTACCATGAACCGGTCAGGACTGAACTCTTGGCAGTGGACAGAGATAGCCTGCAATATTGCCTTCTAAACATTGAGCCATTAATCAGAAAATTTTAGCAATTTTAGACCTTAAATTTGAAATCAAACCACATTTTTAAAATTAGGAATGATCCTAGAATGCATTAACAAGAAATAGCTTCATTATCTAAGACATATTCACAGCTGTGGAAAACATATAAAGAGAGATATAAACCTGACAATATTTGATTTGGAACTTAAACTTTGATAATGCATGCCAATTGCAATTTTATCTTTTTTATCTTTTTAACATTTATAAATAACAATAAAGTGGATACTTTAGTATTAAGTTAAACTCAAAGATCAAAATCTTTCTCACATTATAAAATAATTCAAACACTTTTGCAACTCTTTATCAATTTCATAATAAACATTAATTGTACACTTTAAGCAGGCCTATGTTCGTTACAATATTAGAAATCAAATTAACATTGATGCAAACTTTTCCCTCAACGTTAAAGTTTAAATTTATTTAAAATTTTAGTACCAGGCTAGAAGCCAGGAGCCTCTAAGTTTTAGTCTCACTTTAGGCATGCAAGCTGGGTGACCTTAAGCCAATTACTCTCTCTGTCCAAACTATCTCAAAGGGTTGTTGTTGTGGGGAAAATAGGAGAAGGAAGGACTATTAGCTATGTTTGCCATCTTGGGTTATTTATAAAAGTAATAAAGATGAGTTGTAAATAAATAAATTATCTTGTTAAGATTTTCTAGTTTCTGCTGTATATTTTCAGTTGTTCTGTTGTAAAAATATTCACATTTGGGGGGGGGGCACTTAAGCTAACTTGCAAAATGGACATAATACAGATACTTGTATCATATCAGTTCTACTCCAAGAAGTGCTGTCTCTTCCACTGTACAAATGCCAGCTATGCATGGCGGCCATGCTGTGGAGAGTTAGACCAGCTCTGAAAAGGACCTGCTGAAGACCATAGCTGACTATGAAAAGAAAATTATTATATTTTAATGCCTGGAAAATCATACATAAACATACCGCCAAATGAAGAAATTGTTTAAAGGTCTTCTTCCTAGCCCCTTATCAAAGAATGACAGTTCAACTGTTGGTAAAACTTCCTCAAGGAAAATCAGGATAGAAATGTAATAACTCAGAAAGTTACTACAGAGTTCCATATGACATATGCAGCCTCCATTAATTCAGCTGTATTTATATTGCGTTCTCTGCCAAAGAAACAGTGTTAGAGTGATGAAATGGGCAGGGATAAAGTATGTCCCATCGTCTCCATGCACTGAATGTGTGGTGCGTAGCGAAGGAGGAGTCGAGGGAGGGGGGAGAGAAAATGTTCAAAAACCATAAACACATTTAAAGGACAGAAACTTATCAAATACCCAGGTCTTTAAATCAAAAGAACTAAGCCTACAATTGCTTACAAGTACATTGTCTATTAAATACCATCTAAATTATTTCCTATATCTTTTTGCTATAATGTGGGGGGGGGGGGAATAATGCTAATGCTAAAATGTTTTCTTTCTTTCTTTCTCTCCTTCCTTCCTTCCTTCCTTCTTTCTTTTCTCTCTCTGTCTTTCTCTGGGATATTTTTAATCAAGAATATCATTTAGAAATACAGTATGAGATCTCTGGCCATTTTTAAACACAGCAAACCTTAGTATATACATTATACAGAAGGAAATGCCGCAATGATTTTTTCCACATTAAGGACAAAAAGAATGTAAAATGTCACTGAATAAACCCCAGAAGCCAGGAGCTTGGATGGCTTACAAGGTTGGTAATCGGATACAGAGCTTTTCACTTCCAAGTCATTGGTGCAAATCCAGTTCCATTTAATCATATCCAAACATTTTTTCTTTCTATCTGGCAGTTCTTTTTTCTTCTCTGGGTTAAAATGACTGTTCACTGATTGGAACCTAGAGAACAGATGACCAACATGTGAAATAATCACTTCTAATTTCTAGGCTAGGCAATTGCCCAAAAGCTGAACAATGACCAAAATCCATTCTTCTCCTCTCCCCTCCCAGATTCTCTAGTCAATAGGTATTCCAGAAGAGGCGAAAAGGAATTCTTTGTAAACTAAGTTACTGGAGATTTGTCTGCTGCTTTTTATTATTCCTCCGCATTTAAATTGAACTTCTGTTTAGCTAATTTGATGTCATTAAATAACTTCTATTTTAAAACAAAGAACAAGCCCTCCTTCTATTAGGCTATATTGCTGATATCATATGAATACTAAGAACAATAGCTAAAGCTAAGATTAGCTGGAATTAATAGGGTCTAATCAAACAATCTCAATCTGTCTGAATTTTGTTTTTGATTTGTATGTGTGTGGAGAAACAACAAAATGTTTTCCATATTGGGATGCATGAATAATTGATACATGGTATTTCTCAAACTGCTTGTCTCAATAAAATAGAATAACAGAGTTGGAAGGGACCTCGGATGTCTTCTAGTTCAACCCCCTGCTCAGGCAGGAAACCCTACACCATTTCAGACAAATTGCTGTCCAAGTTTTTCTTAAAAACTTCCAGTTTTGGAGAATTCATAACTTCTAGAGGTAAGTTGACTAATTGTTCACTGACTAATTGTTCTAACTATCAGGAAATTTCTCCTCAGTTCTAAGTTGCTTCTCTCCTTGATTAGTTTCCATACATTGCCCTCAGGTGCTTTGGAGAATAGCTTGAAACCCTCTTCTTTGTGGCAACCCTGAAATATTGGAACACTGCTGTCATGTCATCCGTAGTCCTTCTTTCCACTAAACTAGACATAGCCAATTCCAGGAACTGTTCCTTTATATGTTTTATCCTCCAGTCTCCTAATCATCTTTGCTGATCTTCTCTGCACTCTTTTTTATAATCTCAACATCTTTTTTGCATCATGACAACTAAAAATGAATGCAGTATTCCAAGTATGGTTTTATCAAGGCATTATAATTGGTATTAACACTTCATATGATCTTGATTCTATCCTTCTGTTAATGCAGCCTAGAACTGTGTTGGCTTTTTGGGTAGCTGTATAGTAAATAACCAAGAACAGCAAATTAGTCATACAGCCTAAATGTCTTTGGTTTACATTTCCATTATGTCAAATGGGGATGATGACAGTTGCAATTAATATAATGGGAGTGGAGAATTAAGGAATGCTGAGAAATTTTCTTTGCATTATGTCTCGTTCTGTCTTATAGGTAGGTCAAAGATCATGTAATCTTTAGTAAAACTGGAAAAAAGTTTATTAAACGTTTATTTTATGTTTTGTTTTGTGTTTTCTTTAGAGCACACATGCTTTTGAACTGTCCTTGGGAACCTGCAATGGTTTAAGAATATTATGATCATCATTATATTCGGTGTAGAACATATTGGGCAGCAAGTGTTTTCCAGTGGTTTTGATCACTTGCAGTATCTCTGGCATTGTCCCAAGAAACATTAGTAATCTTAGAATCTTCCTTAAGCGTTTGGTGCTAGGTTTTCTGAAGCTAGCCTCATTTTCTCTTTCCTGCAGATGGTATCCAACGTAGTACAATTTTTGCATGCAGATCTTTAAACATATGTAAGATATGTCCAACAAGTTGCATTCAATGTTCACACACATTTCTCAATATGTGTTCTAAATCTGATCTTTGTAGTACCTCTTCTTTGGTGATGTGGTCAAAATATGAGATGTGGAGGATAATTGTTGACAGTGGAATATGCAGTACAAGAAGGAGGATGGCAGAAAAACTTGTCTTTTCTTCGGTCTCTAATGCAAAAGCTAGGGAGCACTGGATAAAAATGAGATTAATGACAAAGTGGCAAGACAAAAGTCATGGCTTAGCGAAAAGACTGATGCTCATCTGATGTTTGTCAAAAAATGGGTTGAACTACCCTTCAGACTTCTTTGAAGCAGTTAAATCAGAAGTAGAAACTTTTTTACTATATGTCTGTTTTTTGGTAGTAGAAACCAAGCCCTGCATTCTCTAATAAGAACCTCATGCCAATGATAGTGTCATGGTTTGGGAATGCACTGCTGCCTAAGGACCTGTGGAACTTGACATAATTGAAGGAAGCATGAATTCTTTGTATCAGATAATTCTACAGAAGAATATTACATCATCTAAACTGTAACTAAAAAACAAGTGGACAATACTACACGACAAAGTTCCCAAACATACATACAAACCTACAAGATAATGGATAAAGAAGAAAAAACTCTGTTTTTGAACGGTGTAATCTAAATCCAGATGTGGAAGTTGCTAGAAAATATTACAGAATAGAAACTGTACTAATTAAGGAGGAACAGTACGAGCCCTAATACTAATGGATGTCTATAGATTGAAAAAACCAGCTCAAGGAAGCTGCCATTGCTTTTCTGCGGAAAACAGAGATGGTGATAGTCTAAGGTAGCTTCATGATGCCCCTCATATGGATACCCTTTCATAGAGTCTCAGAGTCTAAGCCTGTGATAGAATCTCAGAGTCTAGGCCCGTGATGGTGAACCTATGACACGTGTGCCACCAGTGGCACACAGAGCCCTCTCAGCTCCACTGCGCATGGATGTGCACCTCCCACTGGCCAGCTGATTTTTGGGTCTCTGCTGTGCATGTGCAGGAGTGGTGTGCATGGGGACGGGACACACACACACAAGCATGGGAGGATAGCACGGCTCCCCATGGCCTGTTTTTACTCTCAGGAGACTGCAAGGCCTACTAGGTCCAAAACAGGGCACGGGGGGCACATGTGCATGCACAGGGCAGGGGCATGTGCAGGGATAGTGGCATGTGCACATTGCATTATGGGTCCAGGCATGCTTGCACGCTGTCGGCATGTGACGACAAAAAAGTTAGCCATCACTGGTCTAGACCAACTCTTTCTGTGAGGATCAGGCAATGGCAGACAGACTACAGTATGTAGTCAGCTATCTCTGAGAAGTCCTACATTTCTAAGAAACCTGTGATGAAAAGGAGGATTCTGAAGTGAATGCCTGATAGAGAAATACAATGGCAATAACTCTATCACCAGAAAATTGCATAGTTTTACTTATGAGAAGTTGTCAGATAATGAACTATCTGAATACTTATCAGGAGGAAGACAGCCAGCCAGAGTAAGTTATTCCAGAGAAATAGGCAGTGTCATTACTGCAGTCTATAGGCAGGACCTGATTCTAGGTGCCCAGCCTAGGTTCTATTACTAATTCTAAGTAATATTACTAATTTTATGAAAAGCTGAAGTGGAACAGAATGGAAACTGATTGGTTGCACATTACTTAGAACATAAACTTGACTGGGACTCTTTGTGGCTTCTCCAACAAGATCCCAGGAAAGGCTTCTACTTAAGCACACAGGAAAAGATATTCTACAACTCAGAATTATCCCTTAAGCAGAGTGCATTCATAAACACCAAATAACAGTCAGAAGACATGATGCAAATTTAATTTCACTGCATATGGAGCCTTAACCAGAGCTTCACCTGGGAAACTGAGCAAACTGTGAAACTATAACAAATGTGCTATAGAATTTCTTGAAGCCTGGCACTTAGACAAATCAGCCATCAACAAGAAGATAGAGATAAACAACATCTACATAAAATTCAAAAGATATAAGGAGGAGCAAAGAAAATCTCTTGTCAGTCATTTAAGATTATGCTATTATAAACCTCCTAATGATAGAATTCCGGTAGTTGTTGTGGTGTCCGTTTCCAGATCTGATCTATCTCAAAAAATTGCACTTATAGATATTCATTTGTAGATACATACATACATATACACACATATATCCATGAGCAAGTTGCTCATATTGAAAAGACTCCTGAGGCAAAGTAGTATTATATTTAAAAAACCAACACACAACAAACAAAAGTCAATTTCAGCAAACAATGACCATGTGTTTGAAGTATTTCCTTCCATTTTGACTTTAATTTAATACATACAGGCAATATAGATAGAAACTAAAACATAATATATTTCTAATCTATGAGTCACTTGCCATTTTGAAAGACAAGTGCATTTGCATGCAGTAGGCTAAATAAGTTTTTCATTACATAGACTTTATTTTTGATATGCACCAAAATCATTATTTATAGTTTTTAGTTTCAGAGGAAATTTCACTAGTTTTGGGGTATATGATTTTAAAAGGCAGTAGTATAATTCTCTAGGGGTTGAACAGTTTTGATAACAGTCATTGCTGCATTTAACATTATTAATTGTAATTGTGATGCCTTACACTAGGCAAGGTAGCCAAAATACAAAATGAATACTTCTTTGGCATATATGCCGCTGTTTCTGATTCATCAATCTTCAGATAAAAATTTTGAGCTAGTGGTTCTGATATTGGCTGCCCCACCCCAAGAAAAAAATAATAGTTTTTCTAGCCTTTTCAATAGCCAATCTTATTCATTTAAATGAGAATGAATTAATCTCTGTTATCTCTAGAAGTGCCCCCAAAATCTCTACAAGATATAAACACTCTATAGCCCCTGAACTTTCCTACAGGGACTCCTTCTGATATAATAGCCCAAACTCAAAGCTGAACTATGGTGATCTAACATCAAAGTGGTCTTAAAGCAGCTAGGAGACAGATGTTTATGTTAAATCTCTTTCCCTAGGCCTAACTTATAGTCCGTGGGGAGCTACCGGAGAGCTGCATTATATATCTTTTTCCCTTTGCTACACTAAACTACAATATATGAGTTCCTTTAAACATAGAAATACTGGTTTTCTTCTTTTTCTACTTTTGAATAACATAATACCACATTAAGAAACATTTTCTAATGCTTTTCTAATGTTTTTGGCCAAAAATAGCACTGCTCTCTTTATATTAATTTATATTAAGTGTAGTGAAATCTTGAACACATCTAATTAGAAGTAAAGAGAGTTGAATGTGTCTTTCTCCTAGGTGATGGGTTATAAGACCATAATTCTTTCATCCATGCATTCTCACTCAATTTTCCTAATTATTTTTTTTTAAATCATGTCTCTCTTGTCTTGATGGCTAAACTAATTTAAAATATATAAATTCATTTTAATATCATGGCCTAATTCCAAAACTATATTGCTTTGCGTTCAATTGCAATATTTCTCTTGAGGCCAAAATAGTATTTTCACAAAGAATAATGCTATGCAAAATAACAGGAAACATACTGTGAATAATGTCTTACATATGAAATTTTAGGTAGTATTTCTAAAATATTACTTGGCTACATGCAAAGTCTAAAAGCCACAAAGAAGAGGCAGTGGTTTGTGCTTTATAATTAATGAGCTAATTTCCCTGCCAAGTGCCAATGAAAGTGACTTTTCATTCCATCTAATTATGAACTTTCTTATGGTCTTTAATTATAAACTAAAAAAAAAAAGAAAATTGTATGTCTTGATCTGATGTTGGGAATTAATTGCCTTGAAGGGAAAGAAGAGTTTGACTATTCTGAGTTACTAAATGGCATTCAAGTTTGTGAGATATTAGTGAACAGGGAAAAATAATAAAAGTATGATTTTTTTTGTTAGCATGTTTGATAATCATGGTTATAATTGAATAATAATGGTGATTTAATGGTTTAATGTGTGAATGTAGCCAATTCTAGTTTATTACATTAATTATTAAACAACAAACAGCCTAGTGGTAAAGTCGCTGGTCTCCCACTCAGAAGGTTGAGAATTCAATCCTAGTAGCAGCAGGTATTTCTCTTCTAGGGTACAAAGAGAAAAAAAATCTACTGCAAATCCTGCATGGCATCAGGAAGGGCATTCGGCCATCTAGTTGCCCTGACTTTACCCTGAATTAAGGGATTACAGGGTTGTAAAAAGGGAGTTTTAATGGATTGCTACTATGTGTGAAGGCAGACACTATTTATTTATTCATAAGATGTTTATCTCGCATTTATTACTTTATAAGTAACTAGCTATACCCGGCCACGCGTTGCTGTGGCCCAGTCTGGTTAAATGGCTAACCAATCTGTGTGTAGATCTACACCTGCACACATACACCCAACCACCATATAAGCCCCAACCTACCTACCTACTGTATTTCTCCCTCTCTGTCTATCCCTCTACCTACCTATCTACTGTATTTCTCCCTATCTATCTATCCATCCCCCTACCTATGTACCTACCTACCTACCTACTATATTTCTTCCTTTCTCCACCTACCTACCTACCTACCTACCTACCTACCTACCTACCTACTCTCTTTCTTTCTTTCTTTCTTTCTTTCTTTCTTTCTTTCTTTCTTTCTTTCTTTCTTTCTTTGTATCTATCTATCTATCTATCTATCTATCTATCTATCTATCTATCTCTCCACCTACCTACCTACCTACCTACCTACCTACATACCTACCTTATTTCTGCCTCTCTATCTATCCCTTGGGGGTCATCTAGTCCAACTCCCTGCTAGGCAGGAAGCCCTATACCCATGATGGCGAACCTATGGCACGGGTGCCACAGGTGGCACACGGAACCATTTCTTAGGCCACTCGAGGCATTGCCCTGTCAGCTTCAGTTTGTATGTGTGCCCTGGCCAGCTGATTTAGGCCTTCTTTTGAGGCCATTTTTTGCCCTCTGGAGGTGGGGGAAGGCTGTTTTCACCCTCCCCAGGCTCCTATAAACCCTCTGGAGCCTGGGGATGACGTAAAAAGCATGCCAAATGCAGGGGGTCATGCACATAGCATTATGGATGTGGCACACCTGTGCACATCGCCCCTGCACTCCCCCTGCTATTGGCAAGTGAGCCAAAAAAGGTTAGCCATCACTGCCCTATACCATTTCAGACTAATGGCTATCCAACATCTTCTTGAAGACTTCCAGTGTTGGGGCATTCACAACTTCTGGAGGCAAGCTGTTCCACTGATTAATTGTTCTAACTGTCAGGAAATTTCTCCTCAGTTCTAAGTTGCTTCTCTCCTTGATTAGTTTCCACCCATTGCTTCTTGTCCTGCCCCCAGGTGCCTTGGAGAATAGCTTGACTCCCTCTTCTTTGTGGCAACCCCTGAGATATTGGAAGGCTGCTATCCTGTCTCCCCTAGTCCCTCTTTTATTAAACTGTATTTCTCCCTGTCTCTCTATTCCCCTATCCACCTACCTACTGTAATACAATAATACAATAGCAGAGTTGGAAGGGACCTTGGAGGTCATCTAGTCCAACCCCGCTGCTCAAGCAGGAGACCCTATGCCGTTTCAGACAAATGGTTTTCTAGTCTCTTCTCTCTTCAGTGTTAGGGCATTCATAACTTCTGGTGGGAAGATGTTCCACTGGTTAATGGTTCTCACTGCCAGGAAATTTGCCCTCAGTTCTAGGTTGCTTCTCTCCTTGATTAGTTTCCACCCATTGCTTCTTGTTCTGCCCTCAGGTGCCTTGGTGAATAGCTTGACTCCCTCTTCTTTGTGGCAACCCCTGAGATATTGGAAGGCTGCTATCCTGTCTCCCCTAGTCCCTCTTTTATTAAACTGTATTTCTCCCTGTCTCTCTATTCCCCTATCTACCTACCTACTGTAATACAATAATACAATAGCAGAGTTGGAAGGGACCTTGGAGGTTATCTAGTCCAATCCCGCTGCTCAAGCAGGAGACCCTATGCCATTTTAGACAAATGGTTTTCCAGTCTCTTCTCTCTTCAGTGTTGGGGCATCCATAACTTCTGGTGGCAAGATGTTCCACTGGTTAATAGTTCTCACTGCCAGGAAATTTGCCCTCAGTTCTAGGTTGCTTCTCTCCTTGATTAGTTTCCACCCATTGCTTCTTGTTCTGCCCCCAGGTGCCTTGGTGAATAGCTTGACTCCCTCTTCTTTGGGGCAACACCTGAGATATTGGAAGGCTGCTATCATGTCTTCCCTAGTCCTTCTTTTCATTAAACTGTATTTGCTGTCAGATGGGTGATTCTTTGTTACAGTTTGGTTCAGTTCGTATTAAACAGTTTAAAGCAGCTGCCTGCCTCAGTTTTTTTTTTACCTCAGAGAACAGTCCTGAGCAGAATTTCTCCCCCCCCCCCCCCCTCTATGGGCCACCTGGGAGTTTGCTGTCCTCTGTGCCTTTTTGGCCCCAAGAGGCCGCCGTATGAGGCCTTTTTCAACACTGGCAGTTGAAAAGCAGTTTGATGGGCGTGGCTACAGGGTTGTTTACACACATTCAGTGGGTACATTTTTTTGTGTGTAATTTGTACACAACTCACGCGTGCTAGGCACAAAATGATTAGCTATTCTATTATCGGAGGTCCTTGGCTACGTTGTGTCAAAATTTGAGGCAAATTGGTCCAGTACTTTTTGAGATTAGTGGATTCGTACAAACTATTTTACATTTTTATTTATATAGATTAAAGATTACAAACATACAGTACCTAATACACCTTCCTTATCGTCTCTTCCCTGCAACAGCATTCCTTCACAGTGGATTAGGCTGAGAGTCATTAACTGGCTCTCATGTCTAAGGTGGGAATCATAGTCTCTTGTTTTCTTACCTGGTGCCTTAACTACTAGAAACTGGCTCTTAAATGGCTCTACAGTTATATACATTATATAAAGTTATATACATATTGTAGAATTTATCATATTATGTTTCACCTAAAGTGTTAAGGTGGAATTTGGGAACAAACCTCACACATGTTATTTGAACAAAAGGAATGAAGGAAATAATAAAAGCAAAGCAATTTTGAGCAAAAAGTCTTTCATTTCTTAGGAAAGAATGAGTACAGATTAAATTCCTTAAGAGTTGTCTTGCTAATTTTTCTGTAGGATTCCTTGCTTACTCAATATTTATACATTTTGCTGTATTTTTCTCTCTATGTTGCTATGCTATATCTGTTGGAACAGATTGCCTCCTCCATTCTTAATGGATAACAAACTAGTGTCATGAAATGAAACAGATTCTGTTTAACCCCAAAGTTTTGAACTCTTTCCCAAATTATTATCTTTCTGAGGAATTACAGCCTTGACTAGATGAAAACTATAGCTATTGAACAAAAATAAAAATAAATCTGGATTTGCATATACAGTTGTCTTTGAAGAAATTATGGGCATAATTTTGATGAGCGCTAGTTAATAAGTCGAAATAATAATAATAATTAATAATAATAATTAATAATAATAATAATAATAATAATAATAATAATAATAATAATAATAATAATAATAATAATAATAATAATAATAATAATAATAATAATAATAATAATAATAATAATAATAATAATAATAATAATAATAATAATAATAATCCCATTTAATCTAGAAGGTCTTCAAGTTTGTCAGCTTTTTTCAAACCACATCCTGGCAAACAATGGATGCTAGTAATTTATCTAAATTTGTATTAACTTAAATTAGACTTTCCCAACTTGGTCTTTTACGTGTTTGAGGCCAAACTCTAATAATTATTAACCTATGGATGATGATCCAGAATCCTAGGAATTATAGTCTGGAACATACAAAAGGAATATTATTTTCTCTACTGAGAAGAAGATGAAAAATGGTGAAATTCTGATTTTCTTGCAAAATCTTTAGTTACAAAATGGATAAAGAATGTGCATGAGTATCTTAGCTTTCCATGTTTCAATCAAATTCCAAGGAAAGTGAATTTTCCCCATATTAGAAATCATGATTAATCAGGGAAGCTAAAGAATAATAGATGTGTAGAAAAGACCAGCATTGTTCATTTTGTCATACTATTAAATAAGCACATAATAACCATTTTGAAAAATATTCTAAAGCATCTTTAAATGAAGTAGAAAAATCAAAGATTCTTATACCGGTTTCCATATAGCATTACCCAAGGTAGCTTTTCGTTTCAAAACTGGGGTCACTATAATGACTAAAATAAAATATTTAACTTCCAATTTTTTTTCTCCAAGTAATTATAGGATGAAGACTTATCCAAAGTCTAAATACTTATGTGGTATTACAAACAAATAAAAGGAAGAACATTAAATAAATACTTGCCAATCCTTAAATGCCATGACATGCCCTCTGTTAGTAGCCTCTGGAAAAAGCGATATTGTGTTGAAGCAGAAATAGTAATTAAACCACCAATGCCAGCATAGTAAACATTAGAGGCTTTCTTTAAAATTTACGTCTTAACATGCTGATCACGTTAGGGCAAATTTAGTTCACACTCACATGACCATTTTCTTATAATTATCTTGAAATGTAATAAGATATTTCATTATTAATCTGAAACTTTAGCAGAGAAGTTACTGAAATTATCTCTAAATTTATACTTCAGTTACTGGACTCATTATTTCAAACATCTTGGACTGATTCAATATCAGTAATGATTCATTCTTTTGATTAAGAAGTGACTCCATCTGTAGATGTCAGATAATTACTGAGATGACCTATAATGAGAACATTTCACAACTCTCCAACTTAAATATCGTATTCCCTCAACAACATAATGACTTCCTTCTAGATCTTTTTATAGTGTGCTAAACTCCTGGGGTTTCTTTTCATGATCATTCCCCAGCAGAGGTTTCTTCTATCCTTTCTTTAGACAAAGAAACACAGTGATTCCATGCAATAATAACAACAAAACAGTTTCATGATCTATGATGATATTTTAATGCATTTTCTTCTTGGCACAGGCTTCTAAATTCTATTAAAAGGCTATTACATCAAGATTCCAATAAATTATTTCCATACAAAGATTACACCAGATATTCTTTTGAGCCAAATTTATGAGAAATACATACAGCATTTAAATTTTTAGTAATATGAATGAATATTTAATTTAGAAAGCCAAATAATTTTATCTTGTAAGTTGCAGTTCCTTTTCCTATTTCTATGCTCATAGAACAGGGTAATTATAGATCATATAATCTCCACATTGATACATATTTCAATTTGTTTTTGGAGATGGTTACTGAAAATATTATAGGGATGTGTTGGCTCAGTGGCTAAGAGGCTAAGCTTGTTGATCAGAAAGGTTGGCAGTTCGACAGTTCAAATCCCTAGCACCATATAACGGAGTAAGCTCCTGTTACTTGTCCCAGTTTCTGCCAACCTAGTAGTTCGAAAGCATGTAAAAATGCAAGTAGAAAAATAGGAACCACCTTTGATGGGAAGGTAACAGTATTCCATGTGCCTTCACCATTTAGTCATGCTAGCCACATGACCACGGAGACATCTTCGAACAGTGCTGGCTCTTCAGCTTTGAAACGGAGATGAACATCACCCCCTAGAGTTGGGAACAACTAGCACATATGTGCGAGGGGAATCTTTACCTTTTACTGAAAATATTAAGACACTTTCATTCATATTCATTTTATTAGTTTTTCTGATGGTCTGTAGTTTGACTTCCTGCCTCTCTATCCATCACCAACTGTCTTTCTCTTTCTGAATAACATTTATCCTGCTTTATATGATGGCCACAATAATTGTCGAGAAATAGTTCTGCTTCTATACAATGTCAACAAATAAATGACTACAATAAAATAACAAAATCCTTATTTGCTTGTGGCAAAATCCAGCTTTTCCAGCAAATGCTTGATAACCATTGACAAACATGTCTATTTTTTTTCCTTAGGAGACTGTTGTTGTTGCCTTTTCAGAGAAATAGTTTGCTCATTAATTAGCATCTTAGCATTCCTTCCCCAAGATTTACATTCTTATTATTGTTCAAACAGTTGGAAATAATGAAGAGCAAAATGACAAGCCTATTTTTATCATTTCCCTTCTTAGAGAAGACAGAATTTTTGTTTAACAATAATAGATTTTGAATACAATGGGCCAAAGCACTCAACTGGAATTCAAATACAAAATACCTTTAGTTCTACACATTTATTGTATTAAGAAAATTCTTCTTTATTAATATTAAAAAAGAAAGATAATTATAGCCTCATAATGTATGTTTCAATTTTGGATTTTACATTAAATATACATGCTTGAATGAGACCAGAATGAGTGAATGAATTCCAAAATGAACTCCAGACAAGCTAAAAGGCCTAAATTGGAAAGAGTCCAGACCTGTGGAAACAGCCTCTGTCTAATAATTTCATACAAGTCAGTTAGTTTCTTTGAAGGAAACAGAAAAAGGGGCTGAAGAGTGACAATCAAGTGACTCAAATCTTTTTGGCATGTATTTACTTCATGGAAGCACAAAGAAAAAAATAGAAAATAGTTTTTTCTAAATTCCATCCTCCCTTGAAGACTTATTAAAACAATTGGTTTTGATGGTTCTATATCTTGACTCCATGACAAACAAGATGTCAAACCGGGAAGCCATCTTTTACCTTTGGGACTTCAGGCCTGCACATTTTCAACTGTGAGGGGGGGGGGGGAGGGATTATACAGAGCGTGGGTGATATCTAGCCATAACATTCATTCTCAGAAAGTCAACTTTGTAAAATGGGAAAGATTCACTTAACAAATGTTTCACTTAGCAATAGAAATGTTGAGCTCAATTGTGCTTATAAATCAAGGATTACCTGTATTAGCGACAAGAGGGTGCTACTGCATTCGCATCCTGGTTATGACCATCCAACAAGACATACAGATGGTACTTCATATATAATGGAAGAAATTTTTTGGTTTATTTAAAGATATTTATAATTTTTAATTTATCTTGCTGCAAGGGCAGTGATTAAAAGTACATGTAAAACACTCAGTAATATAAATTTTCTATTACATTGGAATACATCATAGTTATAATGAGTCTGTTTGGATTCAGTACTATACAAAACCGATTGATTGGTTGGTTGGTTGATTCATTAATTGATTAATTGATATAAAATAAGAAACAGTTTAACTGGGTGATAAGTGCCAAGGGTACAATCACTACTTTTCAAATGCTGATGGAAATATAAATGTTCTATGTAGCTTTGAATATCTTTTCCAAGGCCTTCATGGCTACTCTGTCTATTCTGTGACATATGAAACTTATGTTTTAGTATCTTCCTAAATATTGGGAAAGTGGGAGCCAAACAACTTAAAGAACAACTTGTTTGGAAGCCACCCACCTACATGATTGCAGAGCTTTTGGCAGCTGGAGAAACTTCAGAAGGATCTATCCTGCTAATTTAAGTAATCGAGCAGATTCTTAGAGAACAAATTGGTCCCTGGAGACATTTGGTAAGTACTACTGTTTTCCAGAACTGGTACAGTATGATATAATCCCTGATCACTATAATTGCAATTTCCAGATACTTTACAAGGATAGCCCAATGTAAAACATATAGAGTTGTCAAGGGAGTGCATAATTAAGTATTCCTAAACAGACTGGTTTCCTGACTAGTCATTGCTGGTACTCAATAAAGCAGCTTGCTTAAATTTGTGTGATGTCCAGTTTTGTAATCCAAAGGCAGACTTTGGAGAGCAGCAAGTTCATACAGTGAGAATGGATGGACAGAACCATCTGTGTGAGAATATTACAGTTTAGCTCCTTTTTAAAGATGTAAAATTAATAAAATATCTCTCTCTCTCTCTCTCTCTCTCTCTCTCTCTCTCTCTCTCTCTCTCTCTCTCTCTCTCTCTCTCTCTCTCTCTCTCTCCTTTCCTCCCTCCCTTCCTCCTTCCCTCCCGCTCTCTGTATTATCTCAGTCAATAGATAGCTAGGAAGACTAGAAACACACAGTTAGTTAATTGTGCTTTAACCATAAGATACAGTCAATATCAATTTTTACACCTTTTAAAAGGGATTAAACCTACACCAAACCTCTCCAAAAATATAACTTGAAGCCGAGATCGTGAAACAATGATTGTCATACTTTGCTCATGTCATGAGAGCTGGCTCACTTGAAAAGTCAATCATGCTGTGAGTAATCAAGCCAAGAATGAAAGGTTCCTGATATGTTCTAACTCTTTTATACGCATCCATGAAAATAACCCATCTTCTGTGATTCTACAAAATTGTCTGTGTCTGAGTGTTGAGCCAATTAATTCTGGCTCTGTTTGTGGTATATGCAAAACCACAGTAAAACAAGCTTTAAAAAAATGTAGATCTATGGAGCCTGTAATTGATTCATTTTCCTATTTGCAGGAATTCTGCTTTACTGTGCCTCCAGCCTCCTGGGTTTCAGAACTGGGCATGGAAATGTGGATTTATGCCTGTACCCCAACAAAAATTATTTCAACTGCAGCCAGAGAAATCCTCAGTGTGAAATAAATAAGGTTGTGGGTGAGGCTATATATACAAACAATGTATTTTGTTTCTCTTTTATACAGAGTACGGTTGAGTGGATTTATTTTATTTTATTTTTTACTGCAGGACCAATGGCAACACAGGACAAAGAGATATTTTTTGCTTTTATGTTTTTGGAATTGTGCCAGTCCGTTTGAAGATGTTTGGAGGTTTTTGTATAGTATTGGAGCATGGAAGGGTAGTGATACAGAAGTGCCATTAATTATAAGAAATTAATCGGGAAACCCAGGTTCCTACTTCCTTTTATTTTTTAGGCTAAAATGATCTAACATGATAATAATATTATATAATTATCTAATATAAATGGTCTTATAAAGGAGTATATGAATGAACATTAACTTCATCTCATCTCTACCAGCTTTTTTCCTCTCCCTTTCTATCATTTCTACTGGAAAGGGGAAGAAGAAAGTGCTGTGCATATCCATGTAGTGTGTTTGTGCCTGAGAGAGAAGGTAGGGTATAAAGTTATTTCACAAATAGCTTTATTTTGCAATTATTTTAAGGCAGTAATCTTTAATTCAATTAATAGAATATTTCTTTATCTTATTTTTATACTGCCACCCTACCAACATAATTATGGCAAAGTGTAGCTTAAACACACAATAAAATACATTATTATACAAAATGTAACATAGAAAAGCAACGGGTGACGTCTGGCATGCCCACAGAGGGCTATGTGTGCCACCTCTGGCGCACATGCCATAGGTTCGCCATCATGGCTCTAGACACTTTCGTTTACACTTGAAAACTTTTTTCAGTTCTGAATACAGTACAGAATTTCCTGTATTCATCACTACTGATCTCACTAATTATTAGCAGTAGTGAGTTCATTTCTCTTAAGATTGGCTGATTTTGAGGTGACCCAGATGTTCAGGAATGTATCATTAATAATGTTTCTCCCTAAGAGTTAATGTGCAATATTGTAAGTACTATTTTTTGTGCTATATCTTTTTTTTTATTGCCTCATGGTTAGAGTCCCAAATTAGCTATAATCACTGTCAGCAAAGAAGCTTTTTAATTGCCACAGAATCATTTAGACATTCTACATACATAATGTACTGTATACTGAGTTTTGAACACAAGTTCTAAAGTTCTGTTTCTTGCTGTAGAATTAGGAACAGCTGCTAGATACAAATAAAGTAAGAGCAGATACATTTTCATATGGAAGCTCTCCAAAATTTTGGATAAGTTCACTACAGAAATCTCAGGGATTGCTTATTTCGCTGGATAGACTGTGAACATTTTCTCCTGGGAGGTCTCAGTAAATGTGATTCGCTTTTATGATCAGGTATCAAATGATTGCCAGAATCATTCTGCAAAAGAAACTTTCCACCTGAATTGGATAGCTGGCAAATATGCCTATAGGTCTGTGTTGGAAAAGAGGGAATATTTGAGAGAGGTAAGGTGATTTTGAAGTGCTTTCCATATTGGTGCATCATGTATGTTTCTGGCAAACTCATGTGCCAATGGTTTTAATACCTTACTTTTAACTGAGATTCAGTTCTGAACTCTAGATTCAAAACAATGTGAACTCTGAAAAATCTAAGGATTTTCTGTCACAGCATACCTAAGATCCTATCCTTAGCATGAATGATAATGATCTTCATCATATGATTTTACAAGACAATGAAAACTATATTTTGAATCAAAGAAGAAATCAGTATTCTGCAGGAAGTTCTTGGCAATATTATAAAAAAGGTAAAGGTTCCCCTCACACATATATACTAGTCGTTCCAGATTCTAGGGGGAATCTCTGTTCCATAGCCAAAGATCTAGCGCTGTCCAAAGACATCTCCATGGTCATATAGCCGGCATGACTAAATGGTGAAGGTGCATGGAATGCTGTTATCTTCCCACCAAAGGTAGTTCCTATTTTTCTACTTGCATTTGTACATGCTTTCAAACTGCAAGGTTGGCAGAAGTTGGGACAAGTAATGAAAGCTCATTCCATTATGCGGCACTAGGTATTCGAACCATCGAACTGCTGACCTTCTGATTGACAAGCTCAGCGTCTTAGCTACTGAGCTACTGCTTGAAAACTATATTTTGAATCAAAGAAGAAGTCAACATTCTGCAGAAGTTCTTGGCAATATTATAAGCCTGCTTAATTCTTACCAAAACACAGTGAAAATCCTACAGAAAACTGGTCTGCCAGGAAAATGCAGATATAAATATAACTATTGAGACATAACAACAGTTTAAAATCAGATACTTTCTATATCCCTGAAAAAATGTAATGGCAAAACACCTGCATATAGCCTGCAAGAAAACAGGGGGAAGTGGACATTTTATTTAGGAGAAAAGTTCCACTTGACTGAAGTTTTGGACGAACAGAAGGGGTGGGATCACACTTAATTTTTTCCTCACATGTTGACTTCACAACATTTGAAAGAGATTTAAAAAGTAGCAACTGGGGTCATCTAAAACAAGCTTGTGAACTAATGCACTGTAATGATAAATGCCCCCAGTCTAAGAAAAACTGCTAAGAAGACTATCTCTATACTTAGTGGAGATATAAGAAACTTTCATTCAATTCACATCTTTAAATAAACTGACATAATGCAATTCACAACTTTTGGATTCAACAAAAATTGGAACACAGTATGATTCTCTGAATTTTAGGATATACTTTTCTCAATTCAAAATGACTATAAAGAAGAAACATAAAAATCCCCAGGTGATACATGAATGATAAATAGAATATTGCATGTTTTAAATGGCAGACTAATATAGAAATGGAATGGAACCCACTAATGACTGAAAATAATAGATGCTATAGATTGGTTTTCTGTGTTTAACACACATACACAAACGTCTAGCTCAATAGAATTGCAAATTCACCCTTTTTAGCATAAAAAGTAGAATACCCTCCCCACATGGTATGTATGTATGTTTATGTATGTGAGCAACAGTAAGACATACAGAGAGAAAAAGAAAGATATTGAAACACAGCTGCAAAAGATCAGGTCCACATGTGGTCATTCAATTTAATTGATTTATTGCTAAAAGCCTATGCATATGAATCTTCTCAACCAATGGTCACCACCTGATTATATTTAGATAAGGATAACAGCGATGAAGGGGGGTTGGACTTCATTTGTTTGTGGCTATGTAAACTTTTAGGCTAATTCCTCCTTTTACTCCTCCACCTGGCTCTGTCATTCCTTCACAAACAAACAAATAAACAAACACACTCTTCCCCTATACCCTGCCAGGGAAGATGGACTAAAAAAGTATAAACTTGATTTATTTATCAAACTAGAGTTGGCAACAATTTGAATGAGTTCTTTCTTTACTAGAATGAAAAAAGTGACTAATCATACATACTTTCAATTGATACTAATTTAATTATCCATTGTTTAAATTTGTTTACTGTGTTGATTTAGCTGAAGAAAAATTTGTCCTTTCTATATAATACGTATATCTGATTAATTGCTGCAAAAATAATATTGTGGAAGCAAAGACATCTGCAATTCTCTTCCAAAACCCAGCATCTCATAAACTATGTCACGTAAAATAGCGTGTGTGACTGTATGATTTGATAAGCGGGTAAGGGCAGGAGTAGAAAAATCTCTTCAGTTTCTTTATCACTAAAGAGGGATGAATAGATCTGCAAGCACATGAGTCACTTCATCTGTGAATGAACCCCAGTGAAGTATGACTCCTATGACAAGCCTTTGGGGAAATTGGAAGAATGAGAAGTGGTGACTATGACCTTCCCATATGACAGCTTCTGACAAGTCCCAGTACAGTAGCTGAAATTCATGATACTTTCATTTATTGCCAATACACTGTATTAAGCAATGCTTGCCTTATGCTGAGTGCTTTTACTTCCAACTAACTTCTTTGTATATTTGGAGTAATTTATAATTTTTTTTTCATATTGGATGAATCCATTTTATAGGATCTTCAGGAAAGCAAAAATATTGCACATGTTTGCAATTTAAATATTAAATAAAAATATTAAAAAAGGGATTTTTTTTAATCTCACCACAGTCCTGCTTTAGTATTCTGTCAGTACAATAAATTTTGCTAAGTTATATTCATCTGACAATCAATTTATTTTCTCAGATGCAACAAAACACACAGGAATAAACGTGGGTGGTATTTTTCTGGCTCATCTATCTTAATTCATTTCAAACCAATGGTTATATTCAGATTCAGTGTAAAATTGTTTGGTTTGCTAAGAGCAAATCAGAAAACTTTGGGAAAGACAAATTGACTAATACCGTTTGACCAAAAAAAGCATCCTTTTGTTCATTTCCAATCATCCCCTTCTTTATACAGTGATATATATGAGAAGAACAGTCATTGAGCATGTGCAAACCTCATATAAGATCCTATTACAAACAGGAAGCAAAAGCAATATATACTTTGGCTGTCATACTTTAAAATAAATATGCTTAATTTCATTATGCTAAATGCATTTGAAGTTTAGAACATTTCTGTAAGTCTTTTTCCTAGTACATTGTATATTTTGTGACTTAATACATTGAAATGTGAATAGCTATTTTGTGAATTTATATAGCCAAACATTTTTTGTACATAATCTTAGCCAGAAACTTGACAGAACTGAATAACAAAGTTAGAAGGAACCTTGGAGGTCTTCTAATCCCCTTGCTCAAACAGGAGATACTATACCATTCCAGATAAGTGGCTGTGCCACTTGTCCAGTCTCTTCTGAAAACATCCAGTGATGAAGCACTCATAACTTTTGAAGGCAAGCTGTTCTACTGGTTAATTCTTCTTCCTGTTACGAAGTTTTTCTTTAATTTGCTTGTCTCCTGGATTAGTTTCCATCCATTGTTTCTTCTCTTACCTTCTGGTGCTTTGGAAAATAGTCTTCTTCTTTATAGCAGCCCCTCAAATATTGGAACACTGCTATCATGTGACACCTAAGTCCTTCTTTTCACTAGACTAGACATATCCAATTCCTGCAACCGTTCTTCATACGATTTGGGCTCCAGTCCTCTAATCATCTTCGAAGCTCTTTTCGGCACTCTATTCAGTCTTACCCTATTTTTATAATGTAGTGGCCAAAACGAATTGAATCACTTGAATTCAATTGACTTCAGTGTCCATCAGATCTAGCATCTTTTTCCAACTACAATTACTTACTGAATATACACTTGGGAAACTTACAAGGTGGAGAAAAATGAAAAAGTTTGTATTAACTGTATCCAATGTCTAAAACTCAAATAACTTAACAACTCTGAATGCTAAGAATATGTTTAATATAATAGCTTTATAACTTGTGTTCAATGCCTTCTATGTGCAGATAAGAGTGACTAGAATTCAGTATTAAAATATATGCTCAAGTATTAGGGATAATTACATTTCTATTCATGTAGCTAAATGAATGCAACCATGCAGAATTATACCACCTATAGTTTGTATAGAAAGTGATACCTAAAGATGACTACCTGTCAATTCATCTTTCACCATAAACCTTTATAAAATTAAGGCAAATTTGTGGCCAAATTTGAATTAACTTTTTCTCCAAATCTATGCATAGACATTTCCACATTTCATCTCGCATCTCTTTTTGTCTATTAATAGTTCTGTTCATGCCAGAGAGCATTGCTAAGTTATTTAACTCTCATCACAAATGTAGCATTTTTAAAAAAGAATATAACACTTCTTTATGTGAATTTACTAAATTAATTTAGCAGTTATTTCTGGCTTTTTTAATGTCATCATGGGCATTATGTTATGATTCTAACATAATCCAACATACTCTGGATTATCCAACCTGACTATATATACATATACACATACATATATCCACCACTGAAACACTATATAAATTTTTAAAAAATCCTCAAAGGAAGAAAATCCGTACTAGACAAAGTCCAAAAATTAAGATAAAGTGTTATGAGCATTAATACATGCTCATATTTATGTAGGAGAAGATAATATTTAAAACATCCGAGTAAAAGTCAGCTTGGATTTAACAATACTTTGAATTGAATTTGAACATATGCTGGGAGTCACTGCATGTTGTCTGATTGGCCAGAAACATTCCTTTTTGGGGCATCAAGTCTAACCTGCTCAGTGCAGAAATCCACATTAAAACATCTGAGTCAGATTACTCTGTGGCCTCTATTAGAACACATTCAGTGAGCGGACTGAGCACTTCTCTTGATATTTGGTGCCATAGTAAACTGCTCTGGCTATTAAGAAAGGGTTTTTCCTAACTTTTGTTCATTTTTTCTGTTACTGTTATGGGTACATTTCTATACCCATTATTCCAAGTCCTGCATTCCGGAATAAACGTCTTATATGAAATATCCTTTGACATCTGTTATGATATATTTTAATGTACAATTTATCACAATGATTCAACATGGAGTTGTAAGACCATGGATGGCTATAGATTCATGAATGAAGAGAGAGATCTTGCAGCTGATGCTCTAATCCAGGAGTCTCCAAACTTGTTAACTTTAAGACTTGTACTTTTCAACTCCCAGAATTCCTGAGCCATCTGGTTAAAATTCTAGGAATTGAAGTCCACCAGTGCTAAAGTAGCAAAGTTTAGAGAGTCTCTTCTTTAATCTAAATATTGGAAGGAAAATAATATTTTGAGAAATGCAATATTGTCCAAAACATCGATAGATGAACTTCTTCAGGAAATCTTCCAAACTGAAGAAGCGTCTTGGTTGAGAAATGAAATGTCTTCAAGGAAAAGCCAAGGTTCAATTCCTGTCAGAGTTCCAAGTAATACATCCCATTCAATAATAACTCTGAGGCAGACAAATTACTCAAAGAACATTTTATTAGTACATATCAAATTGGCACGTTCCTGGTGGAAAACCAGCTCTAAATTCCTGCTGGTTTTATACCCAATTAAAAGTAAAACTTTGTCACTTTCCGCCAGAGATAGTAGCAACTGTGAGAGGGATCTCGGAATCCTAGTGGACAACCATTTAAATATGAGCCAGCAGTGTGCAGCAGCTGCCAAAAAAGCCAACACAGTTCTAGGCTGCATCAACAGAGGGATAGAATCTAGATCGCGTGAAGTGTTAATGCCACTGTATAGTGCCTTGGTAAGGCCACACTTGGAATACTGCATACAGTTTTGGTCGCCACGATGTAGAAAAGACGTGGAGACTCTGGAAAGAGTGCAAAGAAGAGCAACCAAGATGATTAGAGGACTGGAGACTAAGACATATGAAGAACGGCTGCAGGAACTGGGTATGTCTAGTTTGATGAAGAGAAGGACCAGGGGAGACATGATAGCAGTGTTCCGATATCTCAGAGGGTGCCACAAAGAAGAGGGAGTCAAACTTTTCTCCAAGACACCTGGGGGCAGGACAAGGAGCAATGGGTGGAAACTAACCAAGGAGAGAAGCAACTTAGAACTAAGGAGAAATTTCCTAACAGTAAGAACAATTAACCTCTGGAACAGCTTGCCTCCAGCAGTTGTGAATGCCCCAACCCTGGAAGTCTTTAAAAAGATGTTAGACAGCCATTTGTCTGAAATGGTATAAGATTCCTGCCCATGCAGGGGGTTGGACTAGAAGACCTACAAGGTCCCTTCCAACTCTGCTATTGTATTGTATTGTATTGTATTGAGATTCCAGTCACATGGTCCAATCCGCATACAATCCAGTTGCTAGGTGACCTCAGTCTCCACCTTGAAACACCTGCACCAACATCATTGATTCAGTGGTGAAATTCAATTTTTTTATTACAAGTTCTGTGGGTGTGGGTTGGTGGGTGTGGCAGGGAAAGGATACTGCAAAATCTCCATTCCCACCCCACTCCTGTGGCCAGCCAGAGGTGGTATTTTCCAGTTCTCCAAAGTATTCCAAACTACTCCAAATTTCCGCTACTGGTTCTCCACAACCTGTCAGAACCTGCTGAATTTCACCCCTGCCTTGATTCCCAAGGGAAATAATTTTATTTAGGCTACCAGACCCCAGCTATCTCTATACCCCTCTCCGTGGCCCCTTCTCGCCAGGTTGTGTCAGTCCTGACAGTGAGAATAGAAACCTCCTTAAAGAACACTACCAAAAAAAATGTCCACAGTTTGGTAAATTTCAGCTGCCTTTTGAACAATTATGACATGGATGGCTGAGAATCTCCATAGATATTGAGTATGATTAGTTTACTTCATTTTTTATTGCTGCTTCTCTATAAAATTAGATTTTGCCAAAAAGAATTTTGTATTCTGTGAAATATTCTTTTGCTCATATTTATAATCTGTTTCTCCATTGGTTACCTTCATAATATGTTCACTCAGATGTAGTCTACCACTTAAAGGAACTCTAGTTACTCCTTTGTAGAAAGCTAAACCTTGGTTACATTGTGAGCTGAAATATTTCCCTATTCTTAGCTAAAGAAAATTTAATTAGCTGGACCCTCAGGTGGATTTACTCTCCCTTAGTTATGTTTTGCAAAGACACATAGAGAAGAACCTCCTGCTTATTGATGTTTTCTTAAATGTGAATTTCACATTTAAGACACTGTATCTAAATGTCATGCTATTCCTACATTCAAATAACCCGTATCAGGAATGGAAATGAATATAGTCATTTGTTCTAACATTTTACACAACACCTAGTTCCTGTTTCCCAAAGCTATTAGTGAGCCAGCATGTGTAGAGTGAAAAGTGCACACAAAAAGTTGACATTATTATTTATTTGCTATATTTATATTTCTAACCCCTTTGTAGAAGAGCATAAACCAGTATACATAGTACTTTCCCCTATATTCCTCACAACATGAATTTTCAATGGATGAGGTCTCCCTGCTGCTGACACAACATCTTAAATATTACATCACAATGGCTCCATATATGAAGAAAAACATTTGGTAGAACCCTTTTGCATTGGAAAAAGTGTATATCGACAAATATGCCTTCAATACTTCCATATTAGATGTATACATGAATTTTTCTCCCATCTTTTATAATTTGCAACTTGATATGGAAATGTACATTTCATGATTAATGATATAAGGTAAAGATAAAGGTTCCCCTTGCACGTATGTGCTAGTCATTCCCAACTCTAGGGGGCAGTGCTCATCTCTGTTTCAAAGCCGAAGAGCCAGTGCTGTCCGAAGATGCCTCCATGGTAATGTGACCAGCATGGCTAAATGCCAAAGGCACATAGAATGCTGTTATCTTCCCACCAAAGGTGATTGCTTGCCATTTTCCTACTTGCATTTTTACATGCTTTTGAACTGCTAAGTTGGTAGAAGCTGGGACAAGTAATGGGAGCTCACTCCATTATGCAGCACTAGGGATTCGAACTGCCAACCTTTCTGATCGACAAGCTCATTGTCTTAGCCATTGAACCACTTTAATGATATTAATAAAAACTTAACATGGCTGCACTATAAATACTATAAGGTTTAAACCTGCATCTATTCAGAAATGTCCATCAGTCAGTCAGTCGTTTAGTCATTTCATTTCAATTAATCATCAAAACATATCTTTTTAAAAGAGTCACATTTAACTCACTGACTATTAATGCAATCTAAAACCCACCGAAACTGACTAGAATAGAACAAGCTATAAAAATCACATAGCCATATAACTAAAATAATAAGCTTAAAAATGTTAGGCATAAAATTAATTTGTAAGAGATTATACAATTTGAATAAAGCAATTAAATGATTATTTAGAATAATAGAATAATAAATTACAGTAGGTCTGCATAGGACCATTTTAATGCTAAAATAACTCTGGCAACTATTAATGAAAATCAGACAGAAGCATGTATTCATTGACAGGAAGGATATGTTACAGAGTAATAACTAAATGGCACTCATAGTACTCATATACTGCTTCATAGTCCTTTTACAGCCCTCTCTAAGTGGTTTACAGAGTCAGCATATTGCCCCCAACAATCTGGGTCCCCATTTTACCCACCTCGGAAGGATGGAAGGCTGAGTCAACCTTGAGCCAGTGAGATTTGAACTCCATACTACGGAATAATATTTGGCTATAGTCATTCAAGTAGAATGAGATTTATCTGAAAGTATTTTTTTTATTCTTTTTATTCAAATTAAAGAGAATTGCGCAATCAAAGAACTCGATGAGTTGGAATAGTAATTCCAGACAGCTTTCAGGATAGAGGCGCAGTATAAGATATTCTAGTGTTTCTCTTGTTCTACCACAGTTCCTTGGATACAACCTCAGCTTGAAAGGGATGTTCTGGTATCTCTCCTATATGGCTATTTTTCAGTGGCATTGAATGCAGCCAAAGTCAAAGCTTTTTTAAATGTAGGAAGTGTTGCAACTGGAAAAAAAAAGACGTTTGACAAAAATGTTACATATGGGTCCTGTGATTAATTCTTATGGGCCAATAGAATGCAATTGTCTAAAACTATGTCATGTGTATATTTAGTTGGTACCCTTTTATGAAATGCAAAGCATTGTAGCTAGAGGAACGGTGCATCTTAAAACCAGTAAAATCAAAGGGATTTGGTTAAAAAAAATGCATTAGTACATACCTTAGAATATCAGGAGTCTATGATTTTACATTAAGAAAATAAAAATATTCAATGAAACAATTATAGCAAAAGATTTAAAATGCCAGAATTCTGTAGTTGGAATCTCTTCCAGTCTTTGGGGTATTACATTTTAAATTACATTAACTTCCATGAAGTGTTCAATAGAGATTTATTTACCTGAATCAAAGGGGAAAAAGCCACCATAAGCTTTTAAAATTCAGAAAATGGTATTCTTTCTTAGTTTTTTCTTCCCTCATCTTTCCTCCTTTGGTTCCCATTTCTCCCATAATTTATTTTTCCCACTTTCAATTCTCCATCCACTTAAAAATAATTATTCTGAACATAGCAGACATTCCAGGTTTAAAGCTTTTTCAGCTTCCATAAAATATTCTGTTTGTATTGTTTCCTTTTTTCTTATTTATGCAGATTTTCAAGATTATCAACTGGGATCTTTTTTTTAATCTGTCTGTCTCCCTGCATAGGCGAGTCAAAGGCGCATAGAGATAGAGGTGATAGAGATGGATATATAATTAATGTCATAATTAATGCCATAAAAATAGCATCTGTATGAATTAAAGGGACAAATTGTTCAGCTTAGAAAATTAAAAAAAACAAACTTTGTCCGTTAACACCTTACAAAAATCAGAAAGCATACAAACAAAATACAAAAATATGCAGGATGCTAGTATTGTTCATGGGACAGTTTCCTTTATCTCCCTGCTTGCTATATTCTGAATACCTTTCAGAAAATGAATGACAAATCATATATTCTTCATGGCAAAGAAAGGATGGAAATATTATAAATGAACTCATAAGCACTCATTCATGCAACATCATCTTAAGGAAGAATAATGCAGGGATCAGAATTTTTTTGTTATGTTTTTTTTAAAGATATGATACAAGCATGGGGTTTTTTTAGACGTTTCCCTATAGTTTACTATTTGAGAAACAGACTGTTAACTAGCAACTGAAGTCTACTGTAAGGATGGAGAGAATTGGCTGTGTTTGGCCTTGAGAAAAAATGTGGTGTGTGTGTGTGTGTGAGTGTGTGTGAAAGAGAGAGAGAGAGAGAGAGAGAGAGAGAGAGAGAGAGAGAGAGAGAGAGAGAGAGAGAGAGAGAGAGAGAGAGAGAGAGAGAGAGAGAGAGAGAGAGAGAGAGCACTCTTTAAATGTTTGAAATGTTGCACAGAGAAAAGGATTGTGACCTGTTCTCTATCATCTCAGGGTGCAGGACATGGAATAATGATAGATTTCAGTTGTATGCTAAGCAAAGCTTCCAAAGGATAAGATAAGTGAACAGTGGAATCAACTATCCAGGGAATTGCTTGGTTGCCCTTCCTTGTCCAAGCAGGCACTGGACAAGTGTTTGCTGTAAATGCTTTAATTTGGATTCTTGCACTGAACAGGTGGTTGAACTAAATGGTCTGAATGGCCTCTTCCAATTTTAGACAGAAAGAAAACTAATCCAGGCAGAACAACCAATTGTATGTCCATCACATCACTACATGCAAAGAAAGGAAGTACACAGCCACCATGGGTAATGATAAAGAAATCCTGTAGGGCTTTCTGTTAATGCAACAAGAAGACATTTAGGAAAAGGCTGATTCAAAATCGACCAACACAGGAGCAGAGGGAAAATATATAAATTTATGCAGCAGCAAGAAATGAAATCTGGGCTGCAGTCTGAAAAGTAAACATGAGATAATACCTACTTATTCTCTTTTCGGGAGCCATTATTAATAAAAATGGAGGGTTCAGTACACAAAAAAGGAATATTAAAAAACTGGTTCAGTTCCCACAGTAGAAAACACACTTCAAACTCAATATTTACCAAAAAGAACTGGAACAAGCTCTTCTCAAGGACCCAGCATTGTTCAAGAATGAAACTTTAGTAGAACTTCAAAGACAGTGATGGCAAACCTTTTTCGCCTCCGGTGCCAAAAGCAGACATGCATGTTATTATGTGCACCCCCACCCCCATAATTTAATGTCCCCTGCCGCTTTCTAGGAGCCTGGTGAGGGCAAAAATGGCCTCCCCATTCCCTGGAGCCCCTCTGGAGGCCAGAAACGGCCCGTTTTCTAACTTCTGGTAGGCCCAGTAGGTCCGTTTTTTGCCCTCCTCCGGCTCCAGAGGCTTTCTAGGAGCCTGGGGAGGGTGAAAAGCGGCTCAACATGCAAACAGGAAGTCCATTCTTGAACTTTTGGTTTCAACGTTGGGCAGTTTTTCGCCTTCCAGAGGCTTCAGGGAAGCTTCCGGAGGGAGAAAAATGAGCAAAAATCAAGGCCAAAAATCGGCTGGCCAGCATGTGTACGCTGGAGCTGGCAATGCCTCGCGTGTCCTCAGAAATGGCTCCATGTGCCTGAACCAATCACGGGTCTAAGACAACAGAACAGAACCAAAAAAAATGGTCTTAACTGTGCAGAAAAATGTAAATAGGAAAAAAGAAAATCAGGAATATGGGTAGCAGGAAGAGAGCAGCATAGGCTCTCTGGTTGTAAACCCATTGGTATTGATAGACTAGGAGAATTCTGGAAATATGACTATGATGTCTATGACAAGCCTTCACTAAAAGATATAATGAAAAATGCTAAGCTGCTGTTCAATGATTTCTTAATTAGCACCACATTCCCAAGATGGCTCATAGATTTTTAAAAATCATATAATGGACTCTTCTGATAAAATCAAAACTGCCCAGTTTTCTGAGGCAGCCAACTGATAAAATAATTAAACTGTTAGATTAATACTGGATATATTAAGGTGCATTGCTAGATTTTCTTTTAATGACATTGATCCATTTACTTTTCTTTTAGTGGCATTGATCCATTTACTGCTTTTTGCACAACAAACCCCAAAGAGTTGTTTGGGATCACTTAGGTTGTTGGAATATTGTGTATCAGTTTTTTAAGCTTTTGGAAACAAATCCATATACAGACTGAATCGATAGCATACATGGCATTATTAGGAATACTAAAGTACTGTGAGGTTCTAACAGCCATTTTGCTAATTGTAATCTCTAGTCATATCTCCCAATCACGAGAGGCCTACAAGCTCTATCTGGACATGCTCCTGGAGATTTCCCAATCAATTGTGAGGAGACAATTGTCCACAGAGCACCTAACCATGATCTGTCTAGGAAATATAACTCCATGTTCATGAGAGAGAACCATGACCTGATTAAATGAATATAAGAGGCTCTGTATTCATGGTACACTCCAGTGGTGGGTTGCTGCCGGTCCTGACCAGTACAGCTGTATTGATAGTGGCCTGGAGCATCTGAGAGTGTACCGTTAAGGTGGCTCATTTGGCTCACCTGCCCCCACACACTACAGCTGTATTTACACCAAAAGGCACACTGCGCACATGCACACAGCACATAGAGCCTGTGCATGCTCTGACAAGCAGATGGGTGTCGCTGGGGTGGTGGATTGCACATGCATGTGCAGCACACATCAGGCACATGCACAACGCACATCAGGCATGTGCATGGACAGACTGTGATCAGTGTACCAGTAGCTACGGTAAGAGCAACCCATCACTGGTACACTCAACTTGAATTAATGTAGTACCATATGGTGATTAGGATTGGACAGTAGTTTGAATTCAAAGGGAAAGAGGTGCTTATGAATGCAAAGCACCTGTCAGCAACTCCAGGAACCAAATGAGTCTTTTGCAAAGGTAGTTGTGACACAGCTATGCAAGCAAAGATTTTGAGAAGGCACATTCACTTTAAGGAAATTCCTGCAAGTGCTCATGAGGGTCCCCACATATTCCATCCTCAAAGTCCTGATAGTTACTTATTTTACATACTTATTAGTGGCTGATGGTAGATCTGAAGTGGCCCCTAGCTGGAAGCATACAGTCATTTAATCTTTCTTGTTCGCTGTGCAATGTATACAGTGTGCAACTTGCATAAAGGCCATAGCATTGAGCTCATAACATGTGCCCAATATCGCAATCCTGATTGGGCTACCATTTATTTTTGAACAAAAGAAGAAATAGGCATGTTCCAAAATCCATCTCAAAAGGGGGAAATATTTCTCCAAAATTGTGGCTCTAGCATCTGTAAATTGATAATCATCCGGCTAACGTGAAATTTAGAAAGTTCCATGGAAGGTTGTTCAATACAAATTCTCTCTGACATCTTTTCTGCTGGAAAGTATTGGAAGCCTATCGATTCTTACTTCTCCCCACCTGTTTCAGTCAATCTTCTGGTGCAAAATGGCTAGTGCCATATTGTACAGTATGCCGTTTTATCGTCTTAAATTTTTAAAGTTTTTTTTAAAGTTTTAAAAAAAATTAATTATGAAAGAAATTAACCTTTTTTACATATAGCAGAATGTTTATACTGATGTTCTTAGAAGGGTGGATTCTGCAGAATTCAAAAGGATTCTGGGTGGAAAGAGATAAATCTTCCTTTTCCAAATGATGTAAACATAGCTCCAATTACTTAAAGAAAATCAAAAGGTGAAGCTGTGTGCTATTCATTAAGCTAATGTGTATTTTGGCCCTTGGATGGAGATATGTATCTTTGGCCATTCCTCATCAGCTTCACCTTCAAACAGAATGTAGGGCTTGTTCAGTGATCACCAAACAAATAATACTATAGAATTTGTGAATCCTATTTGTGGATAGGTATTTGTGAAAGGTAGTTGTCTAGCAATATCTTTGCAAGAACTTTCAGTTTCCTGAAAGTCTTTCTTAATGTTTCAAAGCAAGTTGAAAAGGAAAGAAAAAAGAAAGTTTTTCTTTCTTTCTCTCTCTCTCTCTCTTTCTTTCTTTCCTTTCTTTCTTCTTCCTCCCTCCCTCCCTCCCTCTCTCTCTCTCTCTCTCTTCTCTCACACACACAGCTTTCTCAAAGCACAATACCACCATTCATTTTGTTCCCTTATTTAGAAACCTACCTCTGAATAATGGCTTTTTATACGCTTCTTTTCTTGTTCTACTACCAAACTGTTAGCCCATTAAAGCCTTCGGTGTGACACAAATTAAATACCAGCTAATTCCTGATGGAGAATTATAATAAAGAAACAGAACGGTAAGAAATGGCTGCTGTTCTTTTAAGTTACCACTTCACATTTCTTTGGAACCCCCTGAAATGCTCATGAGCATACAATTGAAACCCTTCCCAAATCCTTATGCCATTGTCCCACATTAATGAAGAATAAGAGAGCCAGGCAGCTTTTAGATAATTGGAAATATTCAGGCACTGTATGTCAAACAAAGGATTACCTTAGTCTTTGTACCAAAGAATATTTTATATAGCTCCTAACTTTTGCAAACATAACTATGGGATGTTTTTCCATATTCTTTGCAATGACATTTGCAGTAAGCTTAATTTATAATGTAGTATCAAGTATCCACTTCTATACTGTCATTGAGATTATTGAAATGATAGTTCTGCAAGATAATCTATCAATCCAAACTGCAGAGCCTGGACCAATCTCGTCTATATTAAAATTACCTTCCCTGTAAGAAGGCCATAACTCTTTTCCTTTTTCACACAACTTTGCTTTCTGTTTTGAGTTTTATGAATAATTGCTTTCTGCTGATCAAAAACAAATTATAATATACTATATACACTGCCATTGATCACTATAAGTTCTAATGTATAAGTAAAAATATGTTTATGTTTCAAACTAAACCTGACAACTCTATAATAAAAACTCTTACATACCAGATAGCACATTCTGCACCCCATGCCAAGAAAGGCAGGCTGCTGCTCAGGCTATATGAGAAGGTAGCCACATTAAAAATATGATGTAATACTAATAAAAAGATGTATGCATATCTAGCTGAAGATTGAATGATTAATTTATAATAACAATACTTGCTGTTTGTACAGGACTGTTTCATCATGAAGCTATGATTGCAATCCATTTCAATTGTCAGATTGTGATATGATGCTGAGATCACTCATGAATTCAGCGTCACCATCCAAGTATGTATAATTTGGGTGATATAATTTTCACAAGACCAAATTATTCTATGAGCAATGAAACTTTATATAGAAGCATAAAGGGATTTTTTTTGTCTCCAGTTAATCCATAGGTACCAATAAAACAATATAATTAATGCAGTGCCAAAATCTGCATTCTGCTTTTTTGAACACTTTCTCTTTCTGGAAAATAGACTTCTGATACAAACTTCCAGGGAATTCCTTGAAGCCTGACTTTCAGACAAATCAACTCTTGATAGACATATAAGATATAAATTATGTGTATATCCCATTCCAAAATACAATAAAAGATAAGAAAACAAAAAGACCAGAAAACATTGTCTTCAGCAATGTACATTCAGATAAACATAGGATTAACATCAAAAAAATCATCAAGCAAAAAGCAATGTCTTAATCAAGAAACTACCAAGGAGAAAACCATATCCCCACCAATATTGGCAAGGAAAACTACAATGTATAAACAGGAAGCAAACCTTAAATTCAGTAGCCCAGATGATGTTACCTACGTAGTTGGGTAGACAAAAATCTGAAAGGAAACAATCAAGGTCAGAAAGCACCAAGGATCTCATAGTTCAGCCCTGAGTCACATATCCCATATGTAACCCATAGTTACATTCATATAATCTCTTCTCTTCCAGATTTTTGTCTTCTTACCTTTTTCATTTTTTTCTTCATATGTTTATGAATTTAGCTTGTAGGAGTTTGTAGGAGTTGTGAAGGACATTAATTGTATAGAAGAGCAGGCAGAACTAGTGGGGGATGGAGTAAAACACATGATCAATTTAGCATCCTTGCATTACCACAGGCACTTCAAGTCCAATCGCTCCTGAATTTAATTGACCCTTATCTGGTGCCAATTTAGTGTGAACTTTAGTTAACCAGATTTTTGTGTATAGGCTTGAATAAATCTTCTGTGCTACAACCTCACAAATGGTCTGATTCTTTGTGCTGACACTAACATTGTTTTCTACTACATATCTTTCCTATACTTAGAATTGTCATTGGCTGCTCACAATTTGGATCTGAAAAAGTCCTGTAGAAGTTTCCTCATAAGATCTTTCATTGGAATTTTATTGAACAATGAAAAGGCAGAAAAGCTCCAGACCAGTGCAGAAATATATATATATATAATGAAAAATAAGATGTTACCTAGTAGCTAAATGAATCCAGAACACCTTGCTTTAGCCATGATAATTTTTTTGAGATTGAGTTTTCTGAAATTATTATTTTCTAATAATCCATCTTTTACATCCTAGGTCTTTACATCCTAGGTCCATAATAGGTCTAATGTTTGGGGGGGAAATTAGGCCACACAATCTGAAGTAGATATGTTTATTTTAAAGGCTTCCAGACTAGAAGATAGGTGCAACACTTGGATGAAATAATGCCCATTTTCTACTGAAATATCTCATCCCACTGAAAATAGTTTGAATAATTTTATCAAGATTAAATAAACCATTAAAGATCACTGAAAAGTAACTGGAAAATGGGGCAAGCAATATTTTTGGACAAGTGGGCACATTTGGAATTTGAGAGCATCTCATAGGTTCTTTTCCAAAACAATTAATCATTGGCATAGTTCCTATGCACAAATCGGTTTCCACTGTGTTTGATATTAAATGCTCTTATCAAAAGCCATCTAGACAATAGGAATAGTCATAATAACTATCATGTCTATTGTTAAATATAGATTTGATAAGAAGGAAAAGCAATATTTTAGATCAATGAAGATTAGATGGCAGTCTTACTAATTCACTAGGGCTTATTTTTGTGTAAAATTGTATAGAATTGTGTATTTTTAAGAATATGGTAACATTTGGAATATATGCATTGCACAATAAAATTTTTATGGATAAGAATTGTAAGCCTGTCTTTTGATCAATAGATGAAATGACAATATACGCAGAATAGTCTTTACACATTTCAATAAAACTTTATATGAATATATTTATTTATAAATATATTTAAACATATATTTTCTATATAGGATCATGTTATTCTCTTGCTGCATGTGTATTAATGGATACAGACGCAGACACAAATCGTACCCTCCACATAATTAAAAAGATTAATGCAACAGCAGAAATAAACATATTAATTTTAGGTTGGTGTAAATTTTATAGTAGAAGATAAATGGTGCAGTATAATTCAGTCAAAGCAAAAAAATCTTTTCAATTTCATTGATTCCAATAGCGGGAATTAAGCATTTGTTTAAACATTTAAAGCAATTAATTGAAGAGAAGTTACTTAAAATTGGGCTGTACTTCTGCCTATTTTATTACTTTGCTTAACAGGCAAAATCAATTAGGAAATTATAATCTGATTGTACAGTTTATGCCATATATTCTGGCCAGAATAGCAAAACAAAGGACTTTATACTGTGACTCTCTCCAGTTCTGTTTTGTAAATTACATTCCATGAGTATAAAAAAGATTTTGGGAAGCTTCATTCATCAGTGATTGCTGCCTAATTAGAAAGGAGACATTATATAAAATTCTAAGAAAAGTCTTTAGTGATTGGGGATCATTTGGAAATCCACTTGACAAGCTGAAAGTAAACGTTCAGGGGCTTCTGTAAATTGTTTATTATGTTTCATTCAAATAATTACTGAATGCTTGATATTCATAGTTTATTCTTTACAATAACTAAAGGAAAAATTCTTACCCTACCTCTGAACCCAGCAGAAGGAAATGTCATAAAATTCATGTATAATATTAAAACATGAATAGTGGTTTTTAAAATATACTCAAAAGTAAAAGCAGGGGTCAGAAAAGAAAAGACAAGGAAGCTATAGTTTAATATAGAATAAATGTTACAAATCAATCTATATGAGTATGCAACTGTGTGTGTGTGTATGTGGCGCACATGGGTGTATATAGGTTGCTTTTGGAAAAACAGCATATCAAGTTCAAATGAAATTTAGGAATGTTAATCTCTTTTGCAGCTGCTATTTTTGTTTTATAGTATTGTTACAGCTGTTTTTAATTTCTTTTTAAGAAATACTAAACCTTTAGGAGAATTCCCTAGTGAAATGCCACTGCACAGATAATTGGTTTCATTGCAATTCAGATTATGAACATCATTTTTCAGTTGTTACTTTCAAACTATATATGCAGTTAAATCTGTAAGCTATTTTCTTCATTTCAACTACTATCCAAAACATTAAGAAGTTAAGAAAAAGCCACAAAGAAAGCTTCACAAAAACCTTTCTTCATCCCTAATGAACCATTGGGGTGTTTGGCAATATTTATGGATCAATATACCGCACTGATGATCTATGTACAAACAGGCTGGAAAAGCACCTCTGATGGTGACATATATTCATAGAGGAGCAGATTCATTAGATTGTCATGGGACACTTTAAATTTACACTTATGGACACCAGCTGTGCTCTGTATCCCATGGCTGTTATTTAAAGGGACGGCAAGCACTGTTAAATTAGACTTTCCTGCTCCTCTAAGTGAAATTTTTTAAAATACAGTTGTAGCTGAGGTTGTTGCTATATTAATAAAATTAATTGTATCTACTAACGGATACACACACTATATGTGTGTGTGTGTGTGTGCATATACACGCTTACATACATACCTACATACATACATGAAAGGCATTGTTTCATATCACAGGATAAGGCATTTTCATCAATGAATGCTATTGTTACAAATAACACTCCTCCTCCTAATTGTTCTTCTATCAAGGCCAATTGCCCACCTAACTATTTAACCTAGAGTAACCATGAAAAAAAAATCCATGCAATCTTCAGGACCTAAACTGTTTGTCTAAAGATATGCAATTCAAGTCAAACGCTCCTACTGAAAGTCACTTGAATATTATTTATTTCAAATAATTTGTTCAAGGCCAGTTTCAAGAGGATTCTTCAAATACTTCGAGTGTTATCTTGTATTGATGGATTTGACATGCGTATGAAATATTTTTTAATGACAAGAAGAGTATTTTCCACAATGGAAAAGCCAATAGGAAAGGCAATCAAGGTGGTATCTTTCCTTCTCTGCTAAGCTTGAGTACAGAGAAGTGTGGTTACAAGTCCTTACATTTAAAAAAAAAAAGGGATGTAGGGTTGGGATCATCCAGTACAGCCCCTGACAGTCCAAAAATCTAGTTCTAAAGCATAATTGACAGGCTCTGTTTAAATACATCAACAACGTATTGTTCACTATCTCCTGAAACCAATCTGTTTCATTGTGAGCAGTTCTTATTTTTAGGAAATTCTTCCTAATATCCAATTAAAATCTTTTTCTCATAATTTTAATCCATTATTTCTTGTCTTGAAGAACAACTCTGAAGTCTATCCTGTTTTCTACATGACAGCATCAGATACTTGAAGACATCTAGTATACCTTTTTATAAATTCTCCTAAACATACTTAGCTCCTCCAGACATTTGTCACCGATGTTTTCCTCCCATGTTCCCCTCCCCTGCATCATTGTTTTCTCCCTTGCACACATTTCAGTTTGTCAATGTTTTTTCTAAGATGTGATACACAAAATTGGCTGCTTGCGTGGTCTGATCAATGCAGAATAAATAATGGTGACTTCTTCTGCTCTTGACTCTATGCTTCTGTGGATGCAGTTTGGGATTGTTTTGAAACTGCATGACACACTTAGATTACAGAATGAACACTGCATCTCTCTTATTTATGATAGATGGTCTGATTTTTTTAAATTGTTTTTCCCCCCAAATATTATAAGCCACCCGGAGTTTATTTGGAATTGGGCAGCCTCACCATCCAGACAGTCAATCAATCAAGCAGGTAAGTAACTCAGTTTTTAACATGTTGAATACTGTTCTCTGGGATGTTTAATTAAGAGGCAGTAGTAAAATAGTTAGGGCATCAGGCTAGAAATCAGGAAACTGGGAGTTCTAATCCTGCCTTCAACACAAAACCAGTTGCATCACGCTGGGTCAGTCACTCTGTCTCTCCTCCAGGAAGTAAACAACGGCAAACCACTTCTGAAAAACATTGCAAGAAAACTTCAGGATCTCATCCAGAGAGTTGTCAGGAGTCTACATTGATTTGAAAACACACAAACTAAATGGTGTTTCCCATGAGCTACAATAATCAACAATTTTCATTTATAAAAATGATGAAAAGTTGCAGGGGCTGTATTATGCCAATGTGAAAATGCTGGTTTTAATAATTTCTGCCCATGGAATCTTATCCTTTATCATAAATGAAATGTATTTATTCAGAAGACTTGATTTCACTTGAGATAAAAAATTTAGCTGCAAGCTAGTGGAAATGACCTTGAGGGTACTGCAAGGTGGAAGCTGAGGCAGTTTCTTTTGCACTTTTCTGTTCTTTTACACTTTAATAAGTATCTAGGGCCACCCAACTCATTCTAGATTAAGAGCCTTTGGGTGGCATGTAGAGAACTATATCCCCTGCAAAAAAAAAAAAAAGTGAAAGACCAGAGAAAAATAAAAATTAAATATAATTGATATACTTCCAGCCTTTAACAATTTATTCTGACATTAAAAAGCTCAAAGCCTTCATTGTCATTGTACATCATGTATACAATGAAATTGGTTGTATAATTAAAAATTAATTGGTGTAATTAAAATGACACTTTGGCAATATATTTTAAAGGTCTCTGCATTCAACCTTGGAAGGACAAGCTGTGCAACCCTGGGGTATCAACCCTGGCTTAGAAATAAAGCTGTTTCATTGAGTAGCACAAGCTATTCAAGAGTCAGGCACCGACATTGTACTGAGGAATGAATGCAGATGGCTTCACCCTGCCATCTTATGGCAGTTTCCATTAATAATGCCAAATCATTAGATCAAGAATGCCTGATCAAGAGCCTCCATTCAGCAATGACTGTGTTAATATCTGTAACAAAGTGCCTCTGAGTTATTGCTGTATTTGAATTTGTATTGCAACACAAAAATAACGCTTACCTTAACTAGAGGTGCAATCAGGTATGAAATGCTTCACCATTCTCTCTACCTCATTAGCAACATTTAAACACAAGAGATCAAAATATCAAGCATGGAAATGGTGCTTGTTGTCTTGGTTACTTCATCCTCCATCAATTTTTCAATTCACTTTTATGCAAGGATTGGAAATGGAATCTTATCTACATGCAGAAGTCACTGAATATAAAAGTCCTTGCTCCAATAAGTCAGCTATAACTAAAATCCTAATTATGTTTACTCGACAACAAATGCTGATTTCAGCAAAATTTACTCTCCAGCTCTAAAGTCAAACAACACTATAATAAAAATTGGGTTAATTTAGATTCCAAGGGGAGGACTGCATGACTGAATCCCACCCCCACCCCTTTTGAAGCAATGTCATATCTAATATGAGTAAATAGCAGGCAACTTATTGATATGTTAGCATATGTTCCAGCACATAGAAAGCTATTTTATACATCCAGTCTCAAACTATACGGAGTCTGACTGGGTTCTTAAAAAAGTGAAACCACGTTTTTTTCTTTAGTTTCCCAGGATCTTTTTGATTTTAGAGCTAGTGGATTCTAAGATAAAGAAGAAAATCTATTTTTCTATTCACACTTTCAGGCAGTTGGATTTTTTAAATACTCTTTACAACTATTGATTAGCATAGAAATCTATCATCTTTGGAGCATCTTTTTAATTCTATTCTTTGTGAATTCAGTCTATCTCCCCAGCCCATTGTTTTTCTATTCAGAGAACTCTAAATTTTATATCCTAAAAATCATTATTCTGATTATTGTTTAAAACCAAATGAAAATTTACAGAATGGTTCACAGATGGGCATCATGTTGCTTGAGTGTTATTTTGCAAATTAAGCTCCATTCACTGGGAAATTTTTTTTTAAAGTGTATAATAAGTTGAAAACATGAGTCACACTTTAATAGCTGAACATATGAAATTATTCTGGCACAATCTGTGACGTATATTGTACTACCAGAATCAGCCCAGTCCAATGTTCTGTCCTTTCATCCCAAATTATTTAAACATATGTTTGGGAAACAAATTATTCCTGTTTATGAGGAATCTGCCTTTGAAATGTATGTATGTATGTAAATATATAATGTAATGTATTTGTTTCCATGGAAAATATTGGGTTTTTATTTATGACTTGTAAAATGTGATTTGTGTACTTCCCCCAACATCTCCTCAAAAATGCAGAAAGGAGGAAGAAACGTAAGTATTTCAACATAACCATATGATGAAGTTATGAAAAGTGGAAGAAAGGCATTTCAAACGAAGATTGATTTTTGACTAGCTAACCATATGTCAGCTAAAGGACCATATACATTGCACGTCTGACTTGCTTTCCTTCAGAAGAAATGGAAGTGAAAGAAACTATTACTCTTCATGCACTGCCTGTCTAGGCAATGTGGGTGTGCCAGTTCAACAATCTGCACAATAATTGGTGAAGGACTATTAAAGACGTTGGTTATGCATCAAAACATTTCCCTTGTTCTTTTGACACAATTCCTGATACACAGTGTAGATAACTGTAAACAAGGCAGTGATAAGTCATTTGTGGCAGTTGCTACATAATTGTCATAATATATGCATTGTTTATAGTGCTGAGCTCTGAATCACTTCCAGGGGATGCTTGAAAATTTTGTATCTGGGCTTATATGATGGTCACAGTTTAGTTAACAGAATACAATCTTTCCGAAATAAAATCTCAGGTTCTGTCCCTATCAGCTTCAAGCAGAACTAAACAGATTCTGGAGTAAAATTCTGCAAAAAAAAAAAAAGTAAATCATTATTCTGGGCCGGAAAGCATTGTAGGTGTAGCAGCTTCCTCTGTTGCTGCCCATAACGCTGATTAGCCCCTTTTAGATTATATTATATAATGTTGGAATAGAGGTATTAGTCATTTGCTTAGACATTATTCATATTAATGTTATCCCTTTTTAAAATCATGCAAGTATTTTAGAAAATATAACATACACCTCATCACGGTTGAAAAAACTCATGATACAAGAAAGATGTTGAGACCTAGAAAGAGGGCAGAGAAAAGCAACAAAAATGCTAAGAGGGCTGAAAGCTAAATCATATCATGAACAACTGAGGTAACTAGGTATGTCTAATCTATCAAAGAGAAAGATTAGGATCAGTGGTGTCCACATGATGGGCATGCATCTTAGCGCTTCCGTGAGTCTCCGTGATGCTCCAGCTGCTCAGCGGAGCATCGCGCAAGTGCTGTATGTGCCATGCACATGCGCAGAAGCCCTGAAGACTTAGAAGACCAGTAAGGAGCTTGGGCGGGCAGGTGGGCCCTCTGGAGCACTGTACCGGAACAGTATCCAGTGCTCCAGGCAGGCTCCAGTTCGCCCATACTGGGGCGTACCGCCTGCAACCCATCACTGATTAGGATGGATCAGTGGTGGGTTCTTACCAGTTCAGCCTGGTTCAGCCGAACTGGGAGTGGTTTGGTGGCCTGGGTCGCTGGAACTGGCAGCAAACCAGGCCTGCTACGCCCCCAAACTGGTTCTTTGGGTGGCGCCATATGCATGCGCAAAACAATTTTTATTGCACTATGCATTCGCGCGCAGTGCGAACTCACCCCTGGACATGATAACTGTCTTCCAGTACTCAAGGAGCTGCTGCAGAGAAGAGGGGATTGACTTATTCTCCAAAGCACCAGAGGGAAGAAAAAGAAATATGGGGTGGAATCTTGTTAAATAGAGATCTGCCCTAGAAGTATGTCGAAATTTTCTGACAGTGAGAAAAATTAATCAATGGAACAACTTGTCTCTCAGAGTTGTGGGTGCTCCATCACTGGAGGTTTTCAAAAATAGACTGGACAACCATTTGACCAGGATGGTAAAGCTTCCCACTTTCGGCAGGGGTTGAACCAGAACAGGGGTCTCCGACCTTTGCAACTTTAAGTCTGAAGGACTTCAGCTCCCAGAATTCTCCAGCCAGTTTTGCTGGGAGATAAATTCCTTCAGACTTAAAGTTGCAAAGGTTGGAGACCCCTGAACTAGAAGATTTCTGAGTATCCTTTTAGGCCTATGAGTCAATATTCTATAAAGGCCACATACAAGTAAAAAAAAATGGAGAAAAAGGAAACAAAAGCTATTCATCCAACATTCCTATAGAAAGAAAACCTGAATAAAAGGAAGTCTTCAATAAGTATTTTACACAGGGGTGAAATGCTACCAACTAGGGTTGATTGCCCGAACCGGTAGTAAAAAAATGCTAAAACAAAGTTTTAAAAAAATTCTGACGATTAGCTGTGACCGTCAGCTGTGCTACCCGATTTAGATTCTCTAGAGCAGGGGTCACCAACCTTGGCAACTTTAAGATTTGTGGACTTCAACTCCCAGAATTAACAAATCTTAAAGTTGCCAAGGTTGGTGACCCCTGCTCTAGAAAGCAGGGAATCCTGCTGTTCTCTCCCCCCCCCCCTCTGTTCTACTTACCTTTGCAGACTCAGAAAAGGCTTCTTAGTGCCTATGGAGCAAATGCACATGAAGTGTGCATGTTCACGCGAAGCAAGCTGGTCATAGACTTCACAGCATTTCACCCCTGATCTAACAGATGCAGATGTGTAAATAATGCACAACTATGAGGGGAAAATGCATTCCAAAGTCTAGGCACGGCCACAAAAAAGGTCTTGTGAGATTTCTAGATGCATGAAGAGAACCTTCCCTTACTATCTTACTTACATGACATGAGTAGCTATATAAATCAAATAAATAAATCAAATCTCAGTGGTTGTCTGTCTATAACAATAAAACCATATAGAGGTAGTCCCCAAGTTACAACAGTTCATTTAAGGACAATTTGAAATTACAACTGCAAAAAGTGACTTATGACCATTTTTCACACTTATGACAGTTGTAGCATCCCCATGGCCACATGTTCAACATTCAGATGATTGGGAACTGACCCATATTTATGATGATTGTAGTGTCCCGGGTCATGTGATCACCTTTGTGACCTTCGGACAAGAAAGGCAATGGGAAACATGATTCACTTAATGACCATGTTACTAACTTAACAACTGCAATGATTCACTTAACAATTGTGGCAAGAAATGTCATAAAATAGGGCAAAACTCAATTGTCTCATTTAGCAACAGAAATTTTGGATTCAACTGTGGTCATAAGTCAAGGACTCCATCTATATTTTAAGGAAAATCTTAACTTTAAGTCAATGACTATTTAATATCAACAACATTTAAATATGAGCCAGCAGTGTGCAGCAACTGCCAAAAAAGCCAACACAGTTCTAGGCTGCATAAACAGAGGGATAGAATCTAGATCATCTGAAGTGTTAATGCTGCTTTATAATGCCTTGGTAAGGCCACACATTCAGTTTTGGTCACCACGATGTAGAAAAGATGTGGAGACTCTAGAAAGAGTGCAGAGAAGAGCAACAAAGATGATTAGGGGACTGGAGACTAAAACATATGAAGAACGGTTGCAGGAACTGGGTATGTCTAGTTTAATAAAAAGAAGGATTAGGGGAGACATGATAGCAGTGTTCCAATATCTCAGGGGTTGCCACAAAGAAGAGGGAGTCAAACTATTCTCCAAAGCACCTGAGGGCAGAACAAGAAGCAATGGGTGGAAACTAATCAAGGAGAGAAGCAACTTAGAACTGAGGAGAAATTTCCTGACAGTTAGGACAATTAATCAGTGGAACAGCTTGTCTCTAGAAGTTGTGAATGCCCCAACACTGCAAGTCTTTAAGAAGATATTGGATAGCCATTTGTCTGAAACGGTATAAGGCTTCCTGCCTAGGCAGGGATTTGGACTAGATGACCTCCAAGGTCCCTTCCAACTCTGCTATTGTATTATTATTGTGTTATCACTATATTCTATACTTCCCAAATATATCAGCCTAAAACAATGGATCAAACAACAATGTATTCAATACATTTTAAAGAGCAGATATATTTATAAACATCAGCATAAATGTTGTTTAGAAATCAGATTCAGAGAAAAATGTGAATTTCAATTATATTCTAATGCAAATATTTGTGGAATTCTTGTTTAAAATTAAAGGAAAAATGTGAAAAAAATACAGATATACAAAGTGACATATACTCACTAGAAATATTTTTCTTGTTTATTTGGCTTGTATGCTGTCTGTCTTACCTAGAGGTAAAATAGATTAATCACACATTTCAAAATGATTTTTAATATATATATATTGCAGTATACATTCTGATTAAATACATTTATGACATGTTAATTGGGAATTCCAGAAACATATAATTTCTAGTTTATACCTGTTAAGATTCACACCTGAGCAGGTAAGATGTCATTCTATGGGTCCTATTTATTCCCTGTAATGACTTTGGTGCAATTCCGTTATGCGCAACTTGATTTATCCCCTATTAATCCAAACAACCCTTTCCTTTCCCTATGGCAAGCCCAATTGGAAAAACTACATTTAACTTTATATACCTACTGCATATATACCTATTGTAAAATGCTTCCTTGATGCATTGAAGATGACACGGTGCTAGTTGTCATCTTCAAAGCGCTCCATGGCTCGGGACCTAGCTATCTGCGGGATCGGATCCTGCCCCATACATCCTCACGGCCGATTCGCTCCCACAGAGAGGGACTTCTCCGGGTGCCGTCCACTAGACTGTGTCAGCGGGCGACGCCCAGGGGAAGGGCCTTCTCTGTGGCGGGCCCTGCCCTCTGGAACGACCTTCCCCCCGACATTAGAACTACCACGGACCTCCGCTCCTTCCGTCTGAAATTAAAAACACATCTTTTTCGCTTGGCCGGCCTAGGATAGTCTCTCCTGATTGTTTAGGGATTTTAGTAAATATATTTGGGGAATTTTAGCGCAAGGTCAGCTGTTTAATGTGCCTTTTAGTTAGTTATTTATGTACATTTATTGTTTTAATTTTGTATTTTGCCTTTTTAACCGTTTTTAATTCCCTGTGCCCCGCCTCGAGTCCCTTCGGGGAGAGAGAGCGGGTTATAAATAAAAAATTCATTCATTCAAATTCATTGATGAGGAGATAGACCTTCCACCATGCACTGAATCAGGAGACATTTATCTATTTGAAGAGTTGAAAAATTTTCTCCTGGCTAAGACCCACACTACTCTTAGAAGACACATGAAAATGGAATCTGGGCAATGTAATGCTTTTCTGTGCATCAGAGTTGAGGATTAAAAGGGATAGATATCAGCCTCTAGTTTGCTCGTGAATTTTTCAATGGTTTTCCAATTTTCCAATTTTCTCTCTGGTTGGCTACTGACTGTGCAGAGTGCACTAAGTAATGCTAAGTACACTACACAGTGCACTAAGTAATTATTTGAGCAAATCTGTGGTTGAGCTTTTCTCCAAAAGCACACAGATAACCTCCAAGCAGAACATCTATGGAGATTCTCCATCATCCAAGTTATGGTTCTTCCAAAGATGCTTTTTTCAAAAGGCAACTGGAAGGTTTTTTGGGGGTTTTTTCCTTGAAGACATTTTGCTTCTCATCCAAAAAGCTCATTGAGTCTTCAAGAAAAAAACAAGGAAAATCCAGCTGCCTTTTGGAAAAAAAACAACTTTGGGACTCCAAGTAGAACTCTTTCAGAAGTTCTTCCTACATTCAACATTTACAGCACCTGAGAAGGATATATCTTGCACTTGTTGGTTAGGTGTCTATCCGGCTATTCTAAATGGTAGGGCAAAGGGCCTTTTTTGTGCTCCTAAATGAGCATGGGAAATGAATATAGGATCCTAAGTAGCATGGGAAAGAGACTTTTCCACTAAAATCCCATTTGATTTGAAGCAAGAAAAGTGTAAACAACAAAATCCAAAATAGGATTTAAAGTAAAAGTAACCTCTCTAAGGATGGTTTCACCCGTAAGTCTTCACTGACATCTGTGTATTTTTCTGAGTAGTTGGAAGTATAAAAAGAAAATTTCCCAGCATGTCAAGTCTATTAACTGCAGAATCTGCAATTCCTTGCCTAAGAATGGGTCCCTCCACACAAATATCCTAAAAGAAACATCAATCACAAAGAAAGAAACAACTTCACAAACAAGCAGAGATACAATTTTAAACCTCCAATAGCTTGTGCAACACTCAGCCCTGGAGACTGTTTAAAATAGTATCTCCCAGATCATGAATAGTATTTGTTTTGACTAAGATCTCCCTGTTCTGTGATTTATACAGTTGAAAGTTAGCTAGAATACAGATTTATTTTGTTCAGAGGTCTTATTACTAGAAAACTGCAGTTCTCATTTAGGATAACATAACAGAACATCCTGGCCAGATAATGTAACTTCATCTCCTTCTACCATCTGAATATCTTCACAAATCTGTTGACAAGTTATAATTGGAACAGTTAAAATGTCTGCGGACTGTAGCCCAAAACTTTAAAGACAAACTATATTAAAGTATTTGCATATTTTAAAAAATGAATGTTCCTTGACTATGACAAGTGGTAACATTCTGAGGAAAATAGCAGTTGATCAGACCCACCCCTCCCTTTTAAAATTCTGTTGAAAAGACAAAGTTAAAAACAGAAAATGTCCCAATATAATAATCTTGATGCATATTTTGTACATCACAGTGCAGGATATAGTTATCTCAGAAGGTTAGGTGGCTGGAATTGACAGGAAATTTGAGCACATCCTGGAAATGGGAAGCCTATTAAAGACAAAAGAATGGAGATGGAGGAGGAGGAGGAGGAGGAGGAGGAGGAGGAGGAGGAGGAGGAGGAGGAGGAGGAGGAGGAAGATAACGAGAAGAAGGAGAATTCAATATACAGATTTTTTCTTCTTTGATGTCTGAAAAGCTCTGGGGTAACACATCTTAGCTGTATTTGTTTAGCTCAGAAAGCTAGAAATTTATGACAACATGCAGTTGAGAGGACAACCATGTTGTGTTTGTAATTGTTCTGCAAAAGACTGAACAGTAATTTCAAGCCAAGCAAAGGTTTAAAATGGAAATTCTTTGGTAGCAAATGTACTTAATTTCCATTGATAGTGGAATCATCTGATTCCCACTGCTTTTTTCTTCCCAAAACAGGTTCCAATCTTGTTTAGGATACAGATCACTCAATAATGTTACTGAATTTTGAATCATGAATGGCACAATAGTCTTTGAGTTCTTAAAACACATCCTGACTAAAATGTTATTAAGTTCATAGATTATAATTTCCCATGTGATTGCAAATGTATTCCCTGGTTTAAAAAGCAATTATTGTTGGATTTTAAAGATATATCTATTGCTTTGGTGAAGGTCAATGGGGTTGAGTCCATCTGTCTATCTGGAGAGAGGCTGTTCCATAAGGCAGGCACCATGACTGGGAAAGCACATTTCAAAGGATCCACCAGGCAACCTTGCTTCACTAAGGGCTTGCTGGAACATGCCCTCCCTATCAGATCTAGTAGGACAAGCAGTAGGACATCTATCACATATAAATGGTTCATGAAGATGGTTTCTTTCTTTAGGAAAGAAAACTAGCACTTTCAAATACACCTAGAAGCTCACTGAGAGCCAGTGCAATTAATGCAACAAGGTGTTGTCCATTAGTGCGCAGGTCACTGCATTCTAAACCAGCTGCAGCTTCTAAATGCATTGCACCAGTCCTATAAGGAAGTGATTAAGGCATGAATGACAATGAAGAATGTCCCTAATTTAGGTCTTCCTCCTCATGTTTTTGTTCCATTCTTTGAGCAGGAGACAAGAATCCAAGAGATCCTCTAGATCCGTGGTGTCACGCTCGTGGGCGAGCTGTGTCGCATGCTAGCTACGCCCAACCCCAGTTTAGCGAAGGGAGAAAAAAGTTGTGGTACATCACAACACGAGCTTGACACCACTGCCTTTGATTGTTCTCTGTCACCCCAGCCATAGTTAAAGATGTCAAATCACCAATACAGAAGACAGTAATATCCAGAGCCACTTAGTCTTTTCAAGGTTGAGACAAAAGCATTTCTTCCACACTTAGACCCATACCGCCTTTTGGCACTAGGAAAGCACCTTGACTGAATCACCTGAATTGCTCAGGGCAGAAATGTACAGCTGAGTATCATCAGCAGATAGATGGTGCTTAAGCATAGCCTCACTCAGAGATTCCACATATATGTTAAACAGAATTGGAGAGAGAGTTGAACACTGAGAGAAAACTATTTTTCTTTTCTTTTTTTAATTAACTGAACTTTTCTAGGATCACTGCTGATAGTCAAAATTGCAGAATAAAATAGTGTGATCCCAGAAACAGAGACAGATACAAGGAGCTACTCGAGAACTCTTCTGCTGGAAAGCCACTTCTACTTCCACTTAGTGTGCTACTATGGGGACCAACTATGGAGGAAAAGTCTTGCTGGGGTTTCAGGTAGAATTTTTCCCCCCAATGTGGACATTCCAGAGACTCAAACCTGTGATTGTCTCCATACAAAAAGAGATATATGTCACTGAGCCACAGACATTTCTTTTCATTTCATAGCATGTGTATTCCAGCTCTTTTTCAAAGGTATCCTTATTGCCAGAGGTGGAAGGGAAATTTCTAAAATCTGAAAAGCTTTTCTATTCATTTTGATTTCTATATTGCTGAACACTGGAAATAGCAGTTTATTTTCTTTAAAAAAAAATCACCACATGATTATTAAACTGGCTCACTACTGGGACATTAGGGTGCCAGATAGGAGAAAATGCTCTATAAAGATATCAAGGCACAGAATGTTAAGAATCACATCATATTTTCAATGGCATTACTAGCATAATATTTATTTACAGTAGTTATTTGGATTTCTTCCAGCAATTAATTAATTAATTACAAAAAACTCTTGCTGCCTCCCAATATCAAAACACAATAGAAATCAGCAAATAGCTTTACTGGGCTTCAGTTCAGGGGTGGGTTTCTGCCAGTTCTAACCTCTTCTATAGAAGAGGTTCCACAAATCTACAGTGCCATTTAGAACCGGTTCCAACTCCCTCCCCCCGCCTGTCCGCACATCATCAAGATGAAGACCGAGAGGAGGAATTCTGGGAGTTGAAGTCCACAAGTCTTAAAGCTGTCAAGTTTGAACACCCCTGCGGGGTTTTTTTCTAAAGAGTTAGGGGTGCAAGGGTCTTATAACTTGACAGCTTTAAGACTTGCGTGCTTCAAATGCCAGAGTTTCTGAACTAACATTTTGGTTGCTAAGCAATAGCATTGTTAAGTAAGTTTCACCACATTTTACAAGTTGGCCATGCCCACCCAGTCACATGACTGGCAAGCCACTCCCACCTGGTCACATGGCTAGCAAACCATTCCCACAAAGCAGACCACACCCACAGAAAAGGTTCTAAAAAAATTTGAAACGGTATTCCACATCGAGCATGGATGCAAACTCGCAGCATCACGTTGCCATCACGTGACATTTTGTGACCTTTTCCCCATTCACAGAGATAGGATAGGTGCGGCCTGCACATGATGCATCTGGCCCACGGGCCACCAGTTTGACCCCTCCAACATAAAGCAATGGTGGTGCAGTGGTTAGAATGGAGGACTAACTCACTGCTCACTCCAGGAGTTCAATTCTGAACAGCTCAAGTCACCAGTTCTGACAGATTCTGGAGAACCAGTAGGGGAAATTTTGAGTAGTATGGAGAACCGGCAAATAGGCTAGTCTCTCCCTCGCTGCCTCCCAGCTTCCCAGCCTCCCAGTTGATCTTCTTTTATTGACCTTAACAGGAGATCAGAGATGAAAAGCAGGTTAGTGAGGTGGGAGGGAATGGAGATTTTGCAGTAACCTTTCCCTGCCATGCCCACAAAGCCATGCCACACTCTCAAAGCCACACCCACAAAACCGGTAGTAAAAAAAATTGAATCCCACCACTGTGCCACGCGGCAAGAGATCTGGATTGCACATAGGGAAGAAGCTTGATCAACAAGTGAAAGAGCCGCTATCAAGGTAATGGTCAGATAAGAGGGGTTTGTGAATAGGTTAAGAAAATAACCTGAGAAAAGCCCCTACCTGCTTCACACTAAGATAAAGTGAGGGTGTGTTAAACACATTCAAACTTGAAGATTCTCCTATTAGAGCTGTTGCAATAAAAGTAGCCATGAACTATATAGCACTGGGGTTGTTTTAGAGATAGTCCTGCAAGTACCCTGGAGCTCTGTCATTCAGGCTTTAAAGCAAAAGGTCAGATCATATTTCATGCTTGCATATCCCAGTTTTAATTTTGGAGATAGGTCTGTACTGATAAGATTGATCAGTCTTCTCTTTTCTAAACATAACAATAAAGCACCATGTAATATAACTGGGTTGATCAAAATTTAGTGCAATGTCATCATTCTGAATCTTTTATGGCATTTTGTTCCAGCCGAATGCCTTTACAATGGGTTGGGTGACATTTTTGTCATAACCTAACCAGGTTGGAGAAGATTATTTATATCATATTCAGCTGAAAAAGAAAAAAAAAAAGGAGTGGAGAAGAACGAGTTGCTCTAATACCTCCATGGCATTTTGAAAACGTTCAAGGCTCAGACTCAGCAAAGAAATAGTTTTGTGACATTTACTTCTTTGTGTCCACAGTAGCTAATGAAATCTCATTGTAATTCTACAAATGCCTGGAACTGTGTTTTTAGAAGATGCTAAAAAACAACAACAACCCACAACCACTGACTACATCATGTTAACATATAGATCACAAAACCCATATGTAAGATCAGGGAGCTCTTCTAGCCTTCCAGAGGAGGAACAGCTCTCTGTTTCTTTACTCTGCTCATATAAATTGAATAAATGTCACTCTTGTTGAAGAGAAATGAAGAGTAATTGATTTTTCACTATATCTAAGTTCACTGTAAGTAGCTTTCAATGTACGTGAAGCTGTTTTCTGCTACTAGGCCATACTTTTTCCAAAACAGACAGATTCTCTTAATAACAGGTCTCTAAGCTGAATACATGGAAGCAATTAGATAGCAATTATACAACTAATTATAAAGCCTTTAAAGATGCAAGCCTGCATCTAAACAATATTTTTAACTAGAGGCTATAAGCAATGCAATTACTTTGCTGTTGAGGGGGCAGACTTCTGAAGGATAAGGACAGAAGGCAGAGAGCATATCACCGAACAGACACATTTTATCAGCAGAAATACAAGGTCTATGACTCACTCAGAGGAAGGGCAAATTCACTTTGCAGTTTCAAGTGCTGTACTTGAATCTTACGCAACTCACTTCCAGTTTCTTCACTACTATGGGAATAGTTTCCTCTGCATGGATACAGGTGATTTTCTTTCCCATTGCCTGTTGCTGTTTTCTCATTCAAGGATGTAAACGTAATTTGGTCCTCCAAATTCTGGAACTAGATAAAATAAATAGAAAAAGAGTCTTCCCAGATGCAAAGTGATGCCTGAAAGTATAAATACTAAAATTGCAGATTTGTATTAGATTATTATCCCAGTTTTCTTCTGGGTCGGCTTAAGGCAGTGTATATATCTAATATATCTCCTACTCCAATTTTTCCCATAGTAAATAACCCAGTAAGATGGGGTTGGGCTGAGAGAAACCGAGAAAAGCAGTTTTCATGTATAAAGTTAGAATTTATAGTCTCCTAGTTGTTAGCATAGGCCTCAGTTACATCCTCAAACTATTTTACAGAACAGATTCTACCATTTCATGGATATATTCTAAGACACAAAGAAGACCCTTGTAAAACTATCTATTCCCACTATAATTCTGCTAAACAATAACCATTCATCTAAAGTTAGACAAATTATGCAATTTTGCCTTATGTAATTACTTATACAGAGTTCAAAATCTTATTTAGTCAACCTCTTGAAAGTATATTTTAAACCCCAATCTCAATTTGCGATGGAGCACTTGATACCTAAAAGGGGACTTACAGCTACTTCTTACCTTCCTAGGAAAGATATTGCTTTGTCTTCAGGATGGAAGAGCAATACACAGATCAAAGTAAGATTGCACTTGTAGATGGTAATTTACATTTATTTTAACAGAGTTGGAAGGGACCTTTTAGACCATCTAGTCCAACCCCTCCCCTTTAAGCAGTCCACCATTTCTGACAAATGGCAGTCCAATCTCTTCTTGAAAGTCTCAAGTGATGAAGCTTCCACAATGTCCGAGGGCAAGTGTTCCATTGGTTGATTGTTCTCACTGTCAGAAAGTTCCTCCTTGTTTCTAGGCTGGATCTCTCCTTGGTCAGTTTTCATCCATTATACCTTGTTTGTCCCCTCCTCTCTGTGGCAGCCTTTCAAATATTGGAACACTGCTATCACGTATCCCCTGGTCCTTCTCTTCACTAGACTAGCAATGCTCAGTTCCTGTAACCGTTCTTCATATGTTTTAGTCTCCAATCCCCTAATCATCCTGGTTGCTCTTCATTTATAACTTGCCATTTGTCCACAGAGTTTCAGCATTTTAGGGAATGTTTCAAAACCACGTTTAATGGCAGAGTCAAATGCTGACGAGCAGTTCTCATCTTTAGTATTTAAAGAGTTCACAGTCTGTGATTTTGCTTTTTAAAGAAAATTCTAAACAGACCATTCAACAACCTGGTGTGGGATGTCCTATGACACTTTTCCTGCTCACTGTGGACAATAAAACTAAGTTTTTCTTTCACTTTATGTCCTCTACTGGAGAAGCTTGAGGTTGGAAAAAGAACAGTGGCTGTTGCTACCCTTGATTCCACCGTAATGGCTTTTCAGTGTTCCTGTGATTTATCTCTACTTTTGTCATGCCTTCTAATAACAAATCTCAGAGTAACCGAGTGGTAATTAAATGTTTATTTAAAATATTCAAGAGATCTCAAGAACATATGGGAACTGTAACTGCCTTGTCAAAATTACTAGAACTGCTGCCGTATTAAATTATTTATTCATTCAAGGTGCAGAATTTTAACAAGGTTTCATATTGCATTTATCTTGATTGCATTAAATCAATACCGCCAAGCTCAGAATCAAGCTTTATTTTTTTTCCTGCCTAATCTTTGTTAATAACAAAGCTACTTCAACTTTTCATTGCTTCAGCAGAAGCAAAACCCTATAGGCGGTTGTATAGAGTTGGTAATACCTAGGAATTTAATAAGTTTGAGTAGTAACAGTAGACATACTAGCACTCATAGCAGTTTAAAGATTCAAGGGGTTTGCGTGTGATTATAAAAAAGAGATCACCAATATACTTCAATAAAGAGTAGCTCAACATGTGCACGATAGCTGGTCATTTATAAATTAGTAGCACAGTGTTTCTAAGCTGGTAAAAGCTGAAGTATGGCATCAGGGCGGCTGAGAAGCATCACTAGAGAAGACCAAAAGTAATTTTTGTTATTTCTAATATAATGGGGGTTGCATTTAAAAGACTCAGTCTGGATAATGGCAAAAGATTACACTGGCTTCTCAGACCTGCTTCAGAGTGCCAAGGTTTTTGGCTGAAAAGGCCCAATCTGCATAATAATCTGTGCTGTTTTCCCTTCATTTCAGCAACTTCTGAAGTGCTCTCACAAAAACGTTTGCACTATAAGCTTTACTTGTCTTGAGTGTTCATGGTTCAGCTCACAAAAGACTATGAAACAGTCATCGGCTCCAGCAGATTTCAGTCACCAGCAACCTGAAACTTAATTGAACCACTGACCTAAGGGTGAATGGGTCTGTTTCCTATTATCAGTTCCCTGAGTCATTCAGTCACAGTGTATTTTTCTTCAGTCCACAAAAGCATCAATTGGGCAAATAGAAGAGCTATTGGCTCTCTGACGGTTCACTTTAGATGGTTACTGTTTATTTTTTGGCCTCAAGGTTCATTATGCTTTCGATCTCAATTGCCAGTACGGTCCCTAATATTCAGGATAGGAAAGAGCATGTTCTTATTTATCTTTAAAGTAACTCACCATGGCTATCACACAGACCACGTGGAGTTGAAAGGTGGATGTTTCAGTCATCCTTTTACAGCACAATGGCTAAAAGTGTGCTAGGGGTGAGAATTCTCAAAAGCTCTGCTCAGCTCTAAACTTGGCAATAGCTTCAGTCCCTGCTCACTTCCACATGTTGTGATAATCATGGTATCATATAGGACTGTCGTAAGGATTACTGAAAGGGTCAACCATAAAGACAGGCTTTAAGGATTATCACTCTCTCTCTCTCTCTCTCTCTCTCTCTCTCACACACACACACACACACACAAGCACATAGACAACTGTCTTACTGAATCAAAGCCTCTGATCCACTCTGAATCACTCTTGAAGTAAGCAATCATGAAGACTAAGAGACTGGCAATCCTTAACTTTAATTTCTTCAAATGAGCATGAAAAACTAAACTACATGATTCACTTGGTTATATGCAACAATGCAGTGCAGTCTGCCAAAGAAGAACTTTGTCAGAAAGGGACAGGGACTAAGAGAAGGGCTAAGCAACATTTCAGTTTTCCTCTTAAAAGCACCTTTTCTAGTTCAAGAAAACATGCATTCTAAAATTTCAGTCTATTTTGGTGAGCTGAATTCTACAGTAGCCAAAAACATGTTGTTTTCTTCTATCATACTTCTTCTGGCATTCTTTTAATTTAATGTAGATTCATGAGGTTTTCCCATCAATTTAGATTTTTGTCTTTATTATAATGACTGATAATAACTATATCTATTTACGAATCAAATCAGCAGGTAAAGATGCCTTGTCACAAATATTCATAACAAATAATTTGCCAAAAATAAGACAACAACTGCCCTCCTAATTTTTTTCCTACAAATAGCAAATTCAATATTAATACTACACACTCTCTGCATGCTGGTTGGAAAAGGAATGGTTGAACCACAATTCAGTGCAATTGTACCTTCAAATAGTTGCTGAACAAATGGTTGTAAACCATGGACTGCCATACTTGTAGCAATGCTCTGGAAAGAAAGCAAAGAAAATAGTCTTTTTATTCAAGTCAAAGACTGTAATCCCACATTTCTATCTACTTAATACAGAATTTGCCTTCCATATACCTTGTATTGCAGCTGAAATCTGATCTAATCCAGTTTTATTAAACCTCATGGAAATCTTGAATTTATTTTCAAAGTGAAATGGGTACATCCTTTTTCTTAATTTAAGCAGATGATAATATTATCTTCTTGTGGCTGCCCATTTTTTAAAAGAGGTTGAAAAGAATTAGTCAAACACAGAAACCTTATCTGATTCATCTTACTGGCTTTCATTACATTTTATCATCCTGGTTTATTATGCTTATGCCAGAATATACTGAGATTTTCATGATAGATGCTCATATACTATATACAATACTATACAATAGCACTTAGACTTATATACCGCTTCACAGTGCTTTACAGTCCTATCTAAGCGGTTTACAGAGTCAGCATATTGCCCCAACAACAATCTGGGTCCTCATTTTCCTGACCTCGGAAGGATGCAGACTGAATCAACCTTGAGCCTGATGAGATTTAAACCAAATTGTAGGCAGACAGCAGACAGCAGAAATAGCCTGCAATATTGCATTCTAACCACTGCGCCACCATGGTAAGTAAGTATATTGACTAGTACAAATTTCTAAACAGTCCTCTAGTCAAGACTCCTAAAGTAAAATTAATATTTGAAAACAAAGAGGGATAAGTTCTTCAGATTGTATGATTAATATAAAATGTTCTTCTGTTCAATTTCTTTTGTGTACAATATTCATTTCTATTGTCTTTCTGTTAGTTTCTACATCTCAGGTATATAATTCAAAACAACAAGAGCTTCTAAGAAAGCCAATGAGTCCTCCAAAACAATTCCAAAACATAATTGAACTTTCTCATCCAATTACAACAGTGGATATTACTCTATTGACTTGAATAGAACAATAGCATCAAGCACAGTTAATAACACAATTAACAAACACTGCTTCCTCCCTATATCTTCTCTTCTGGTTCAGATATTGATGGCAGAATGAAATGATTGAAATATCCATATATATGAGATAAGATCAGACACACAGAGCAGTTGTTCTCTTGAACATATCTATTACATAAGGGAGAATCCATACAAAATAAAAGCATAAACAATTCAATGTCATTTATTTCATACAGTGCTAAAATGGAACAATAAGAAGCAAAAAATGAAGCAATTTGGAAGTACTGTTCAGTGATAGTACATATATATAGTTCCATGAGAAAATTCTAGTGACAATTTTCAATTTGCTAATAAGCCTCATTAACTCACTACATAAGAAATGGTAGGAAGTCCTAACATCTCAAAAGCTGCATGGTGATATCATATAAAAGAAGGATGCCAGCATGTGTATAAAAATGCTTCTTATTTATACCACAATGCAGTTCAACTTCCAAAAGTCTCAGAGTGCTCACCTCAAGTAGGATGCCTAAATGCAAGAATAGTTTCTTAACATAAATGTTAAGTAATATACCATATTTTTTGGCATATAAGACAAACCTTTCCCTCCCCCCCCAAAAAAATGTGGATGAAAATAGACCGAATACAAGTACTTTTGGGCTCCCAAGCCCTTCATGTGTCAAATTTTTGCCCTACCCAGCTCCCAGAAGCATTCTGCAGGCAAAAATTGGATGCGTTTTCTGCAAAAACAGGCTATACAGAGCACTGCAGAGTGCTTCTGGGGGCCAGGGAAGGCAGAAACACGACGTGCACCTTTTCTTCTTGTTTTCCTCCTCTAAATTTAGATGTGTCTTATAGTCTGGTGCATCTTATAGTCCGAAAAATACGGTATTCCCCTAATGCCTAATTATGGGAAGAGTTTCTATTGTGAATTACATGATCTTGATTGTAATTGTCATCTGAATATCCAAACATGTATTTTCCTTAAAATCTGCATGATGCTATAATTTCCCCCCTGTTTTAGTAGAATTGATCATTGTGAGAAATCTTGGATTTTCAGGACCTCATCAGAACTGCATGCCTGACTATTGAGACAGCTTGAATATGATCCTGGTAGGCCAAAGGAGCCCAATGATGATAACAAAAGTCCTGCTGACACTGGTAAAAATAACCACCTGCATCGTCTCTTTCTTTTTGAAGTTGGTTTGAAACATTTGTTGGTGAAGATTTTCTGCTTCTGCCGGATATTTACAGTCCCTGTCCATATGTGCTCCCACATCTATATCTGCCATCTGTCCCTTTCTTATAAGAAGAGAAGAAGAGACTTGTGTTGGTTATAGGTAATGTGGTCTTTGCAGAAAAACTCCTGACACACAATATATTCCCGAGGAAGAAGCTCCAGGTGTTTCCAGGTCTTCTCATAGCAGTTTTCCTAGATCCATTAATGCCATTATTTAGAACTTCCCAACTTCCCCAAATTAACTAATCATCTCTGATGAGCCCCACTTGGGATCTGGTTGGGACTCCCTTTGAGCCAGGTATAGGGCAGTTCCTGGGCTAAGCTGCCAATTGCAAAGCATCCGACAGGAAGAGGAACACCTTCAGTCATCTGGCCTGCCATTTCTTAATCAGGATAAAGGATGTAGTATGAGCAAGTATTTTGACTTTATGAGGCGAGATATGATATCTTATTTTTACTGTAAGAATGATAGCTCAGATATGAGACAGAAATTATCTTTACAACTATTATGTGGCCACTGAGCAAAATGGCTATTAACAACAGGAATAATGGTGGCCAGCTATGAATGACAGATAAAGCTGACTGTTGCTTATTAAGTCTTGATTTGTATATGAATTTTACATTTTATGAGGTGGAAGACCAATTGAGGCTATGCTTTAGACTTTTCATACAATTTAACTCTCTATGCTAAGAAGGTCATAAACATAACACTTTTCTTACCTATGGGCTTTTATATTAATTTCCATTTTTACATGCCCATTCCCATTCCATTTTTACATTCCATTTTTAATTCCCATTAACCTTTAACTGGCAATTTGGGTTTCTATTATTGCTCTGAGTGAAAAATTGCAGTTATCTAGAAAATAGAATACACATTTCATCATTTTAATATTTTAGATTAAGCATCCCAGGCCTTAATTAATAATAATGCTTGTAACATTCAAAGGCTTTAAATCATTCCCTAAATTATCTGATTCTGTGACTGGATTTTTCAAGATCGGAGTCAAAGGATTTTAGATTATATATATATGTCCTTATCAAAGATAGGAAGCAAGGTAGTAAAATCAACAATTTTAGGTCAAGAAAGAAAATGCCTATCAGTAGGATGCATTTACATGAAGATATTCCACAATGTTTAATATAGAAGAATTATTATTCATTTACATAGACAACATTGATTTTCTGATAAAAGCTATTAGCAAACCAATAAATATTTAGCTTTGCATACTCTATATCTATATAAATAAAAATATAACAAGAGTTTATTCAAAACCGTTAATCTCCTAAAGTACTGCACCAATCGCATCCAAATTTTCACACAACGTTCCTTTCAAACAAATATATATATGTGTGTGTGTGTGTGTGTGTGTGTGTGTGTGTGTGTGTTTTCGTAGATTTTCACGGGTGTAGGTATGCTGGCATAGCTGGCTTCGGGGATTTTCCCGTGTATAAGGCATAGAGATGTTATTGCAACGTTTCGACAAGATCTCACTTGTCATCATCAGGCAGAAGCCTGCCTGATGATGACAAGTGAGATCTTGTCAAAACGTTGCAACAACTTTTCTATGCCTTACACATGGGAAAATCCCCGAAGCCAGTTATGCCAGCATATATATATATATATATATATATAAAATCACACAACGTAATTCTTGGCTTGTTGTCTAGATGATCTCTGGTGATGAGTCGAAAGGCAGGAAAGGAAACAGTATGTCTCCTCCCTTAATTGGGGCCTAATAACAGGTTGTTGAGAAACAATTACATATATATATTGATCAGCTCATAAAACTAACATATATATGTTGTGTGATATATATGTTAGTTTTATGAGCTGATCAATATATATATGTAATTGTTTCTCAACAACCTGTTATTAGGCCCCAATTAAGGGAGGAGACATACTGTTTCCTTTCCTGCCTTTCAACTCATCACCAGAGATCATCTAGACAGCAAGCCAAGAATTACGTTGTGTGATTTTTTAGATATGTGTGTTAGTTTTATGAGCTGATCAATAAATTAAATTAGAGAGAGACCAGGATAGATCTATTTCAAGCTTATTAGCTCTCATCAGCTGGCCATACCCCTTACTGGGATTCGAACCGGGGCTATGTTGCATGCTAAGCAAGTAGCCTAGCACTTTAGCCAAGCCGGTTCACCTTATTGCATCAGCAGAGACAGGGTATATTAGTATAGGTATTTGTTTCTCAACAACCTGTTATTAGGCCCCAATTAATTTATTGATATATATGTTTTCGTAGATTTTCACGGGTGTAGGTATGCTGGCATTGCTGGCTTCGGGGATTTTCCTGTGTATATAGCATGGAGATGTTATTGCAACGTTTCGACAAGATCTCACTTGTCATCATCAGGCAGGCTTCTGTCTGTGACTGAAATGGGCACACACATATTTGTGTCACAACACCCTGTTAGGCCCCAATTACACAAAGGAACCCATGGCTTTCTGTCTAGATGGTCTCTGGTGATGAGCCAAAAGGCAGAAAAGGAGAGCAGTATGCTTACTCCCTTAATTGGGGCCTAACAGGATGTTGTGACACAAGTATATACTTATCCTCCTGTCTCAGCTGATCAGGAAGAGAACCTGGTGGCTTAAGTGGCTAAGGATTTGCCTAACATGTAATACAGCCCCGGTTCAAATCCCAGTAAGGGTATGACTAGCTGATGACAGCTAAAAAGCTCGAAGTAGATCTATCCTGACTTATTTATTAATCAGCTCAAAAACGTAACACACATATAAAAAATTACACAACGGAACTCATGGCTTTCTGTCTAGATGGTCTTTGGTGATGAGCCGAAAGGCAGCAAATGAGAGCAGTATGCTTCCTCCCTTAATTGGTGCCTAACAGGGTGTTGTGACACAAAGATATATATACATACATACATACATACATACATATATGCTTGTGTCACAACACCCTGTTAAGCTCCAAATAAGGGAGGAAGCAGATTGTCATGGGTGTAGGTATGCTGGTTTTATTGCATTCGGATCTTTTCCTGTGTAAGATTGAGACAATCTCAATCTTACACGGATAAAGACCCAAATATAACAAGACCAGCATATATATGTGTATATGTATATGTATGTATGTGTGTGTGTGTGTGTGATTAGTTGAAGGTCAGTTTTCAATTTTATAGTAAGAATTATTTGGGAGGGATTATGTTTTGGTTCAAACTTTAAACATTTATTTTACTTTAAAATAAAATGCAAATACTGATATTGTTTATCTGCCATTTATAGTTCTAAGGTTAACAAATGGATAATATGCTAGAGAATATTCCAGAGAATAGACTAGGGCAGGGGTCTGCAAAGTCGGCTCTTTTAAGACTGGTGGATTTCAACTCCCAGAGTTCCCCAGCCAGCATTGCAGACCCCTGGACTAGGGATTTTTAGCTAAATATAAGTTTTATGTTTATGCAGAAATTGATTATGCTAAAGAAAACATGGCACTATAAAGGTCATCTTGCATGGCCTTTAAAGGAAGCAGTGAGGACAACTGTCTATGACCTGAAATAGAGAGAGAGAGAGAGAGAGAGAGAGAGAGAGAGAGAGAGAGAGAGAGAGAGAGAGAGAGAGAGAGAGAGAGAGAGAGAGAGAGAGAGAGAGAGAGTCCTGTTCATAAAATTTCAAAGTTCTCAGGGGCCAGTTAGATCATTAAATTTAATCCTCTGCTCAGTGAAAGAATCCAGAGTAAAGCATGTGGATAGATGACTGTTCAACTTCTTCCAGAAGTCATCCAATAAAGAAGGGTTTACCAGGTGCCTCAATAATTGGTTCCATCATTTAGCTATCCTCCCCATTAAGAAGTTTTTCCTTAATGCAACGAGAATCTGCTTTCCTGTAATTTAGATCCATTGTTCTGTACCCTGCATTCTCACATGACAGAAAAAAAGGTTCTTAGCCTTCTTATGTGGAATGCCATTCAGATATTTAAGGTGTGTTATTTTCTGCTGATCAACCTCCAAGGTTAAAAATTTCTAGTTCCCTCAGTCCAGAGGTGGTATTCAGCAGGCTCTGACCAGTTCTGGAGAACCAGTAGTGCAAATTTTGAGTAGTTCAGAGAGTCGGTAAATACCACTTCAGACTGGCCCCACCACCACCTGTTCTCTGCGTCCTGAGTCCCAGGTGATCAGGAGGAAATGGGGATTTTGCAGGAATCTTCCCCTGGATTGGGTTGGGAATGGAGATTTTACAGAATCCTTCCTCTGCCACGCTCAGCAAGCCATGCCCACCAAGCCATGCTACGCCCACCAAGCCACGCCCACAGAACCAGTAGTAAAAAAAATTGAATCCCACCACTGCTTCAGTCACTCTTTGTTAGACCCAGTTTCTATTGCTTTGATATTTCTATTGAAGTTCTTCATCACTTCTTTTAGTTTTTCTTAATCATCTGTAAAGTGTGGTGCTCAGATCTGAACTTCGTACACAAATATAGAATATAGTACAATTACCTGTGATTTAGCATTTCTAGCAGCTATGTCACATTATTTGCAGTTTATGCACAACTACAATTCCAATTTTGTTTTTATACAGATTATTCCCAGGTTAGATATCCTGTACCTGGGCATTGAGTTTATTTTTCTTAGCAAGGAAATTCTATTGAAGTTACTGACCCCCTTATACATAATTTAATTAATTTAATTTAATTAAGGATTGATTATGCTGCATGAATTTGCCATCAGATTTTTTTTCCTGTGGATATTTAATTAAAAGTGAAGACCTTGGCAATAAATATACCAAGAAAGCCACTGAATGTATCCATCAAGTCTGCTGGCATGAAGTATATTGCAAGGCTTGGCCACCAGATAGCCAATAAACTATAAAGTTCTTAGTAATAGTATAGCTGCATGATCATTTTGTCTTATCTATTTGCCCTTTGTTAAATGTATAATTATCACAGAGTCCATGTCTATCTGCTCACCTTTGGTCCAACCTTGACATAAACCAATCATTCTCTATACACGCTGATGTCAGTTTTGACCCAGCCTTCGTTTGTTTCCTGTGTTACTTATTTAGCATTCTTGCTAAACTACTATTATGACATGTAATGTCTGTTTTGAGTTTAAAATTATATTTCTTTCTTGATATCGTAGCAATTGTAGTACATTGTCAAGAATATCTGGCAATTTAACAAAGTCAGTCTGACTGCTAATATCTAGAATTTCCAATACTAAAAGTAGAAAGTTTAATGGTCAACTAAGAAACCAATCATAGCTGCATATTGCTACCCATGTTTTCAGCATAATAACTATTTTCACATCTATATTTAATTTAATAGACACCTTCTCCAGAGCCACTAAGAACAGCTTTATCTGTTAAACCTCTGCAGATTTGCCATCAAACTAGTGAAAATAACCCTAATTGTTGCAGATTATTTCATTACTGTATTCAGTAATATTGCCAATGCACAAGTTTGGGGGAAGATCATTGGGACAATGATCTTCTGTTCTTTTGCATGGAATTGATGCTTTGTTTTAGTAAATTATTTTTCTTGCTGACATACTGATGGCTCTGTCTTGTTGCTTCCTGCATGAGTTGTGGCATTAAAGCTATGAGAGGGCTATTTATCTCATTAAGAAGGTGCCCAGAATTTGTTTGGAGGGGGTGTTGGTAGTTGTTGAGTGATTAGTTTTTGATTAGTAGGTTACAATATAATTTGGAAACATAAATAAGGGGTGGGCAAGGACTTCATTTCCTTTTTTTAAGAATGAGAAAAGCAACATGTCCATCATTGGCGGAAGAGACTAAGATATCTTTTCGAGTTCAAAACGTGACAGAAACAATAGCATCCTAACAAACAATTGAGGAAGACCTGGGAAACAGTTGGAAATGATGAACTGTTGAAAATGGCTACTCTTCTAGGTCACAGAAATTGAATCAATTAGGATAAAAATTCAGTACACATTTGAAGTTTATTGCCAGTAGGATCAAAACTTTTGATCAAAACATAGCAATTTGGTAATGTCTTGGGTAATTGAATATTTAAATTTAAATCTCTGTTTTGAAATTGAATTGCATATAGTGAAGAACTCTCATACAGCCTTGTAATCAAAGATGGTATTCAGCCGGTTTGGATCGGTTTGGTAGCCTCAAACAATCAGCTGGCCCCGCCCACCTGCCCCTGCTCTATTTCCTGCTTTCTAGCTCATCTCAATCATGCAGCACAGGTGATTGCCCCCACCCAGCTCTTTTACTTACCGTTGCTGATTTGGAAGGTAAGCAGCTGAGATTCTAAATGCTCCATTTTCAGCACTGCGTGTGCACGTGCAATGCACGCTCACCAAACCAGTATCCCACCACTGCTTGTAATAACCTCTCTTCAAGTACCCCTTTCTCTACAATTTTATCATTGTACCTTGGGAGTTCCTAATCTGTTTATGGACTCTAAAGAATGCCATCAGTAAACAGTTTTTAATCTTGGACACTGTACCAAGTTTGCTATGGCTTTTCTTTTGCATTAGACCTATTACTCCAACCAAATAGATAAGGGGTGTCAAACTTGTGCCATCGCATTGTTGTCATGTGACATATTTATTTATTTATTTAATTTGATTTCTAGACCGCCCCCTCTCCCCGAAGGGACTCATGACTTTTTTTCCTTTTGCTAAACCGGGGGTGGGAGTGGCGAGCAAGTGATGCATCTAGCCTACAGGCCGCAAATTTGACACCCCTGAATTAGACTGAATTGTGGCACTTGTAGTAGTAAAGTATAATAGAATCATCTACTGTGGTACTTGTGGCACCTTGAAGCTGGAACTCTTTTTATTTACATTTTTTCCAAATTCCTACCTAGAAATACGTATTGACTAACTAATGGTATTTGCTTCCTGTTTCCTCAATTAAAGAACAGCAGAATGGTCTCTTGCTTGGATAAAGACTCCTACTGTCAGCTCCAGTGGCTAGACCAGATTACAAAATCGATTCCACAGGGAGAGTAAAACTACTTTTACTGAGGTGGGCTATAATAATAAAATATTGTGATCTACCCTATTTTCTTTCTTATTTTTCAGTGAATTAGTGACTTATTTTTCAGTGAATTAGTGACTTATTTTTCAGTGAATTAGTGACTAGGTCACTTCCAAATGTTCTGGTCACTTCCAAAACATGCTGAATTTTAAAAATGTTTTATTCACTTTTGCTTAGGCAATAGCTTTTGGATATCTCCATCAAGATAAATTTTCTGAGTCTCTCTAAATTTTCTGAGTCTTTCTATACTATCTATACAGAATCTATACCCTTCTTCATTCTATAAAGCAACGTTTCCCATGCTAGTGTAACATATAATCTAGGATGAATTATATACTCAAATTAATCCTGAACATTCTGGAATGCTGGTTTGAAATAAGGCATGAATACATCAGAAATTGTAGAATAGTAGGACCACACCACAGATGTGATTAACAATCAAGGGCCATGGGTTTGTCTATCAATTCCTTTACTACTAGGTGATTTGGGGCCAGTTGCTCACTCTTTCAGGCTTTTTGTGGGGAAAAGGAAGAGGAGTAGTTTTATGTAGGATAAATAAATACATTCCATTTCCTGATTGTAGAACAATTCTATTAATAATTGGTATCTTCATTTGTTTGTTTTTTCCCCTCTCCCTCTCCTTTGTGTTATATTACTGTACTTATAAACTTTGCAAAAACTTTAAAATATAGATTAAATAGTATTACAAATAACTCATAAGATACAACTGCTGGAAATTTTTTAAAATAAAAAAAATTGATCCTAGGGTACATGCATCTGGGAAGCCCTTGCATACTCAGAATGGTACTAATTTTTTCATTAGATTATTCAGTTCTCATGTTAGTGTAGGTTGCTTTACACTAACCAGGATTTTATGATGTAGGCTGTCAACATGCTGTTTTTTGCTTTTTTTAATAATGTATGAATTATATCATATGCAGGAGCCAGGATGAAAAGGCAGGAGCCTATATATAAAATATCCACTACACAGCTTGACATAGAAGTTTACAGAAGTAAGCTGGGAAAAGTGTTCTTATGAATGTTTTAATTGTTGGGTATGAGGTAGGAAATAAAGTAAGACGGAGTTCTCTCAACTCTGACAGAATCTCACTCACTTTGATTCTTTGATCCACTGATTAACATTTGCAAGCACTACCTCACTTTTTTTGACTGAGGCGACTATTGTCACTTCGTGCTGCTTCCAGAGCCTGGTGCAAAGTTTCCAGCTGTGGATGCAGACAGATCAAAGCTTATGATGGACTCACTAGAACACAGTCTATCTGGAATACTAATAATAGTCTGAACTACTTGTAAAGAATCAAGTCATTTTTCTCTTCGCTTTCAAATAATCAGGGTTTCCTTGTACATGCTATTAATTGATTCAATATGCTGGAAGGAATGTCTGAACTTTTCCCACGCCTAACATTTACTCGTTTATTATATTATAACTCTACCTCCAGAGGTTGTTTTAATTGAAATCAGCTTTATTTTTTTTAAAAGAAATTTATTTCTCTTTCAGTGCCGTATTCTTTTTGATTTCAAATATATGGAGGGATTATTGTATTTGAAGGTCAGTTTTATGTTCAGGATTCCATGCATTTAGCACACAAAAGCTTTGTAGTACAAGAAGAAATGCACAGCAATGGGAGCTGTGAGCTGATGACAGAAGAATGTGGTACCATCATCCAACAATCTTCTGCAGTCCTGGTTTAAGCATCTGCTCAGCTTTTATTATCTTGCAAGTCAGCTGAGAGCTTCTACCGAAATCCCAAAAGGCTTCTATAACAAATCCAGCTTTGTAGGCTGCTAAAATAATCCTTACCTTGTCCTATCCGAAATTGTTTTAAGATGCTTAGCAGGACATTTTCAAGGTACATTGCGCTAATTTCTATTTGTCAAATCTGCATACTTTGCTTGTCATACTTTTCTTCCTTCTGAATAGTTAGTGGGTTTGGAGGTTTGACTGACAGAGGAATGCAGAAAAGTTGAACATTAACTACATGTGAAGTCTGACTAGCATCATCTGTTTCTTCTAGGGAAAAAACCAGCTGTGGAGAGGCCAGAAAATTTGCACTTCTTTTGTTTAAAGATGTGTGAAATGTTGAGAAATTTCTTCTACTTGCAAGACCTGGTGCCTCAAGCACCATTGAACTCTTTCCAGAAGCTTTATCATCAGGCCTATTCCAAAAATCTATTAAAATAAGCTAGCGTTGATTCACAGAGATCTCGGCTCATGTGGCTGCTGAATTGGTTCTGAGAAATATATTTACAGTACTTATATCTAAACTCATAAATGTCATCACCATTTTTTTTTGTTAACGCCATTTTGTATTCTTTTATGGGAAAATGTACTTATTTATTTGATTTATATGGCCTCCCAACTTGCAAAAGCAAGTCTGGGTGGCTTGCAATGTGTTATAAGCATAAAACTAAAGGAACTAAAACAAAAGAGAAGAAATACAAAGAATAAAAAAATAGAATAACCAAAATCGACCATTGCATATTAGTTCCAAAATATTTCATTTCTAGAATGTCTTATATGCCACAATTTCGCCTAATAGCTAGGAGAAGAACAAGATTGCCAAGATAAGGATAAAGGTCCATTCTCCAAGCTTGTAAACCAACCCACAAGCTTGGAGAACAAATCTTCATCCTCATCCTACACCGCTATTTGTCACTATTTCAAAGGTTAAGATAGTTTGAATCTCAGGGGAATCTCACACAGTTGCTGCCACTAAGATAGCTCATAACCTGGATCCTTAGGTGACATTGTTTCGCAGAAGATACCTGAAGCAATCCCCAATCTCATGTCTTTTCAGGGCTAAGTAGATATGATTAGAGAAAGGCAAACTCACAAATAATTCAGGTCTGTGTCTTTAAAAATGTATAGGGGACAACTAGAACTTTTAATTGTTCCCAGCAGTCTATAAGGAGATAACATAACATTGACCCACCAAGCTGCTTCTATAACTACTCACATCATTGCTTTTTGGACAGATTTCTGCTTCTGGATGATTTTCAAGCACAATCTCATGAAGAGTGCATTGCAGTAGTCCGAATGGGAGGTGACCAAGTCATGAATAACTATCATAAGAACAGAGTTCTTCAATTGTTAGTTGGTACATACAATTGATTTTGTTCGAAGGTTCTCCTGGCCATTCATATCATCTTTTCTTCCAGCACAAGATTCCAAGTCAACTACATTTCATATCAGTTTCATCCACTTTTATTTGCTACCCATCCTGGACTAGTGATGGAAATTGAGGCTCTCAAATTGGGGGATTTTAACATCTACAATCACATAGCCTTGCTAAGGTTAGGCCAAAGCTTGTTCTTCCATATCTTTGCCCCACATTTTTTCAGACACTAGAATAGAATCCTGACAACATCAGTTGGTTGTCCTAGGCCAAATTGGTACACAAGCTCTAATGAGGTATGAATAAATGCCGAAGTCACATTATAGGTTTGGAGTGGGGATAAAATGAATCTCTGGGTTTCTCTATTAGATCTTTAGAGAAAGTTTGGGTGCAAACATTAAATCCTAGTTTTGTGCTGGCAATCTCCATGTACAGTATTATATTATTTAGATTATCCTTTAAATGACAGCAAAATTTAAAATAATAGTTCCTGGGAAACAGAATCAGAATTTTATCAAAAGGAAATGACTGAAAACTTTTCAGAAAATTAATATTGTTGTCAACATTGTTTAGAATAGGTATCATTATTCAGTATTCACATCTAAAAGTTGTGATTGCAATGCGTTTCTTAATATTATGCATAGAACTGTCTTCCAGCACTAGTACAGGTAATTCAGTATATAATAAAGAGACAATATATATCTAATTAAAATTAAATGAAAATAATATCTTTAGTCTTTAAGAGTCATGTTATGCATATTAATTTATATAATAGATTATGCTACACTGTGAAAGTAATTTACTTTTTCTCAAATATCTGCAAAACAATTCTATATGTTATTAAACCAGAAGCAATTTATTTCTTATTTTCATAATTAACACAAAATTTAAAAGTAGGTTTATTGTCTGGCAAGTTAAGACCATGTGGTATAGTGGCAAAGAAGATAATAACCGACCACCTTGCCACATCAATCAGTGATTGTTAGGGAAAGAAAATGTCACATAAATGAGGCAATTTTTTTTTAGATCCTGGATAATAACAGTCCTCTTTGAGATAGAGGTTGGCATTAACACTAATTTTATGTTGCAAAATTTATGTTTTACTGTTTAATATTTTAAGTTGTCTCTACTGTAGCAAATGGCTCCTTAGATAAGATGCTGCGCTTGTCAGCTGGAAAGCCAAGAGCCCAGGTTGGACACCCAATTTCGATGCAATGGAGTGAAGTCGTCCTTGCCGCAGCACTTGCCAACCTATTAGGTTAAAAGTATACAAATGCAAGTAGATAAAAAGGCACCACTTCGGTGGGATGGTAACATGTCATGCTGGCCACATACACACAGACATGTGCGAAAATAGCACTGGCTCAAAGGTCTTGAAACGGAGATGAGCACCATTCCCATTAGTTGGCAACAACTAGCAGGGACTCTTTTGACTTTTGCCTACCTTTACCTACTGGAAAAATAAGCAAGATGCAAAGCAATTAAAATAGATAACAAACACAGTTCACTTAAGGGAGCTGTACATAAAACGAAGAATTTTACGTAAAACTATAATGGAAAAAAGGTTGAGACCTTTGTTCAAATTTGTAGCTAGAACACAATACATAAACACATACGTAGTCATAGTGGATGAAACATTACATGCTAGCTATTAAAATTATTATAACACAGTAGTTCCAATAAGAGGAAAATAATTAGAATCCATGAAGCTAATTACATTATTAGTTGGCTAAAATACAATATAATCATATAAAAGATTATTATAATTTTAAAAAGTCTTAATCAAACCAGTTAATGGTAGCATCAAGATGAAGATCATGGCCATACAGTCAAAGCCTATGCCAAGGTGTAAGATGGCTTTCATCTTGATATCTTTCTTTTGATTTCCCCTTGTCTTTGCCTCTGCTACTTGGCTATAAACAAAGGGCAAAAATAGAAATTTATTCGACTTATGGGAAACAATGATGAAATCCTAGATACTCAAAATGAATCTTATCAAGGATTCTCTCTACATGGGGCTTCCCTTGAGGTGCACCCGGAGACTTCAGCTAGTCCAGAATGCAGCCGCGTGAGCAATTATGGGGACCGCAAGGTCTACCCATGTAACACCGCTCGTGCGCGAGCTGCACTGGCTACCTGTCGTCTTCCGGGTGCGCTTCAAGGTGTTAATTATCATCTTTAAAGCGCTCCATGGCTCGGGACCTAGCTATCTGCGGGATCGGATCCTGCCTCATACATCCTCACGGCCGATTCGCTCCCACAGAGAGGGACTTCTCCGGGTGCCGTCCACTAGACTGTGTCAGCGGGCGACACCCAGGGGAAGGGCTCTCTCTGTGGCGGGCCCGGCCCTCTGGAACGACCTTCCCCCTGATATTAGGACGACCACGGACCTCCGCTCCTTCCGTCTTAAATTAAAAACTTACTTTTTCCGTCTGGCCGGCTTGGGATAGTCCCCCTGTCTAGGGTTTTTACTGGGTAAATTTTAGTTTAGTTAGTTAAATGGGATTTTAGCACAGGCTGTGTTTAATTTGCTTTTAAATTGTTTGTATATTTTATTGATGTTTGTATGTTTTTTACTGTTTTTATTCTACCTGTGCACCGCCCCGAGTCCCCATGGGGAGAGGGCGCGGTTTATAAGTATTAAAATGATGATGAATGATGAAAAGAATGTAGATCTCAAAAATATAAATAGAGTCCTCTGAAGAAAAGCAGTATTGAATAGAAATATTTATATTTCTGAAGGGGTTTATGTTGTTTCAGATGTTTTACTTGGATTCAGTTTATGAAGTTCTCATCATTCTTTGCTTCATCCTTCACTATTTGCTATGCAATGGAACAGTTTATTAATTAAATTTATATAGCCAACATGTTTCCCCCAAGGGGGAGTCGTGGTGGCACACAGCAATAAATAAAAGTCAATAAATAAATATATATCTACTGTATATTGTTTTCTTTTCAACTTTCCAAACAAAATAAAAAATATTCTCTTTTCCCAAATAATAAATGTACAACCATTTGTAGAATATTTTATTATGAGGCACTCAGGAAAATTATTGAAGTTTAAAATATGACTTGTAAAGAATTACACAATTTAATAATGAAACTTTTCACTCTAGTAATTACTTACTTTAAATCACAAGCAATGTATCATCAGTGCCATGTTAAGTAATTGTGGAATTAGTAATTCATTACTTACAGAAAAAGCATTTGTAAAAACAAATAGTTTGACTTGATCGGTTTGGAGAATGATATAATGTTGGAATAGTTGGCATTCTAAAAAAAGTTCTTATCAAGCAAGCCATTCAACCATCCTATGAATTAAGCCAGGGGCAATCCTCATTTAAATTAATGGAATGTGTTATATTTGCTCATTCTTTTTCTAGAAACCACAATTAGGCACTTGCCCCCAACTCTTTCTTCCACTTCTACTTGTCACAAATGATAGAAAATGGCAACGTTGTTAATTATTTTACTTCAGAATGCATTTATTATATTATGAAAGATGAAAAATATTTGTTTTTCATAGAAATCATGAAACCTAAACACCTGCATGTCTTTCCTTGTTCACACATTAGAAGAATAAAGTTTAAAGATCAACTGTGTGTGTCACATTTCATTCATTACAATTGTCTCAAATATCTGTGTAAAAGAATCTGTTCATAAATCCATCTGGAAACAAAATTGAGTGTTTACTCTAAGATAATTGTGTGTGTGTGTGTGTGCATGTGCGCACATGTGCATTAAGGTAGTTGTGAAGAATGCAAGAATCAAAATGTAATGATTTTCAGATATTTGGCACAAATTACTTTTGTCTTTGGGAAGGAGTGAAAAAGGGCGTTGGTACTTACCTGATACGCCTCTTCTAATAAGGGGGGAGATAGCATCCATGTATGGGTTAAACCTATCCATGCTCTTATTGGACTGAGTCAGATTGCTAATTAATTAGCTAGGGTATATAGCCCCCCTTGGAGTAGCCACACCCAGTTTACGACGAATGAAAGACACTGACTCACCGGTGCAAACACCAACTCCTTTAGTAACACAACGACAGAACGAACCAGAAACAAAAGTAACTGTGCAAACCCAAGCAGGCTGGCCGAGCCAGGGATGGGCCGGATGCTATCTCCCCCCTTATTAGAAGAGGCGTATCAGGTAAGTACCAACGCCCTTTCTCAATAAGGGTGGAGATAGCATCCATGTATGGGACATACCAAAGCCGCTGCTTTCCCCATGGGAGGGGCGAGATCAGTCCTGCGACACCGCCTGGGGAACAGCCCCCAGCAGCACCCGACGGCCAAACTCCGCCTCAGCAGCTGCAAATTTGTCCAGCTTGTAGTGGCGCACGAATGGAGAAGGAGATGACCAAGCAGCCGCCTTGCAGATCTCCTCCAGGGATGCCTGCCGAGCCCAGGCCGAAGTTGTAGACGCGCTACGTGTCGAGTGAGCTGTTATTCCTCGAGGGGCGACTTCGTCAGTCACGCCGTAAGCCTTTTCGATGCAGAGACGCACCCAGCGCCCGATCGAAGCAACCGAGACCTTCTTCCCCAAGGATCCTGGTGAGAAGGAGACAAAAAGGGACTCCGTCCTGCGGATGGGGGCCGTGCACACAATGTAAACCTGCAGCGCCCGTCGCACATCTAGTAAGTGCCATTGACCCCCCGGAGCCGGACCCTGGTCCCCCTGGAACGCCGGGAGCACCACCTCCTGCGCGCGGTGGAACCAGGTCCCCACCTTCGGGATGAAAGAAGGATCCAGCCGGAGGACCACCCTGTCCTCGTGGAACCGGCAGAGGTCCTCCCTGACGGACAGTGCATTCAGCTCCGAGATACGCCTGGCCGAGGTGATGGCCACCAGGAAGACCACCTTTAGGGTGAGAAGTTGCCAGGGTACCTCCTCCAACGGTTCGAAGGGCGCCAGGCTGAGTGCGCTCAAGACCTTGGTCAGATCCCATGTAGGGTATCTGTGCACGGGGGGCGGTCTCAAGTTCGTCGCCCCCCTGAGGAAGCGCCGAACCGTCGGATGCTGTGCTAGGGAGGCACCACTACCCCAAGTGAGCACCGACCCAATGGCCGCTACCTGTCTCTTGATCGTATTGGGAGACAAGCCCCTCTCCAGCCCATCCTGGAGGAAGTCCAGCACATGCGGTATCGTGGCCTCCTGGGGAGACAATCGACGCCCCGCGCACCATCTGCAAAACACGGTCCAGGTGGCATCGTAGATCCGCGTTGTGGACGCCCGTCTGGAGGCCTGGATCGTTCCGATGACCCTGTCCGAGAAGCGGCCACTCCTCAGAGCGAGCCGCTCAACCTCCAGACGGCTAGCTGGAGCCACCCGGCCTCCGGATGCTCCAGGGCCCCATGGACCAGGATCAACCTGTCCGCTGGTATCCGCCAGGGGTCCCTCAAGGACAATGTCCGCAGGTCCGCGAACCACGGGCACCTCGGCCAGTACGGAGCCACAAGAACGACCTCTGCCCTCAGCTGGATCATTCGCCGGATCAACCTAGAAATAAGAGGGGTAGGTGGAAAAGCATACATAAGGTCCTGGGGCCACGGCGTGCGAAGGGCATCAACCCCTTCCGCCCCCAGCGCGGGGAACCTGGAAAAAAACCTCGGCAGCTGGGCATTCTCCGGGGAAGCGAATAGGTCGACCAGGGGTCTCCCGAACCTCCGACAGGCCTCCTGAAAAATAGAAGGGTGTAAGCTCCATTCCGTTTGATCCACATCCACCCTGCTAAGCATGTCCGCCCAGGTGTTATCCACCCCGGAAATGTGGTCTGCGACCACTGACAGCAGATTGTGTTCTGCCCATGCCCCCAGCCTGTCTGCTTCTGCCATGAGGTCCCTTGATCTCGTTCCGCCCTGACGGTTGACGTGAGCCTTGGCCGTGATGTTGTCCGTCAGCACCAGGACATGACGCCCTGCAAGAGACCCAGCAAAGGACAGTAGCCCCAGTCTGATGGCCCTCAGTTCTAACAAGTTGATGGGGAGTGCCGCCTCCTCCAGAGACCACCTGCCTTGGGCAGCCCTGTCCCCCATATGGGTGCCCCAGCCCTGTAGGCTAGCGTCCGTGGTGACCGTGATCCTGTCCGCCACCCTGAAGTGACAGCCTTGCCGAATTGCCTCAGATCTCCACCACCCCAAGGATGCCCTCACCCCCTGGGGCACGGCAAGCCGAAGATGGGAGTGGGCTACGCGTCTCTTCTGGAATGGAAGCAGGAACCACTGGAGGTCCCTGGAGTGAGCCTGGCCCAAGGCACGATGGAGATGGCGGAAACCATCATGCCCAGCAGCCTGGACAGGGAGGCCAGGGATGGTCTAAGTTCGGACAGGACCAATCCTACCGCCTGGTCGATGTTGGTGACACGCTCCTCGGAGAGGAATACCTGCCCCTCCATGGAGTCGATCCAGGCCCCTAAGTGCAGTAACCTAGTGGAGGGGACGAACTGGCTCTTGGCCACGTTAATCGAGAACCCATGGGACTCCAGGACCCTGATAGTGGTGGCCAGATCCTCTAGGGCCCCCTCGTGAGAGGATGATTGAAGTAAGATATCATCTAGGTAAAACTGGGCCCTGATGGGGATCGAGTGTAGGAGCGCCGCCAGAGCCGCTAACAACTTAGTGAACACGCGGGGAGCGGACGAAAGGCCAAACGGAAGCGAAGTATATTGGTAGTGAACAGATGCATAACAAAAACGTAAATATGGCTGGTAATCAACACAAACAGGCACGTGTAAATACGCTTCGGTAAGATCAATAGAGGTGAGGAAGTCCCCACAACGTATACCTTCCAAAATGGTGAACAGAGAGTGCATTTTGAACCTCTTATAACGCACATAAACATTCAAACTTTTTAAATCCAGAATCGCCCGCCACCCTCCGGACGGCTTGGGGATCACAAACAGCCGGGAGTAAAACCCCTGCCCGGCCTGGTCAGACAGGACGTGGCAAATGGCCCCAATCCCCAGGAGATGAGCTATAGCTTGCTCCATCAGGCCCCTAGATTCCGGGTTGCTGGGAATGGGGCAAGACACAAAGGTCGGGGGTGGCAGAGCCTCAAAGTCCAGCGTCAGACCGTCCCTGACCCTGGACAAGACCCAGGCGTCCGATGTGGACCTCTCCCACTGTGAGGCGAACAGACGCAATCGGCCCCCAATGGGGGGAGCCACCAGAGGGGAATTAGTTTCTGCGGTAGGGACGGCTACCGCCCCCTCGAAAGGGCCAATTGGATCCCCCACCCCTCTGTTGCCTATATTGTTGTTGCTGTTGCGCCCGCGGGCGCTGGCCATAGCCCCCCTGGGGGCGAAACCCCTGGTATTGCGCCTCCGCGCGGAAACCTCCCCCAAACGACTGGCCCCTGGGTTGCTGGCGCCGGGGGTATCGGCCCGGCCTGCCCCCCCCGCCTGGGGTTGTTGGGCAAGGTCATCTTTTTGTCTTTACCCTCAACAAGGAGGGGCTTGAGGGCATCCCCAAACAGACTGCTCCCGGCGTAAGGTTCAGACGCCAGCTTCCATTTATGGCGGAGTTCAGTCTGCCATTGGCGCAGCCACAACAGGCGTCTGGAAGTAACTGAGGAGGCCAATGCTCGGGAGGCAAACCGGGCGGCACTCAGGGTGGCGTCAGCGGTGAACTGTACAGACGCCACAATTTTATTAAGATCCTGGTGTGCCCTTGCGTCTGCCACCGGGATCCGTACTTGGAGCTGCTGGAGCCAGGTGATGCTTGACCTGGTGAAGAACAAGGCCGCTGTCGAGGCCCTCACGGCCCACGCAGCCGACTGATGTGCCTTGCGAAGAACCTGCTCGGCCCGCCTGTCCTCAGGCTTCAGAAGGTCCTCCTGACCCCCGGGAAGGGTCGTGGCCGAATACAGCGCCGCGATAGGGGTGTCGACCTGCGGCCATGCCAGGGCGTCCTCCAGGAGAGGCTCCACGTTGAAGAAGCGGCGTTCCAGGTTGGTGGCACTCGGGCCCGCGCCCGGGGTCACCCAGGGGCGACGGATGGTGTCTACGAACATCAGGGGCGTGGGAATGGCCTCGGTCTCCACCGTGGGCTCAGAGAACCAGGAGCGGGCGGTCTGAGCTGGTGCTGCCCCGGCCGGTTCTGGGTCAAAGCAGGTCGTGGCCTTGGCCTTCTCCAGGAGTGGCGTGAAAAGGGCCTGCGGGAAAAGGCCGGTGCTGACCGGCTTCTCGGGACCCTGGTCCTCATCTCCCGACAGATTGGTCTCACGGCAGTCCTCCTCATCGGAGATAGGGGAGGAGTCATCCTCCTGACCCACGGGGGAGAGGTATGGACCCTGGGCCACAGTGTGGACAAGAGGCGCGGGCGCTGGCCCGGGAGCCAAAAGGTAGCCCTGAGATCTCTCCTGCATGCCCGCTGCTATCCCCTGGCGGATGGCCTCAGAAATAAGGTCCTGGATTGCAGAGGGGGCCGATGTTGGGGCCTACCAGGGGGGGAGGGGTGGTGGCAGGGCTGAGGCCCAAGCCCCGTCCTGGCGCAGACTGAGGCCCAAGCCCCGTCCTGGCGCAGACCTGCAGCCGTGGGAGTGAAGGTGGCCTCAGCGGACCTGGAGGGATATCTTATCGCCCCTTGGCCCCAGACTGCTGAAGTGTCAATAGGCCGGACCGGGCTGAAAGGTCCCTGGGGCAGGTCCAAGCGAAGGGGCCCCCCGGCGGAGTGGGGGTTGGCGTGGCCAAGGTCAGCTCCGGTTGAGGCCTGGGCACGGGGGGTGTATCCCCAGCGGAGGGCTGCAGGGGCGCCTGGGGCACCTGGGCCCTGGTCGATCCACCCTTGGAGGAGGAGGAGGCCGATGAAGACTCCTTGGGGCGAGACTTGGACCTAGACCTCGTTTGGGAATGGCCCTTATCCGCAGAGGGGGCAGGTGTGCTCACCGCTGGAGGCAGGCCTTGAGCCTGATCATGGCTGTCTCGGCTAGGCCCTGCACCAGACGTGTCTGCCATGGCTCCCCGCACCGAAGTTGCAGACAAAATGGCGGCCGGGAGAAAAGCGCGCGAAGATTCGAGCCCCGGGGCCGAGAAAATGGCCGCCGCCAACTTCTGAAGGCCTCCGGAGCCAGGCCCCACACAGCCTCTGCGGTGACTCCCGACCGGTCACGCGGCCTCTTCAGCCGATTCGGCTGCCTCCCAGCTGATCTTCCGCCGATCGGGCCGATTAGGGTCTCGGGAGCGATCGCGCTTGCGCGGCAGGCCGAAGCTAGCCGGGGAGCAGAGCGCGCGCCTGCCGCAGCAGGGACAAGGCCTCACAGCCAAGCTGCGCATACGGCCCGCCTCCTAACAGCGCTAGACCTCACCCTCCGGTGTTAAACAGCAGCAGCCACAGCGAGGATCGCCAGGAACCCAGGTGGGAGAAGCTCAGGTAGGAGGCTAGTCTGAGGCCTTAAAGGCAGCCGTAGGCCGGGGCCGGTGGCTGAATAGAGACAGGGAAGCCACAGAAGGAGGGGGTCCCCTGTCTACTCACAGCGCTCAATGTGAATATTTCAATTTCCAATTTCCAAATTTAGAATACCAATAGTGAAATAGGAGTTGGACACCGAACAGTCCCAGAGCTGGAACTGAGTCGGAAACTGGGTGTGGCTACTCCAAGGGGGGCTATATACCCTAGCTAATTAATTAGTAATCTGACTCAGTCCAATAAGAGCATGGATAGGTTTAACCCATACATGGATGCTATCTCCACCCTTATTGAGAACAGAAGGTACAATAATAATATTTAATAATATTTTTTTTAAATGTAGTTTTAGGGAAGCTTTATTTTAAAGCCATTAACCAGGGAAATGTATATGTCAAAGGATGAGAGCAGGAGAACTTGCATAATGAAAATTGTCAGGAAACTTATATTAACAGTTACAGAAAACATTTGTTTATTTTAAGAGGTGGAATATATAAATGATCACATTAAATCTAAAAAGAAATTGTATAGGGAAAAAACAGAACAAGTATATTGTCCTAATGTAGACATAAAGTAGAAAGTACTTTCAGTAATATTTAATAATTTAAACTTCCTCTCTCCCAATGCTATTTAAATATGTTGTTTAATATAAGATCATTTTAGCTCTTATGTTAGCAATAGTTAGAATGATTATTGTCAAAATGCAGCACAAACAAAAATTGGTGATTCAGAGAAGAGATATTCACACAGAAACCAACAATTGTTTTTTATTTTGCCTGTGTATAGCCAGATTGTGAATATATGTTTCGCCAACATGTTTTCTATGCTGTGATACAATGAAATAAAGATGAAAATAAACTCCCAATTTCCTGCGTGCTCTTGATAAAACAAAAGCTCTCGATCAAATCTAGAATAACAGCATGACTTCTAATTCAAATTTCACCATATCTGCAATGTATTACTAGAATTTCTACATTCAAATTTGCACTTTTGGAATTTTATAATTCAAAAAACATATAAAAAACATACAGCACTGGTCCTGATAATGCTAAGGGGGATCATTTGCCGAAAGGTAGACATGTTGGGATCTTGTTCTTTTGGGGGCTGGAAGGATATGAAAGAAAGGAAGAAGAGAGAAAAAGGTGATGCCTGAAAAAAAGAGAGAGAAAATATTTGTATTTGTTTTATTAGTTTGTCAAATATGTGCAAGATAGAAGATATGAAGAACGGTTGCAGGAGCTGGGTATGTCTAGTTTGATGAAGAGAAGGACCAGGGGAGACATGATAGCAGTGTTCCGATATCTCAGAGGGTGCCACAAAGAAGAGGGAGTCAAACTATTCTCCAAGGCACCTGGGGGCAGAACAAGAAGCAATGGGTGGAAACTAATCAAGGAGAGAAGCAACTTAGAACTAAGGAGAAATTTCCTGACAGTGAGAACAATTAACCAGTGGAACAGCTTTCCTCCAGAAGTTGTGAATGCCCCAACCCTGGAAGTCTTTAAGAAGATGTTGGATAGCCATTTGTCTGAACTGGTAGAGGGTTTCTTATCTAGGCAGGGGGTTGGACTAGAAGGCCTCCAAGGTCCCTTCCAACTCTGCTATTGTATTGTATTGTATTGTATTGCATAGTAGAAATGAATATAAACATGGACATGAACAAAAGAAACGAATACAAATAAACGGGGACAGTAGGCACACTGGTGCACTTATGCACGCCCCCTTTACAGACCTCTTAGGAATGGGGTGAGGTTCACAATAAACAATTGAAGGTTGAAGCTGTGAAGGTTAGAGAATGTAACAAAGGAGTCATGTAGAGCAGGGGTCCCCAACCTTTGCAACTTTAAGTCTGAAGGACTTCAGCTCCCAGAATTCTCCAGCCAGCTTAGCATTCCAGGCATTAACCACTCTGTTGCTGAAGTCGTATTTTCTGCAATCGAGTTTGGAACGATTTACTTTGAGTTTGCATCTATTGTTTGCCCATGTATTATTGAGGTTGAAGCTGTGGACGTCATTGACAGGTAAGATGTTGTAACAGACAATTTTGTGTACTGTGCTTAGATCATACCACAGGCAGCATAGTTCAAGAGTGTCCAAGCCCAAAATTTCAAGTCTGGTGGCATAAGGGATTCTATTGTGAGAAGAGGAGTAGAGTACTTTTCTTGTGAAATACTTCTGGACCTGCTCAATTGCATTAATGCCCGACATACAGTGTGGATTTCAGGCAGACAAGATGTATTCGAGAATTGATCCGATAAAGGTTGTTCGTCTCTGTTTTTCCATCTATCACTTGCTTTACCTCTACCAACCAAACTCCCTGGCTTTCCCACAGAATATGCCACATGAGAGAGAGAAGGGAGAGAGGGAGAGTGGGAGGGAGGGAAGGGGCAGGGAGAGAGGGGGGCACAGAGAGAGAGAGAGAGAGAGAGAGATGCCCCTTGAAGGATGACTAAATGATTCAACAGTGCCCCTTTGCAAAGAATAGATAGTGAAATATAAATGCCAGCAAAGACTATGATTTATTATCTGAACATTTGTCCATGCAGTCAATTAACTAAATAATCAGTAAATATCCACAGTATTTCTTGGACTGCTTGCATAAAATAGGAATTGAAAGAAAAAGCTCTTTCTTTCTTTCTTTCTTTCTTTCTTTCGTTCTTTCTTTCTTTCTTTCTTTCTTTCTTTCTTTCTTCTCATTAGTTCTCAGTCTTTAGCACTAAGTGCTCACCAGCAGCTTCACTGCATCTGACATGAGGAAGCGGTGTCAGATGTAAGACATACTCCTTCCTTAATTTTCTTCTCTCACTACTGGGATTTAAAAGTGTAATTTGCTTGCATCTGAAAAACAAATAAAAGTTCTTCAAAATCTAATATTGTAGAAGGCACATAAAGAGGATTCTAAAATATAAATGCCAAGTTTCATAAAATATTGAACAGCAAAAAGTGTACTATTTTATCTATTTAAATAAAACTCATAATCATATAGCTTCACCGGTGCTGGGATGATATGAAACACAGAAGTGATCTCTGACGAAACACTTTTCTTCGCTGCCTTCATTGGGAGATCCATTTCAATTTTCAGTAGTACAGGAAGTATTCCCTTGTCTGTCAGTCAGTCAGTAATGCTTTTCCTTTCATTGCTCCATGTACACTATAGATAAGATGCGTGCAGAATCAAAGATTCCCAAAACTTTGAAGAATTGTTTCATATGATCATCTAAAACTTGATTTTCTAAGTTTAGACTCTGGCTACCTCTCAAGAGACCTCAGTGGAAATATCTCTCTCTCTCTCTCTCTCTCTCTCTCTCTCTCTCTCTCTCTCTCTCTCTCTCTCTCTCTCTCTCTCTCTCTCTCATAAACATCTAAGTCATGGGTCCCCAAATTTTTTACTTTCCTGGGCCACACTAAATGAAGCGGAGTTGTCTTGGGTTGTATATAAAATGTATACTATAGTTAAATACAAACAACATAATAATATTAAAAGTTTATGGTCTTAATTAGCTGCTCAGGGCTGCATTTCATCTGCTGGCCATGAATTGGACACATTTGATCAAACTATTTAATTTTGGATTCTAAGAATAGAAATTTAATTTCTTTTCTATACTTAGCGTGTTGTTTACCACGCATGTCATGGTAGTTTGACTAGATCCAGGATGGCGAACCTAGGGCACGGGTGCCAGAGTTGGCATACAGAGCCTTCTCTGCTGGCATGCAGGTCAGATCTCTATGGCATTTCTTTCATGAGCTTCTGTTTCCCTGCAAACAATGAAACAGAAGTTCTCGGGGAAAAAGATCTTACCTCTTGCCACACTGCTGGTATTGGGATGCCTCACCTGCCACCAGCCAGCTGGTCTTGGGGTCTATTCTGCACAGGTGTGCATGTCTGTGCATGCACATGTGCATGTACATGCATGCATACATCCGCACAATCGCACTTGCATGCCTTTCAGTTTGTGCATGCATGCATGCAGTTTGGGCACTAAACGGTTCACCATCACTGGACTAGATCCTCCTTCCAGCTCCATAGGTTCATGGTGTTATAATTCTCAGTCAAATATTAAATCTGTAGATAAATTCTCTTATCATGAGTCAGCTTTTAAGAACAAACTAGTAGGCCTAAGCCTGCTCACTTACATACAGTATGCGCGTATTCCATATTCTATATGGAAACACATAGGCATCCATAGGCGATGAAAAATGTCAAGATGGTAGTCATAATCATGTAACCAAAGTCCTGCCAGTTTTTACATCCCTCATACATACAGTATGTGGAACATAAAAAAGGAGTAGGGCTTTGTAGTTGCCAGATTTATTTGTTTTAATGCAGAGACACACAGACACACACCGTGGTTGTTCCTAGGCATAGTTCAAATGAAAGGGCAAGGTGTGTTTTGATGAGGATACTGGAGGTCAAAAAAACAAATTGTTGCATGTAACGGACACATGTTTAAGACCAATGCAAAACCAGATGTCTGAACCAAGTTAGTATTAGTAATACCAAAAGCTGAAAAAAGAAGGACAGCATTCCTCACATTGACATTTCATCTGCCTTTAAGAGTAGCTTTGGTCAACCTTTCTACAAACAGACACTCAACTAAGGCACTTTATAAGTTAATAAGTTGGAGGGAAAGCTACTGGTTTCCTCTCAAGTTTTCTGTCTAAGCTTCTGGCAAAGTTTCTAAGATCTGGACAAGCCATTTACAAAAGAAAAATAATGTGTCTTTTTCTTGTTACTGCAATATGAATTTGGCAGTGCTACAACTATTTATGAGCAGAGCAGATTACATATCAAATCATTCGAGGGGAAGGGGCATTTTGAGTATTAGAAACACCTGTGTTTAAAGAGAAACCATACTCATAAGCAAATACAAATACTTTAGAACGTGCTTTTCATTTGTTTCTGAAATATTGGTTTCAGCCTGATTTCTGGACGTCAGACATATTTAGATTATAGGGCCATCTAGAACAGCTTCTTGTTTTCACAAGACAGTTTATTTCAAAGAAATCAGCAAGCACAGCAAACAGTTTTTCAAAGAACTGATATTCAATAATATAATGACACTGAATATAAATGATCTACTCCTTAGAGCCATAGTTGAACAGATTGATTATATGAAGCATATCGTGTCATCCACATCTGTTATAGACTATGAAGCAAATAGCAATATGCAACATTCCATACTACTTTTTCACACTAATGAACTATGTGTTAAAAGGACACATCTAACACTGGAATCATTCTCCCGCGTAGAATTGGAAGTATCTTCACGACGTTTCGATGAAATCTCATTCATCATCTTCAGGCTGGTGCTTCGGGCTTGGTGCTTCCAGGAGCAAATATATATATATTTGTTTTCGTAGATTTTCACGGGTATAGTATAATTGTTTTCACAACTTCCTGTTAGGGTCCCATTAAGGCAAGAGACATAGCAGCCCCGGTTCGAATCCCAGTGGGGTGTGGCCAACTGATGAGAGCTAATAAGCTCGAAATAGATCTATCTTGGTCTCTCAAATTTAAATTTATTGATCAGCTCATAAAACTAACACACATATCTAAAAAAAAAAAATCACACAACGTAATTTCGTGGCTCTCTGTCTAGATGGTCTCTGATGATGAGCCGAAAGGCAGAGAGGGAAACAGTATGTCTCCTCCCTTAATGGGGCCCTAACAGGAAGTTGTGAAAACAATTACCTATACTAAATACTCCTGTCTTAGCTGATGCAATGGGTAGAGCCAGGTTAGGCTGTAATGCTAGGCTTCTGCCTTGGATGCATTGCAGCCCCGGTTCGAATCCCAGTGGGGTGTGGCCAACTGATGAGAGCTAATAAGCTCGAAATAGATCTATCTTGGTCTCTCAAATTTAAATTTATTGATCAGCTCATAAAACTAACACAAATATCTAAAAAAAATTTTTTTTAAATTATGCAACATAATTTCATGGTTCTCTGTCTAGATGGTCTCTGGTGATGAGCCGAAAGGCAGAGAGGGAAACAGTATTTATTTATTTATTTGGATTTATTGACCGCCCTCTCTCTCCAAAGAGACTCGGGGTGGTGTACAAGAATTTAAGAGCATATACATATATAACAATTATAAATAATAAAACTAAATTAAATGTTTTACCCTGTGTTAAAATATCTCGTTTAAATTTATAACATAAAAACCCAATTAGGTAATATTTACTACAACTAGGCTGGTACGGTAGATTAGGTTAGGCCAGGCCGGCCTGCTGGAAAATATGGGTCTTTAATTGTTGACGGAAGGAGCGGAGGTCCGTAGTAGATCTAAGCTCGGGGGTAGGTCATTCCAGAGGGTTGGGCCCGCCACAGAGAAGGACCTTCCCCTGGAAGCTGCCTGTTGGCATTGCCAGGAGGACAGCACCTGGAGAAGTCCCTCTCTGTGTGAGCGAATCGGTCGAAGGGATGTGTGGGGTAGGATACGATCACGCAGATAGCTAGGACCCGTGCCATGGAGCGCTTTAAAGATGGTAATCAACACCTTGAAGCACACCCGAAAGGCCACAGGTAGCCAGTGCAGCTCACGTAGGAGCGGTGTTACATGGGAGTACCTGGAGGTACCCATAATTACCCGCGCGGCCGTATTCTGGACTAGCTGTAGTCGTCGGGTGCACCTCAAGGGGAGCCTCATGTAGAGAGCGTTACAGTAGTCTAGACGGGAAGTCATGAGTGCATGAGTGACTGTGCGAAGGGCGTCCCGGTCCAATAGGGGCCGCAACTGGCGTACCAGGCGAACCTGGCAGAATGCCCCCTTGGCCAGGGCCGTCACATGATCTTCCATAGACAGCCGAGTATCTAGGAGGACACCTAAGTTGCGTGCCCGATCCCCGGGGGCTAGAAGTTCACCCCCTATGGCCAGTGATGGGATCAACTGGTTGTATCGGGGCACCGGAATCCACAGCCACTCGGTCTTGGATGGGTTGAGTCTGAGTCTGTTCCTTCCCATCCAGCTCCGCACGGCTTCCAAACATCGGGTCATCACTTCAACGGCATCGTTGGGGTGGTTTGGGGTAGATATGTACAACTGAGTATCATCAGCGTACAGATGGTACTCCACCCCAAAGCCACGGATGATCTCACCCAGTGGTTTCATATATATGTTGAACAGGAGTGGTGAGAGGACCGACCCCCGAGGAACCCCGCATGTGAGGGGTCTCGAGGTCGACCTCTGCCCCCTGCCAACACAAATTGCGATCGATCGGAGAGGTAGGAGGAGAACCACCGTAAAACATTGCCCCTCACCCCCAACCCCTCCAGTCAATGCAATAGGATACTATGGCCGCTGAGAGGTCTAATAGGACCAGGATGGAGGAACAACCCCCATCTTTGGCCCTCCAGAGATCATCTACCAACGCGACCAATGCTGTCTCAGTGCTGTGACCGGGCCGGAAGCCGGACTGGCGCGGGTCTAGATAGTCAATTTCCTCCAGTATGTCTCCTCCCTTAATGGGGCCCTAACACGAAGTTGTGAAAAACAATTATCTATACTAAATAGATTTTTGAGCTGATCAATAAATAAATCAGAGAGACTTTTGGCTCATCACCAGAGATCATCTAGACAGAAACCTATTAGTCTCCGTCTAATAGGGTGAAAGTGATTTTAGGTAATTTATATTTGGGGATTTTAGCGCAGGGATAATCTAGTTTAATCTGTTTTTATTCATTCTATTTATGTATTTTTATAGTTATTTTAATTTCCCTGTGCACCGCTCCGAGTACCCCTGGGGAGAGGATGCGGTATACAAATAAAATTATTATTATTATTATTATTATTATTATTATTATTATTATTATTATTATTATTATTATTATTATTTTTGTTGTGTCTTTTTTTTACATGTGTGTTAGGTTTGTTTTGTTTTTAGCTGATAAATAAATAAATAAGGGAGACTAGGATAGATCTATTTCGAGCTATTTAGCTCTCATCAGCTAGCCATACTAGCAGAAAAGGAAAGCAGTATGCTTCCTCCCTTAATTGGGACTTACAAGGGTGTTGTGACACAAGCATATACTTATTTCCCCTGTCTCAGCTGATCAGAATAGAACCAGTGGTCTTGTGGCAATTACAACTGCCTCACATGTAATACCTCCCTGGTTTGAATCCCAGTAAGGGTATGGCTAGCTGATGAGAGCTAAATAGCTCGAAATAGATCTATCCTAGTCTTATTTATTTATTTATTTATTTATTTATTTATTTATTTATTTATTTATTTATTTATTTATTTATTTATTTATTTATTTATTTATTTATTTATTTATTTATTTATTTATTTATTTATTTATTTATTTATTTATTTGCTCCAAAAAAAAACCCCACATGTAACACACATGTAAAAAAAGGCACAACGAAACTAATAGCTTTCTTTCTAGATGGTCTCTGGTGATGAGCCGTAAGGTAGAAAAAGAAAGCAGTGTGCTTCCTCCCTTAATTGGGGCTTACCAGGGTGTTGTGATACAAGCATATAAAAGAAACCAACATAATGATCTCTGGAACTTTAAAATATATTTAAAATATATTGCTCACTGAGCTTTCGTTAGCAACTGCTAACATCGTCAGAGTGTAAAAGCCATAAAAGGATACTTGCCTTTATACAATGTTAATCAATTTGGCCATTGCGTGGTCATAAGTCCCTTTTTTCAGCACTGCTGTAACATTGAATGGACACTAAACAAATGACTGTAAGTCAAGGACTACTTCTGATTGACAATACAGAGGAGTAGTATTAACAACTATTTGTTAATTTTAATGAGAGCATTTGACAGGTTCAGCATTGCAAATTTGAATTTTTAGTGGCAACAGTTGAGATCTGGTGGAGACAATTTAGAAACTTTTCTAGGTTGAATTGGCTTATATTGGGGGTTTCAAACTTGCATCATCATGACTTTTTCACCTTTGCCCCTAAATTGGGTGTGGGCATGGCCAGCACGTGATGCATCCACCCCACGACCACAAGTTTGATACCCCTAGTTTATATGGTCAAGGTGAAGTAGTGAGCACTTTGGAAAAAATGGCCTAATACAAGAAATGTAATTTGGTGATAAAGAAACTATCCTAATGCACTTACTATTCTCATTCAGATTTTATCAATAATGCCCAAATGTTTCTATGATGACATCACATGACTTCATTCTTTAATGAACTTTACTTTCTCTACTACATACCCTAAAAACAAGGAAAAGACATAATTGTATAGTTATGAATGAAGAAATAGCTAAAGGTTCTTTTATTTTACAATATAAAGTTTTAGAAAACTCCAATTATGCATACCCCTCATTATTCCATCAGAAAGGAAGGAGAACAGTCTCCTTCTTTGGTTGATTTAAATTCTTGCTGGCTTGTTTTTCAGTACACATATGGATATACTTCTCTTCCATCCAACCTTGGAAAGTTGCCAGAATGTAGGCAAGAAAACTTTCCCTCTAGACAGGACTAAAATTCATTATCTGAGCTTTGGGATATTCCTCCTTCTGCTACTAACATAGCTGGACACATCTTTGTTCATCTGTGATTAGTGACAGTAAGCTTTACACAGTAATAGTTTTACTCTTTATAAAACAAAATTTTGTGAAGAAATATGAGATGATAACAAAGAACAGTGTTTTTAATTACTTTACCAAAGCATTCCCAGTTGTGCAATGTTTCAGTTTTAGTATTGCCATTTCTCTATTGGATGACTGGATCTGGAATAAAAGTAAAAACGTTTTTCAGAAAAGCCACAGAAAATTGTGTATATTGAGTCGCTATTATCTTTCCCTTCGTCTCCTTTTTCTGTATATTTTATTTGGAGTTTTTTTGTTGTAAAACCAGCTTTAACTAAAGTTTTAAGATCATCAGTCTCACAGAGATCAATGGACATTATTTTATAATCCTAATTTGAATGTGCTGAGTTCCTAGTACTCACACTACTCTGAAATTAATTACTAAATAAATTTGAACACAAGGAACACAAAACATTGCTTAGAGGCGGATCTTGTTAAGCAAATAGCAATAGCACTTAGATTTATATAGCTCCCCATAGTACTTTACAAAACTCTCTGGGTGATTTACAGAGTCAGCATATTGCCCCTAACAATCTGGGTGCTCATTTTATTGACCTTGGAAGGATCAAAAGCTAAGTCAACCTTCAACCCGGTTAGGATCAAACTCCAGGCTGTGAGCAGAATTATCCCACAACACTGCATTCTAAACACTAAACAATGCAGAAAGGGGATAAGGATAATCAAGGAGAGAATATAGTAATTTTATAAAAGGTATCTCTCAGATATTTCATGTATCAGTTACTTTTGAAAAATGGGGTTGGGTGGATTGCAATGCTTTCAATGTTCTCTCTACATTATATAATTAGCTAGCCATAATAGCTACTAAGATAACATCAATATGAAAAATGCACACATACACAAACATTTTATTCCCAATATCTGCTTTACAATGACCTAGCATTTCACCTACCAATTGGTGTCAGATGTGATTAAAATCAAACTAATTATAGTATTGGGAATGCTCATCAAGTGAATACTATTTGGTTACAAAAAAACATCCTCATTTGATCCATATTTCCTTGGAAGTTTATTTACAGAAGTTAACATAGAAGCTTACAAACCCCATGAAATTCTCTTTACTAAGGAGTCAAAGCTGTAGTCACTCTTTGGTTTCAGTCCCATTGTGTTTAGAGGGATTCCAATGGCTGGCATTCAGGTAAGCAGTCCAGCCTTACCTGTTTGATTGTTCGTCTATATCATAAGCTTACATTTCTATCCATATTAACCAAAAATGTTTATAGCAATCTTCTAGTACAGGACTGTCAAACTCCCAGCCTGTGGGCTAAATGTGTCACATGCTGGCCACACCCACACCCAGTTTAGTGAAGGAGAAAAAAGTCCCGATACATCACGTGACACCATCGTGACAACCTGAGTTTGACACCCCTGATCTAGTGGAACAGCAGGCCTGAAAGGAGTCATAATGGGCAGCTCTGGATAATTCTGGAAATTGCATACTTGTGAGGTTACCTACCTGAATTCTCCATAGACAAACCATTAGAAAAATATAATTAATGTTCGACCTATAAGAAGACCAAAGACATATGTGATATGATAAGGACAAGACAGAGTCTGGAAAAGAGAATGGTTTCTGTTCAACCTATTAGTATTCTTTGGGAGAGTGAAGAAAAGAGTAGATGAAAGGGAGCTGGTGGATATAATTTATTTGGACTTTCAAAAAGCCTTTGATAAAGTCTCTCACAAGAGGCTATTAAGGAAACTGAGTAGTCATGGGGTGAGAGGTGAAGTTTTGTCAAGGATTAGAAATCAGTTAAGAGGTAACAAAGATTAGGAATGAACGGTCAATTTTCAACATGGAAGGAGGTTAATAGCAGGGTGCCCCAAAGAGCCCTACTAGTGCATGCATTATTTAATATATTTATTAATGATCTTTAGAAAGACTGAACAATAAAGTGTCAAATGACACAACATTATTTATGAAACCCAAGACTGGAAAACACGGTAAAGAAAAACTGGAGGAAACAGGACAGCTGGACAGAAGGTTGGTTAATAAAAGCTGATGTGGACAAATTCCAGACAAAGCATACTGGAAGGATTAGTTTTAACAAATCATTTACATTGTTGGATTCTATAGAACTACAAGCCTGAGTGAAAATAACTGGATATCTCTATGGAGAATGCAGTGAAAACATCTGCAGCTGAAAGGGTTTTTAAAAAATTAAGAAAAGATGTTAAGATGCTAAGCTGTGTTAAGAATGGAATTTAGGAGCATTCGGCAAACATATTCTTTTTGCGATGGATAGTAATTTATTTAGTAGTACAAAATTAATAAATAAGTTATTAAAAGTTAGTATGACCAGATCTCATAATGGACTGGATGAAGCCCAACACTCAATCAAACCAGTTAAAAGCAGAACTGCTGTTAATGGGCTGCTCGTCTGCCCAGATGAGATTTCACCCTGTATTAGAAAGGCCTGAAGGATCTGTTTTGTGCTTTTGGAGAAGAATCTAGTGCTGTTAGTAAAGACAAAATTGAATCTGAGGTTGTTTTTTTTTTAACTATCAGGTTGACCATCGATTTTTGATATATTAGCAACAACTCTATTTGAACATACTTTCCGACAACCTTTCCATTTTGCAATAGAAATACACAATGCTACGTTTGCAACTTTAATTTACCTAAAACGTAGCACTAGGAATGCAAGCTAACATGGAATCATCTATACATTCCCACAGTTTGCCAATCCGATTTTGAAAATCAGGATCTGATTCCAAGTGGAAGAACTAGTCTCAAAGCTAAATTACTGAAGGTTATCTTTTCTTGATGACAGCTGCAGATATACCTAAGATAATTCTTGCAAAGCTTCCCAACTTGATAGGTTTATGTAAGAGAAATATTTTTTAATTGTGAAAGGTTCTCCTTTTTAAAAAAAAGGTTTTTTATTTTTCAACATATAAACATTTCATTTTTCCTTAAACAGTGTGTTGTCTGGAGATTTAACTAGCACATAGTTAGGGGGTAACTAAATAGAGATTACTTCAGTCAAAAAATTTATTCATTTTTAGCTATCTTGTTCACCTTAAGCTACCTGTGAACCTGATATCACTGATGCACTTTAGCATTTTCTGATGCCATTTGCACAGCTAAAACTGGGTATAATATACATATTTTAAAAAAACCCAAAACCTCTGCATACACGTAAAACAACACATTGGGAAAACTCAATTGTAAGAAAGGTGCTAATAAAATGTATCTATTAAGAATAGTATGAATATTTACAGCCTGAAATTAATTTAGGTTTGGATGAGAAAAAACCCCAACATTGATAGATTTATTGACCCTCTCCTACTGACATCTCTGGCATATTTTTTAATCTTATCATACTTACTAATACCTCATCTTAAAAAATATGTTAGTAATTTTAGATTTTAGTGCCACTGAAGAAAAAGTTGCATATTTTAGATAATTGATGTTGATTTTGCACTGGTTTTATTCTGTACATCATCTAATTTGTTTTAGATATACAGTATATTAGGCTTAGATTCATATGTTTCTAGTTATATATTATATTTATGATTTTATATCTGTTTTTTTAACTGCCTAGATAAATTTAACTGCTGGACAATATCAAAATGAACTTAATAAATCTATTGCAGCAAGAGTTTTATCACAATGTGTAGATAGCAGCAGAAGCTTGCTACTTCCTTCTCTACCATAGTCCAAGACAGTGGACACTCTTTCAACTGATAGAAAAGTCCAGCTCTCATAATTTCCAGAAGCAGCTAACGCTGAGAAGCATCCGCAGTTTGGCTGAGGTAAAATCAGGCAGCTAAGCTTCAGTATTTGAATGTAGAAAATCATTGGGATGGATCCTGGAGCAGAAGAGAAATAGGCAGTTTGAAAGAGACAGAGGGAAATAAGGTCCCTTCCATCTGTTTATGTAATAGAGTAGGCCTCTCAAGGCTTACTTCTGATCTCTTTCCAGGTACTGGGGAAATGTGAGAGAAAAGTAGCAGGAAAAGAGGTCATAGATCCTATTCTTATCTATCCACTCCAGTCTAAATAATAATATCACCCAAGAACAGTCCCAAAACAACTGGAACACCACTTGAGCACAATTGGCATCAACAAATTCACCATCAGTCAGAAAAAGTCAGCTTTACTTGGAACAGCTTACATCCTGTGATCATACTTCTAACACAACCAAGCATCAACATTTGCCTATTTCAGGTCCTTGGGAAGAAAATGATAGATGGATAAAAAGGCCAAACCTAGTCTGAACACCTGGCTGACTGTTCAAAGAAACACAATGACCATATTCTGGGCATGAGGCAGATAGAATAAGCAGTTCTACAAAAAACAACAACCACCAGACTCATTTGAGTGAACATCTGGATTATGAAGAGGATAGCATGGAAACCCCACTGAGAAAGCAGAGGGCAACAAGATGATTTAAAACTATAGTCATGACCGTCTTTAAGAATCACCCACTTCAGAAGTTATGCAAAACATAGTGTTATTTGAAGTCAGAAGGATGAAACAATTCAAGAGTGGCTTAAATATATCAATGAAAAAGCTGTTAGATAGCTCATAACTGCTTTCATTGTTCTTAGTTCTTAACTGCTGGCAAATCTGTCCATTTCACTACTCATTTTTAAAACTCATTTTATATTTGGTTCAGGCCATTTCTGGAATCAAGAACAATACACCCATGACTCTACCAACTGAATGGGCCCAGTGATTCTAGAATGATAAACTATTATCAAAAAATAATTATATATGAAATCATGATTGCCCACCTATGTAGGATGCAGTTTCCTGCTATAATAAAAAGCTTCTTAAATCGAGAAATCAAAACTGACCTAACAAGTGGCTTATTTTATTTATACCTTTACATATTGCTATGACTCTTTTTATTGTATTAGTTCTTCAGAACCTTATAAGTATATTAATAAATCTGTAATTATGGAATAGTCATTCTCAGAAAGGCTAAAGGTTTTCTGTGTATTGAAAAAATAATTTGACAGCACATTCCTATTATCATTTCAAAACCTGTTCAAATATACTAGATTGTAAAACTTGCTTAGGGTTTTAGAGAGAAATGTTTATTTTATTGTATATAAAATACATAAATATATAAAAACCAAGGCACGTATTATGTTCAATTAACGTAAACTAAACCTACAGTGATTAGATCCAGGAAGGCAGGATAGGAATTGCTAAGGCCATAAGTTAATGGCCTTATGCATTCTGCCTCAAACAAACATGAGGTATACTTTTATAACATAGTAAAGAAAGTCTTAAAAGGGGGCTTTATGTAAAAAGAAATGGTGGCATAATGCAGTCAACTTGTTCTAGCAATCATTACCAGAATACAATTTCTTTGACTTTCTGTTTGGGAGGGAGGAGAAGAGATAGGCGGGAAAAAAGCCTTTTCTTCTGAGGCACATACTATAGCATGTTAATTCGGCATTAATTATAGAACATGTCAAACTGTATTTCAGTCAAAGCTCCCTGTTAGTCTCCAGAGCTTTCTTAATGACAGTAATTATAGGTCATAAAGAAGTCATCTAAAATTAACATTTCTCTCATGTCTTGATAGGAAAATGTAAATGGCTGCATAGTACAGATGTTTTGATTAGTAAAATTTACACTTCCTTTTTTGTTTCAGTGCTTGTCAAACTTTACAGAGCTAAACCTTAGGTGCTACATTTTTAATCTTTCTGAGGAGATAAAGGTGTGTCTGAAATGACTATATGATTTCTTTGTCTGCTACAATTGATGTGCAATTTGGAGTGTATCCTAGAAAACTAGAATCTATAAATCATCTAGCAGTTTCCAAATTAAATGAACAGTTGAAGAAAGAATAGGATGGCTTGGCCCAATATTGATACTAATTATTAATTTAATTATTAAATATACTATGGGATCATGTATATTTTCCCAAAACTGCTTCTCAATCATAACTTTAAAGCAATGTAACAGCAATGGGCATACTATGGTTCTAGAGCAGAGGTGTCAAACTCATGGTATCACATTGCCATCACATGATGTTTCACGATGTTATTCCCCCTCGTGGAGCTCGGATGGACATGACCTGCAGGCCACTAGTTTGACACCCCTGTTCTAGAGCAATTGACTATCCTTGATTTATTTTCAAAACATTACTTCAGAATTTTAAACTTGTGAAGATAGCTACAAGTTCCTTCACTGCAACCTTTTGCTTGGGAGAAATAGAAAAAAGTATCAGAAAGAGACAATCTGTCTGTCTTGATCCATTTTTATTTATGGGCACTTTGACATTGCTAGAACCACATTCCACTATGGGTGCTCTCAGGATAAACCAGAATCTCTCGAGGCCCTGGGCCCAACTAACATCACCCTGATCATTACGTTTAGTTATAATCAGGGGTGGGCTGCTACGGGTTTGCCTGGATTCGGAAGAACCCATAGCTAATGTTATGGCCAGTTCAGAGAACCCCCAAATGTTTTGTTTTCTTGTTTACTGCTGAATCCTGCCACATTATTTTAAAAATTGAGATAATGTTAAACCAAATTAATAAAATATAATTCATAGTAGCAGAGAATAAAACAGAACAATAGCTTTGTAAAATCATCATCATCCTTATTCTTTTAAGTCTGGGCTGAAATTTTCATTTGTATGTATATAAATCCATTTTTATTTAACAATTGGATGAAACATTAATTTGAGCTAAAATGTGCCCTATCAGTCCAGTTTTCCACTTACAATTATCTTTCCATTTGAATCCTCCCTGACTTCTTACACTTCAATTAAATCCCAATGACAGACATTAAAAGGAAACTTTTTCCCCAAATCCAGAACTTATAAAACAACACCAAAGGAATTTGAAGGAATTTTTAAGCCACTTGGACAAACTCGTAAAAAAAAAAAAACTTTTGCAGACTTTTGGCACAATATTTGTTCTAAAGAAGATAGAAAAGAAATGTTTCTTCACATGGCAGTGGGATACAGAAGCAAGACCTCTAATAAAGAACTGAGTCAGCTTGCAACCTCATACGAAACAACATGTTCCTTCAAACACTGTGATTTGATTCATTTTAGGCCATTAGGAGCAAAAATCCATATCTGTGTCCCGAAATGGATGAGTAGTCAATAAAAATACAATATAACTACCTTTATGTACTTGAAAAAGCAAACCTAGACATTCTCCCATCCATATTTTCTACTCCCTAAAACTACTAAACACCCACCAATAACTTATTAGATAATATACATAAATATTTACTAGTTGTACATTCTATACACACACAAATGCATTCCACATAAAGGGGGTAGGGAAAATCTTTTGGCAAAGGGAAGGGAAGGGAAGGGAAGGGAAGGGAAGGGAAGGAGGGAGGGAGGGAGGGAGGGAGGAAGGAAGGAAGGAAGGAAGGAAGGAAGGAAGGAAGGAAGGAAGGAAGGAAGGAATATTCTGATGTGTCAAAATTTACTTATTTGGAAATGAGGATGGAAACAGTCTGGTTTAAACCAATGCTAATATCATCAAGCATCCAGGGAAATATAACAAATTAAAAGGTAATCACTTCATAGCATAAAAGGCCTACACTTTAAGTAATAATAAATCTAATACTTGACATTCATCTCCCTAGAAAATAAAATTAGATAAACTTTTGCAAAGGCATTCCGAACAGTCAATCCAGTTTATTAATAATTTCCTGTTTCATACAGGAAGCTCATATTATCTGGTGGCAGCCACAGTGGACCTCCAAAGATATTTAATAAAGCTGCCATGGGTAATCCTGTCTGATTACCTATAGCCTTCCAGCTATAACACATACTGAGTTCGAGCTCCATAGAAGGACATCACACTGTCACCTGGTATGATGTTTGACAGCTTATTCTGCTACATCAAGCAGCACAAAATTACTTTTTCCAAATTCATCCCTAGTTAATAACCAAAAGCAATAATGGTATTCAACATGCGTAATGCACTCAGAAGGCAAAATGAGGCAACAGAGAGAAAAAAGATTAAAGAGAGACTATTATGAAGAGGAGATCAAAAACTGAATCTTGTAACATACAACAATGTTTCAATTATAACATCATGCAGAGAGCGCCACGTATCACTTGAAAAAGCTCATCCTGCAAACCTAAGAAAACACAAGAGAAAATTCCTATTGTGTTTACACTGGATGCAGCCATATTCTAATTCAAACAGAGAGCACATTTCAAATTTCCCTTTTTAAATTATGCTCTGAAATTCTCTTGGGACCAGATGCTGATTTACCTTTGGTGGCAATGTCTGGTTAAGAGAAATAGATTGCTTTGATCATTTTTATTATATTATATTAACAAAAGCCTGCATCTTATTTTGTACTACGATTGCAATGTTTTTCTTATAGAATAGATCAACAGCACTACCTGTGACAAAACACTGGAAAACTAAATAACATCCAGCATACATGTGCACACAAAGTCATAGAAGCATTCAGTAAAAACTGACATGCTTTCATGCTGCAGAATTTGATGTTAAAATCCTATTTTCTTTTGTTAGGGAACTGATAAGTGACCTTCATGAATGAGATGGAAGATGCATTAAGTAATGTACAATAAGAAATGGTAAAAATGACTGCATTTTTTTTCAGCAACCATGAAAAAAGAGAGTGAAAAGAAAGGATGTATTCATGATCAGAAATATAATAGGAACTTGCTTGCTGATTTTAGTACAATTATCATTTAATTCCTCTCACACAGATCACAGCAGGAATACCATTTAGAAATTAGGTGGGTGATGAGAAAGTCCTGCAAATTCTAATGAATTCTAATTCTAATGAATGCAGTTCCAGTATCCAATTGTATTACTTTTTTTTCCTTTGAGTTTGGGATAATTATAGAAATTATCAAAGATTTTTATGGCATTTTGTGATAACCAACTATTCACATCAAAAATTGAATTGGGCAAACTCCAAAATATGTACATCTGCAAATGCAAATAACTCATTAGTTTGTGACCTTTGAATTGAAAGTTTGCAAATCAATCCTTCTTTGAATCTCCGGCTCACCATGAGATAGTTTCAATTTGTAATTCAATATTTCTTCTGTGTACTTTACTATTTGGTTCTTGTGTAGTCAGTATAATAATCCTTGCTTGGATAAGGTTGATTTGTAGCCAGCCTAACTGGTTTATTTAAACTTGTCGGCAGGCTATGCATAACATGAGAACAAGTTTAATCTGCCAAAGCAAATTAAATAGAATATAGGCTGCAAAGAAACCTAAATTAGTGCAATTTTATGGGAGAAGTTTGAGATACTCAAGTTTTCAAATATGCATCTTGTTTTTCTAAGCAACAATTGTTATTCCAATTTTTTTTTAAAAAATAGTTTAACAGTTTCAGTATATCATTTTTCTTTCCAAAATGGTTGATCAGAAAAAAATGTTTGAAAATGTTGGGCCATTGACTTTCAGTTATGAGACTATCTGCTTGTTTGGATTCTCCATATGTGTAAAGGAGCACTTTATGTCTTTACTTAAAAAGAGAAGGAGCTTCTCCACTTAGGTATTTGTTTCTTTACTTTTCCATAATTATAATTTTTATACTTATGTCCTCCAAATTCCTGAGAGCCATCTTGGCTGCACCCAATGGAACTCCAAATGCCCAGTTAAGAATTGAGGCAGGTATGCTTCAAATTCAGGTAAGAGCCTGGAAGATGATGATCATCCATTGACTTAAAATGCAATTCTTTCCAGAGGGGCTCTCCCCACTAATGTTGATTGACAACTTCCCCTCCCCCTGGAATCAGGCAATTGAGCACAAGCTGGGCACTTATGGGCTCTCACCGGTACTTTTAACGTCCCTGGACTTTGATCAAGCGAAGCAAGTAGTAACTAATAGAATGAAGGACATGGAGTTCCAAGAAGAACTAAATAGATTACCTTTCCATAATAGGAACAGAATCAATCAGGGTGTGTGGGAATCAGCAAGATATTTAAATGACCTCATCTTCCCAAAACAAAGAATAGCTTTCTTCAGAGCCAGATTTAACATTCTACCTTCAGCACTTCTCCAGGGCAGGTATAAGAGAACACCTATAGCAGAACGGGTTTGTATATGTGGTAAAAGAGAAGTGGAAGATATCTCACACGTTCTACTACACTGTGAGCTATACAGAGCTTGCAGGTCTGCATATATTCTCCCCTTATTAGAGAGATTACCAGGGAGGGCAGGCAATTTTTATCTGGACTTCCTCCTCCAGGACACGAACCCGGCTACTACGCATGCAGTGGCAAAATTCTGTGCTTCCACAATGTCCATAAGAAAAAAATTGGTTATAGAAGGATAGTTGTGATCTTGTACCAATCATTTGGACATATCTCTAACAATTTCTGGACCATGGTTTTTACATACATACTTAACGCTTTTGCACCTAGGTAAACCAGCAAATGACCTGAACAAAGTGAGAACATGTATGCTACTTTCCACTTATAATGCTGACATTTTTAAAATTATATCTTAAAGTTAGTACTTTTTAATATTTGGTTAAATGTAACGTGTATTGCTGGTCTTTGACCGTAATAAAGATTTATTCTATTCTATACTTATGTCCATATTTATTATAAGCATAACATCCCAATTGACTCTATATTAATGATAATTCTGACCTTATGATACCTTATGGCCCTTCTTTCTATCCAAATAGTCTTCAGTCTATGATTACAATAAGGACTGGAAAATTGGTTGTAAGTCAGTGTAGTTGACATCAAATAATTGCACGATTAAACCCAATTTTACAACCATTTTTACCATGTTCTTAAAGCAAATAACCACAGGTGTTAAGGGGACCATATAAAGGAGATCACGTGGCCTTATGGAAATCCAGTGTCTCGAATTCTGGTAAGTTTGTGTTATTTTGCTGGGGAAATCATGATCATGTGACACTGCACATGATCATAAATGCAAACCAGTGGCCAAGCACTCAAAATGCATTATGTGATTTTAAAGTGTTGCCATGGTCATAAGGGCAAGTTCAGATTGCAAAGCAGTTTTTTCTCAGGCTGTCTCAACAGTCATTATTAAAGGAGTGGTCATAAATCAAGGATTATCTATATGTCTTCTTTTAAGACTTTAAGCATAATCAGGGGCTCTTTTGGCAAGGCGGGGCGAGTACAAACGTCTTTGAAATTTCTCTGTAATCTTCATGTTGCGCATGCGCAGAAGCGTCCAGACAGAGCCTCCTGCCGCTGCCGCTGCCATTAGTTCGTCCAATCCAGGCCAAACCGGAAACAACCCACCTCTGACCAAGGAGACTTTTTTCCTCCAGTTCTGCAGAGACATATCTCCTGGGTACTCATCTCCTGCAGAGTCTCCTCTTTAGGCTGACAGGAATGTTGTGGATGTATTGGCTCACATTGCATTCTAGTGGTGGCTAAAGGTATTCTCAGAACATCCAGCAGAAACTTGGAGCCCACAAGTCAGCCCACACTGACGATTTGACCGCCTCCAAGCATTGTTCCCATCCACCAAGGAGAACCATTGCCTTTTTGGGAAATTTCCTGCAAAGGGAAATTCTATTGTGAGAGAAAGAGGCCTATTTGGCAGAGTCTGAGGGAGAAGGATCACAGGCTTGAGACATTTGTTGATCCCTGGGCCAAAGGAGAAGCTGCTTGGATTTTATTGGGGAGCTTTATCTTTATGCCAGTACTTCATGCCATAGGCAAGTATGGAACACTTTCCTTCACTCTTAATCTTAGGCAATCTGAAAAGAACCAAAGATATCTTGTTCTTATGAGAGAAATGGCAGAACAGTCAGAAGCCCTTGGGGGGGAAATCTTTAGTTAGAAGTGTGGAATACCTCCAAGTTGGTGTAAGGTTCTGTCTTTGACATGCAATTGTTAAATTAAGAAATACCTGTAAATACCTATGGTCCTGCATTTTGGGCCAGTTGTAGTTTACAAGTGATCTTCAAGGCACTCCCATATGAAGCATATTGCCTTCTTGGCCATGGCTACTATCTGCTTTTCAAGCAAGACATGAGGCCCCAGAAGGATTTCCTAAGATTTTGACTGGGGGAGAAAGTCCCCAAAACTAAGGGACATAAATTGATAGCTTCTCAGTCCTATTAGGTTTGACTCTAAGCCTATTCCTCCCCATCTACAGCTTCCAGAGCACCTTGCCTTGATCATGCTTTTAAGTTATACTATCATCAATACATCATTCAGTAGCCATCTGGTGAAGAATCTGGTCATGGTAGCAATGACCAGATGTAGTTTGATAATAGAACACAGGTTTATTTTAAATATTTCAAGGTGATAACAAAAAAATTATAGTGGGCAATTTGTATCATCCCTGTCTTAGTTTACTTCATTGGTTTACATACTCAGAGGGGGCATAACCCTGCGTATGTAAACAAATTCAAGGTTGAAGTGAGTTAAGGAGTTGTTATCCCATAATAAATGATGGTGAAAATAAGTCAATATGTAGCTGACAAGCTAACTATCTGGGAGCAATCTAATCAAATCCTATTACTGATTTTCTGTGCCCCTGTTCAAGACTCTGATTGATTAACAGAAACTGCATATGAAAAGATATGTGGGAGATTTCCTGTCTCTACAAGATTAATAGCACTACAGAAAAAATAGGGTTGAACAACTCTTTAAGACACTATGCCCAGACCTAACACTTCAAAGAGTCTAGGAAGGAAACAATCTAAGGACAGAACACAATATCTGCCCAATTATGGTCCTCTGATAAGTAAAATTACTAAAGCGTTACTAAAAAGTAGCTTATAGTCACCTATATACCAAGGTTAACCATTTTGTTACAACTAATTATCTGTTGTATTTAAATATTAATACAATTCCTTCTTTGCAAAACACATATGATGATAAAACAAATTCTATTCCTTCAGGTGGATGTTACAAATCATTTTGCAGATAGTAACATTTTTGGTTCAATATTAAAATTGGCTTTCCACCTGCTTTCTTTTTTTAAAGTTCATTGAATAATATTTTGGACTAAAATGTTATGATATCAGCAAAAGATCGGTTTTACAGCGTAGTGTGAAAATACATCCATCAATAATTTTGTTATGTTAAATTAAGCTTTCCTCTTTATTATTGGGAAAACAATGCCTCATCTGAAGGATTTTATCTTTACACTACCACATAATAGATTGCAAAGTAATGCAATATCAATCAATCAATAAGCATGTGTATTTCCTTAGCTGTAACGGTTCACAATTTGTACCATAGGATTTCTGCAGCTTTGAGAACTATATTTGTGTCATTCTCTACAGCCAGATTTCTGAAGCAGGATAATGCTGCGGGTTTTTTTGGTATCGTGTGTCTAGTTGACAAACAGCACTTGTAAATCTGCTACACTTATGAAATATTACTATATTCTGCACTGAGACAGATCGTACCTGAAAAAGTTGCTAATAATGTAAAATAGAATTACAGCAAGAGAAACAACCTTCAAACAGAGGCTTGATAAAAGAATGCTGGAAAAAGAAAAATTGTAACACTTTGCAACAAATTTGCAAACTTTAAAACTAAATGCAACTTACTTAGCATGTACAAAGTGATACATACATACATACAAACTTAGAAAACAAAGTATTTCCCATTTTCTAATAGAAAAAGACTATGATAAAAGATCACAATATATGTAATTATATTATAGTAAAATCCTAGTGGAATCCAAAATGTAAAATAGCAGGCTTATCAGTTTTAACACATTGAAGACTTATTTCAAGAAATAAAAGTGCTAGACAAAGTGCTTGTACATACTGTATTTTTCTTTTTCCGGCATAGATTTTATAAAGTTCTTCTCAATAGTTTTAAGAGATAATCCATGACATATCCCAATAAATGACAACATATTTGGTTCACTGATGCAAGATAAACATCCTTGATGCTCACTTCTAGAACAGCTCTTTTGGGCTGGATATACCTTTTCCCCCCCAATGTCAAGAAGCCATTGTGTCAGATCACTACTGTGGAATTTAAAAAAAACCAAACCAGATATATCAGACTCCCAAGGTTTGAGCTTAGACCCCAATTGTATCCCTACATCCAGAATCTCAGAGTTTATGAAGCAAGATAGCCCTCTGGACATGAGATGTTGGAAAAATGGGACACTAGTGTCAATGCTAGAGGAGGTTTATTACTTTAAGAGGAAGTCTGAGCAGGGAGCCTGCCTACCAAGCAATAAAATTCTTCAGTCTCCTTTGTAGCTATCCTTACTGTTGAAATCCTTAGGCTGCCCTTCTTCCCTGTGATCTCTTCCTTTGGTCTCGAGCAGGATACCTCAGGCATAATATGTTCAGGGAGGTATGACCATCCAACCAACTGGCATCACAGATGATGCCTGCATTTGGGGGGGGGGGAGTAATGATTTTTCAATATAATAAAGGTGTTGTGGGAAATATGAGGACTCCTTCAAGTGGCATTTAGCTCCAAATGACCATGTTGACAAATACTTTTCTAATGACATTATCAATGAGTTCTTGGGAACAACATGGAAGTGCATTGCCACCATGTTCCTTCTGGAATATTTCTTTTGTTAACAAAAAAAGGAAATGGGAAATATTAACATGGCAGAAAATATTGCAGAAAACTAAAGGATGCTGTTGGATTATGTAGCTGGATGCTTTGCTGATATAGTTTACAATAATTATTAATTGCTTCTTATTATATGTATTTATTTACATGTAGCATATAGTTAATATATGAATAAAATGTGATATAATGTATAATGTATTATATTATGTAACAACCATGATATCTAATTATATAATGTACAATAATTAAGTGCAATCAGGGAGAAAAGATAGCCTCAGGACTGGACCAGCACTTGTTCTGAAGTTCTTCAGCTCAGTGGTAACTTGTGCCATGGGTGAACAGAGATTAACAAATTAAGTATCCTCATTCCTACTTTCTCCTCCCTCACTATAAGTCATTTTCTTCCTTCTAAAGCAGGCTTCTGAGTAACCAGGAGAGAACTGAAGAGAAATTCTTGCTCCACATTGGGATTGGGAAGCCCTGCTCATAGACACTTCTACTTCAAATACCTTATACCTAGCTGTTGCCATCCTTTGCTATCTCAAGTAAACTGATATATTTAAAATAATCTGGGTTAACTATTCAGATATAGAACGCCTCCATTTCAAATGGACCCAATGACTCACACACATGCTCTTACACACACATACACACACACACACACACACACACACACATTTCCAAGAAAAGAGAAAGAAGACCCAATTGTAGATGCATTTTCCCTATCAGTAATACTGCACCAAAATGATTTCTAGACAGTAGTGTCCTTAGATAATTGTGTTCTCACAGGGTATTTCTCTTAGGGTGATTTATGCATTCCATAGCTTTTTATGTAGTTGTCCTCTTTCATCCTTTTCCCTATTCAGTGATTTAAAAGTGTGATATTGGGAAAAAATAGGAAGGATATTCAAAAAAAGGTTTCCATTATGACTTAGAGAGGTTTCCATTATGACTTGGTGTAGTGTTAAGATATCATGCTAGAAACTAGTAGACTATATGTTCTAGTCCTGCCTTGGGTACAAAGCCAGTTGTGTGATCTTGGACCAGTTGTTCTGTCTTAGCCCTAGGAAGGAGGCAATGGCAAGCCACATCTGCCTAACTTTGCCACGAAAACTGCAACACCAACCTGAAGGAATGAGTGCACACGCAATTTATGACTTATTATTTTAAACAACGAACTGGTAGAAGTAGATGATGAATGTGTGACACAAAAGAGCATGTTTTGAATGCCAAATGTGTATGCTATTGTGATGGGTATCAGAGGTGGATTGCAAATCCCGGTGCTAGAGGTTTGCTTGTGCTCAGGCTCACGCTCACGCTCATATGACACTTCTGTGCATGTACAGAAGCATCTGGGTGAAGCCTCCTGCCACTGCCACTACAAATTCGCCCAATCTGGGTCTAACTGGGAGCAACACACTTCTGATGGGTATCCTTCCCCAAGCTGGTACTCTTTACCCATTTGGGAACTCTAGTTCTCCATGCTGTACCCTTGGCTAAGCTGGCTGGGAATTCTGGGAAATGTGGCCTCAACATATATGAAAGTGACCAGATTGGGATAGGCCAGAACGAAAAATGAGGTCCGTATGAGTTTCATTCTGTGTAAGTTTTCCTATTTCATGCAGATATATTTTATTTCTGGTTCAGAAAGCACTCATTGCCCATTGGTGGAACTGGCCTAAGGATTTCTGCTGCTGACTTCCTGTCCGTATTTGTCATAAAGCTCTTCACTTTCTGAGCACACTCACCTCTCACCCACCTATGCAAGCTGCCTTTGCCATAGGACAGGGGTCTGCAAAGTTGGCTCTTTTAGGACTGGTGGACTTCAACTCCCAGAATTCTGGGAGTTGAAGTCTGGGGAATTCTGGGAGTTGAAGTCCACCAGTCTTAAAAGAGCCAACTTTGCAGACCCCTGCCATAGGACAAAATACTGCTCAATCTAACAGCTCCTCTGATTTGATCCTGGCTAGAATCTCCTGCCTGTCTTTTCTGACACACTATAGCTTTGAAGCAATCTTACAGCTACAGACCTATCAGCTGACCCACAATTGTCAAAGCAGTCATCTGTAGTTTTAAAATGTCACAGGACTATAAGTCTTGTTCTGGATTTACAAAATTAAAGGGAGAGGGAGAGAATGAAAGAAAGAGAGAATCCATTAAACCTGGATACAGTTACACTGAAGGGCATATAATTTAAAACACTCATTATTATTATTATTATATGGATATTTTTTTCCTACACAGTTCAATGGAAAAATATGCATGTGCATTCAGAAACAATTGCTGTTTTAACCAGGACTATCAAAGCCTTTGTTAAGAAAATCCCAGGAAGGCAATGGTTTTTGTTTGTTTTTATATGGTTCCTCGGAACAGTATATTGTACATTTTTCTGAAAAGTTGTATGGAAAAATCCAACTCTGTAACATGCCAAAAGGAATCTAGATGAAACTTTGGAAGCTCAATTACACCAGAGGAAACCCAGGCATACTTTTCAGCCCAATAGATAATGCTATTTCTATGTCTCAAATATAACGGCAGGACATTTAAGTAATGCAACTCTTATGGTGGTGGTGGTGAAAAAAGTCCAGGGAGAAAAGTTGCAATTTGTAAAACAGTAAGTAGGGGGGAAGTAAAATTATGCCACATTTTCAACTGGATCATAAAATTATTCTGTGCATCTAATCTGAATAGTAGACCAGCGATATCCAGTCTTGGCAACTGTAAGACTTGTGGACTTCAACTCCCAATATTCCCCAGCCCGCATTCCCCAGAACCCTGTGAGTTTGTCTACAAGTCATATAGTTGCCAAGTTTGGACACCCCTGATCTAGACAGAGCTTGTTGCAAGTCCCGTACCAATATGAGATACAGAGGCTCTTAAGCCTTCTTGGTTTTAGCCCTTAATCTCCATAATTCTTTTTTTTCTTCTGCATTTGCCCGTGACATCTCTCTTACCTTGGAAGGCCCAGTTTCAATGGGCTTTGGCTCTTACAGTGATTGTGTGCAGCAACTGAACTTTTTATTGATTGTTGTATTATGTATATATTTTCATGTCGGTTGAACTTGTATTGAGAGTCCACAAAGATTGGAATGCTAAACACAAATGTTAGTAAATAAGCAAACATTGCAGGTCTTCACAACTTTATACTCAGACCTTGGAAAAGGAAAAGGCCGTTTTAGAAACAATTTTCTTTCAAAGGTCTTCCAGGCTTATTTGAAGGATAAGTGCCTACGAAGAGTAGGCACTTATCCTTCAAATAATTAGTTAAGAGTAACTAAGAAAAATACTAGGCTGTCTTTGAATCATCCAAAAATAGAATCCCAGAAAGTTCCTTTTTCTAGAGTGAATATGTGTGCATGCTGATGGCAGAAGATGTTGGATCCAATTTAAGGAGAGAAAAAAAAAAACTTTCCAGAATTACATGCATTACAATACACTGGATGGGCTAGAGAAGTGCTGGTTATAAATATGTCTCAGGGACTATGTCACATTGCTGAAACTTGACAGTCATAAATTCTTGTTCCTGATGATCTGTTTATGATCTTGATTTATGTCTTGGCTCCAAGTTTTCCATAGGTCCTTGCATGTGACCTCCTGTCTTTGATCTCTGGTTGTTTATGACTTCCGTGTGTGCTCTGCTGTTTCTTGAATGTCAATCATTCTGGAGCAGAACACCCCCTATTGACTCTAAGATGACAAAGGGAAAGAAGTAAAACAACTGGCCAGATATTGATACAAGCATTTTTAGGCCTTGATATAGAAAATTAAAGGTAAGCATTATCCCTTTTCTTCTTTCAGCTATGAAATAAATTGCAGGAGATTCTTGCATTCAGCATGTTCTTCGTTAGGATATTTTGGTGGGTACTCCCATTATCCCTGGCTGGAAGAAAGATATATATACTCTTTGTACACACATCAGTGTTTTTTCCCAAAACACCAACATTCACAAATTGTGTACTGAGCTCCAAGACACTGCTTGTTAATTGACTGTTGCAATCCAAAATAATTTAATTTTACCAAGAGGAATATCTTGAAATGTCTCAGAAAGATTATTTTTAGCTAAGAAAGTTGCTAAAATACCCTGAATACATGTTCCATTATGTGTGGTAAATATAAGTGTAGCAAAAAGTGGCAGCAAGAAATCGCCCTGCCATAATCTCTGATGTTCTGAAGGCCTTTCATGTATACTGTGGGCAAGGCTGCTATTTTCCTTAGTTTTTGCATCCCATTACATGTTTTTGTTCTTCTCCTTTTCCCTGGATAAGAATATAATCTATGGCAACAGGATGGCAATATAACATCCTCTCTTTCTTTTCATGAATTGGAATCGAGATTTGAAAGAAATTTCTTTTATAACAAAATAAAAAAATATCAGGCAAGTTTTAAAGAAGTCTGTGTGGACAATGCATAATAAAATACCAGTGTCCTAACAATATATGCCGTCGAGGTGCTGTTCCGGTGTTTGGAGGCCGTATGGGTTTGGATGGTGAGTAACAAACTCAAGTTCAACACGTCCAAGACCGAGTGCCTGTGGTTTCCGGAACCCTGGTTCAGCCAGGTAAGTCCAACACTGGCCATTGGGGGCGAACAACTGGCCCCCGTGGAGAGGGCATGCAACTTGGGTGTCCTCCTGGATTCCCGGCTGTCAATGGAGGACCATTTGATGGCCGTGGCCAGGGGGGCGTTCTATCAGGTACGCTTGATATGCCAGTTGTGCCCCTTACTGGACCGGGTGGCCCTTCGCACAGTAACTCAAGCACTCGTGACATCCCAACTGGACTACTGTAACGCTCTCTACATGGGGCCCCCCTTGAGGTGCACTCGAAGGTTACAGTTAGTCCAGAATGCGGCCGCACAGATGATTATGGGTGCCTCAAGGCAATCCCACATAACACCTCTCCTGCGCGAGCTGCATTGGCTACCTGTGGCCTTTCGGGTGTGCTTCAAGGTGCTGACGACCATCTTTAAATCGCTCCATGGCTCGGGGCCTAGCTACATATGAGACTGCCTCCTGCCCCATACATCCTTTCAACCGATCCGCTCCCACAGAGAGGGCCTTCTCCGGGTACCGTCGGCCAGGCAATGCCGGTTGGCAACGCCCAGGGGAAGGGCCTTCTCTGTGGCGGGCCCAGCCCCCTGGAACGACCTACCCCCGATCTACGCACCACCTCGGACCTCCGTCTCTTCCGCCAGCATCTTAAAACGTATTTATTTCAACAAGCCAGCCTAGCATAACCCCCCGTTTCTGACTTTTATTTGTATAAATTTTAAATTCTTAAGGTTTTATAAGGGTTTTAGCACGGGATATAATTTAATAGTTTTTTAATAATGTATTTTTGTAATTTTGTATGGTTTTTTAATATTGCCTGTGTGCCGCCCTGGGTCCTTGCAAGGAGCAGGGCGGGGTATAAATTTGAAAAATAAATAAATAAAATAAATATATCATTTTTGAAGATGCTGTGAGCAGAGGTGGTTGCAGATACTGTTAGCAACCAGTTTGCCAAAAATGTGAGTGCAGGCACACACATGCTTTGTGCCTGCATGCTCCATGCACGCACCTTCCGCACTTGTGCACATCTAAAACAAGGCTTTTTTGATGGGAGGGGCTTCCTGCACACCTGCTAGTCAGCCATGATTAGTAGAACAGGAAAGGTGCACAAATCAGCTTGACTGCAGGATGGAACAAGCGAGCCAGAAAATGAGATATCTAGCACCAGATAGCGTCAGGGTGGGGGGGTGGGGACAACCAGCACTCGGAACTAATGGTTCAGGTGAACCGGTCTAAACCAGCAGCAGCTCACCACTGGTTGTGAGTGGTCCAACCTGCTGGAAAGCACTTGCTGTCCAATGTGCACCTCACAGGTACACCTAATGATAATGATGATCATGTGTCATATCCAAAATTTTGATTCACCTTGCACAAACTACCATAAGAATTGGCCTGGAGCAGGCATCCAGATCCTAATTGATTGAAGATCTTATCATTCCTCATAATTGGCCATGCTAGGTAGGATAGAGGATAATGACAGCAAAACAGTATTGGGAGGATCCTATACAACATGCTATTGGTAAACCAATTTCCTTGTATTTTATCCTGCAGAATCTTAGAAATCAATATAACGAATATGGTAAATCTGTTTCATTTAACCAACTATTTCTCATTGCTTCTTACAGTCTCCTGACACAATTTTTGAACACAGAAGCCTTACCTTTTTCTGTATTCCTAAAGAATACTGTATTCTTGCACACCTCAGAGACCTTTCTCAGAACACAGTATTTTGACTCATTCCCCAAAATTTTTTTATTGCCAGCAGAATCCCAATGTTATTAATATCTAGTGTTTTATTTAAGAGAACTCTTACTAAATGGCTAAAATTCCTTGGTCTCGCCCCTTCCCTTTTCAAAATTACAGTTTTTTTTTCCTTTCAAATAAACTGGGGCTATGTTTGCTCTAAAGACAGAATATTTTTTCTGCTGACACCAGAATTTTAGTACATTATTTGAACTTTTCATTTGATTGTTCTGGGCCTTTTTGTGCAATATTTGATCATGTTTCTTCATAAAGTTCAATCTCTGGGGAAAAAAATCATTAATTTACATCCAAATGCAAAAGTCATTATCAGCCCCTGCAATAAAACACAGATACACACACACACACACACACACACACACACACACATATACATATACATATGCATATACAAAAAGAAGACAGAGGTAAACGGTAGACTGATACGCACACACAATTGTTTCCCTCAAACTTCTGTAAGGTACGGTAGAAAGTGAAAATACTAACAGCAAGACTTCTGGTGGACAGATATTCACATAGCTTCTATTCTCCTAAATACCTAAATACCATTTAGGAGACATTTATTACCATTTATTTTAGTTGGGAGAAAGTGAAATGCTAAATGATTGGCTCTCTAACCTTCCATGTTCCAAATAATAGTAACCGAGTTTTGGGAGATGAGAATTCAGCAGCAGAGAAATATGTTGCAATATATAAGCTCTGTCTGTATCTGTTTGCTCTTTTGCATAACTTATATGCAGGCAGGATGATAGCAAAAGATTGCATGAGAAAAATATCATTATGTTTATGTATTTTTCATAAGAAAAATATAAGGTCTACTGGAAAAGGCTGATCGTATGTCAAAGTATATTCAGATCCACAGCCCAAACAATATTCAAACATTAATAAGTTTACAAAGAGAGATTTATGCAGAGCTACATTAACAAGGGAAGCACAATGCATTTGGTTATATTTTTTCAGATCATAAAGTTTTAATAATGTGGCTTCTGCTTTCTATAAAGTTGTGAATTGAGTGCAGGTTATGAATGGACTGTACATTTGTTTGTGACATTCCTTGAACAGATGTCCCAGATGAAGAAATTCCTCATGGATTAATGATGTTATTGTGAGGTTTTCTTAGAAAGAACCTTCTTTCGAAGCCTTTAGCGGTGAATCATGAGGCTGCCTGAACTAGAAGTGGAGTTATTCATGCTGTTAGATAAGGTGCAGATATAGAGATGGGCTTCTCTAATTACTCGCATCTTGAAGCAACCAACTGGAATTTATATACCTGGAACAAAGACGGGAGAATTTTTTTCAATTTACACTTCCCAAATTAATACGTGAAGTGAAATGTAATATTTAATATTTGTTTTTTTTCTTAGATTGTAAAAGTGCAGTTTTCTGAGCATAAAAGTTTGCATTTAAAGAGAAAAAAATGCTATAATAGCATAGCAATTGGGATATTGCCTTAAAGGAAGTGGGATAGCTCAGGGGTTAAGACACTGGGTTGTCAGCCGGACAGCCAGGTTTTGAGACCTGAGCACTTCGTGACACGGTGAGGTCCCATCCTTGCTTCAGCTCCTGCCAACCTAGCAGTTTGAAAGCATGGAAATGCAAGTAGATATATAGGTACCACTTCATTGGGAAGGTAACCACACTCAGTGAAGTCATGCTGGCCACATTTCCATGGAAACATCTTCAGACAATGGCCTTGGTTCAATGGTCTTGAAATGGAGATCAGCACCGCCCCCTATAGTCGGCACTGATGGCATGGTAAAATCTTCAGCGACATCAAGATCCTAATAGTAATAAAGTTCCAATCTTAAAGGGAGGGAAATCCATGCCAGTTTCTGATCCTTGCGTATTCATCCAGAATGATTCTTATTGACACCAGTCCTAGTATAAGATGGGTAAAATGAGCTATATGGATAGAGTGAACTCATTGTTTTCCTGCTGTGGTTCCATAGCTGATAGCAACATAGAGCTTGAGCGTAGCAGTATGAATTCTTCTTTTTTATTTCAGTGAGTGGGAATTATTTTAATCTAAAACAGAGAGAGAGAGAGGGAGGGAGAGAGGGAGAAGGGGAGGCAGACACACACACTGAGGGAGAGAGAGAGGGGGGGGAGGGAGGGAGGGAGGGAGGGAGGGAGGGAGGGAGAGAGAGAGAAACACATGAGTGAAAATAGAAAAATAAATGCCATTTTGTGCCCCCTCACTTTTGTCTTGTAGCAACAGGTCAATAATGCAAAAGAATTTGCAGAATTTGATCCTGAAGTATTCCATGATCCCAGTACCATGGTTTTATATTTATCTGTATAATTTTAAACCAGACTATTATCCAGTTTGCATATTAATAATGTACAAATACAATCAGTTGCGTCCTTCCATTCAATTTCACACAATGTGTACATATCACCATAAATTTAGAGAATAATAGAAAGGAATATGTTCAGTCAAATCCTTGCTTAGTACAGCGCTAGACTCCACTTGAATGGATCAAATACAAGAGTAGACTCCACTTGAACTGATTCACCATTTCCCAGAATAATTGTTCTCCTATCAAACTGTTCTTTCTATTTGTTTTTAATATTCAGCTCGAATCTGTGAATTAGGTCCTGTGAGTTACACCCACTTTACATTCGTATGCCTGTCTTGAATTTTGGAACAACAGATTACAAGTTTTTACCCTTGTCTGTATCTTTTCAGATACAGTATTTGAATATTTCTATCAAATATTATCCTTAGTGTATTTCTTCTCAAGATTAAACATTCCCAATCCTTTCACTCTTTCTTTGTAGGATTTAATTTCTGGTTCCTTGATCATTCTCATTGCCTTTCTTAAACCTGTTTCAGTTTATCTGAATCTTCTTAAAAGTATGATGCCCCATACTGGAGGTAGGCATGACTTATGTAGTATAAAATAGTATTTCCACTCTTGATGTAACCTAACTTTTGCTGTTTGCTTTTGTAACTATATCACATAGCTGACTCATATTTCAAATTTCAAGCTATTTAGGATATGGACAGGTTGTTGAGGAGCCTTAGGGCCACCACATGTTTATTGGACCCGTGTCCCTCCTGGCTTGTACTGGCATCCTGGCAAGTGACACGAGGCTGGCTCCAGGGCATTGTGAACGCATCTTTGAGTGAGGGGTCCTTGCCTGCCATCTTGAAAGAGGCGGTGGTGAGGCCCCTCCTCAAGAAGCCATCCCTGGACCCAGCATTATTAGAAAACTATCGTCCAGTCTCCAACCTTCATTTTTTAGCGAAGGTTGTTGAGAGTGTGGTGGCCCAACAGTTTCCTCGACACCTGGAGGAAGTTGATTATCTAGACCCACGCCAGTCCGGCTTCCGGCCCAGTCTTATTAGACCTCTCAGTGGCTTTTGATACCATCGACCATGGTATCTTATTGCACCGACTGGGGGGGTTGGGGGTGGGAGGCACCGTTATACGGTGGTTCTTGTCCTACCTCTCTGGTCGGTCGCAATGGGTGTTGGCAGGAGGGCAGAGGTCGGCCCCGAGGCCCCTCTTATGTGGGGTTCCTCAGGGGTCGGTCCTCTCTCCCCTCCTGTTTTAGCACGGGAATAATTTAATAGTTTTTAATGATATATTTTAATGATATATGTTTGTATTTTGTATGATTTTTAATATTGCCTGTGTGCCGCCCTGGGTCCTTGCAAGGAGAAGGGTGGGGTATAAATTTAATAAAATAAAAATAAATAAATAACTACTGTGCTATATACCATGATCAGGCTAAAAGCATATCCACATTACAGGCGGTCACGCGCTCCGACCCCCCCATGCTCCCATCGTAGACTAGGTGGGCAAGAACCACAGACCCGGGGCCCTAGGCTGATGCTATGCAACGCCAGGTCCGTGGTACAAAAAGTCCCCCTCATCCATGACCTTGTGTCAGAGGGGGACCCGGCCCTGGTGGGGATCACGGAAACCTGGTTGGGCCTCGAGGGAGGACTACCCCTCGTGGATATGTGCCCACCAGGCTACCGAGCCTTCCATCAGCCTAGGGCCCTAGGAAGGGGTGGGGGGGGTGGCGATTATGGTTAGGGAAGGTCTTGAGCCGAAGGAGACCACGATCCCTCAGACGACCGGGTGTGAGTCCCTCCTCATGAAGTGGGGCCTAGGGAGGCAGTTGGGCGTGTTAGTTGTATACCTGGCTCCTCACTATGCAACAACAACCCCTTACGGTGGTTCTCGTCCTACCTCTCTGGTCGGTCGCAATATGTGTTGGCAGGGGGGCAGAGGTCGGCCTCGAGGCCCCTCGTATGTGGGGTTCCTCAAGGGTCGGTCCTCTCGCCCCTACTGTTCAACATCTATATGAAGCTGCTGGGTGAGATCATCCGTGGTTTTGGGGTGGGATATCATCTGTACGCTGATGATACTGTACATATCCACCCCAGACCACCCCAACGATGCCGTCGAGGTCATGTCCCGGTGTTTGGAGGCCATACGGATCTGGATGGGGAGTAACAAACTCAAGCTCAACCCATCCAAGACTGAGTGGCTGTGGCTTCCGGCACCCCGGTTCAGCCAGATTACTCCAACTCTGGCCATTGGGGGCGAAACACCAGCCCCCGTGGAGAGGGCGTGCAATTTGGGTGTCCTCCTGGATTCCCGGCTGTCCATGGAGGACCATGTGGCAGCCGTGGCCAGGGGGGCATTTCATCAGGTATGCCTGATGCGCCAATTGCGCCCCTTACTGGACCGGGATGCCTTACGCACAGTCACTCAAGCACTCGTGACCTCTCGACTCGACTACTGTAATGCTCTCTACATGGAGCTTCCCTTGAGGTGCACTCGAAAGCTGCAGTTAGTCCAGAATGCAGCCGCGCGGGTGATTAGACACTCCCACATAACACCAATCCTGCGCGAGCTGCACTGGCTTCCTGTGGTCTTTTGGGTGCGCTTCAAGGTTCTGACGACCATCTTCAAAGCGCTCCATGGCTCGGGGCCTAGTTATATGCGAGACCGCCTCCTGCCCCATACATCCCTTAGACCGATACGCTCCCACAGAGAGGGCCTTCTCAGGGTGCCGTCGGCCGGGCAATGCCGACTGGCGACACCCAGGGGAAGAGCCTTCTCTGTGGCAGGTCCAGCCCTTTGGAGCAACCTACCTCCTGAACTTCGCACCATCTTCGACCTCCGCCTCTTCTAAAAACACATTTGTTCCATCTAGCCGGCCTAGCGTAACCTCCACAACTGACTTTAGATACTTTTAAATTTGGGGATTTTAATTTGGTTGTAGCGCAGGATTTCATTGAATAAGTTTTTTAAAATTTTATATGGTTTTGTATGTATTTTTAATATTCCTGTGCGCCGCCCTGAGTCCGTTGGAGAAGGGCGGGGTATAAATTGAATAAATGAAATGAAATGAAATGACACTGGAATGTTGTGCATCACCTGGGCATTAAATTCATTTATCATATTTTTCAGAGTATAAAATGCACCTTTTTTTCTCTAAAAAGAGGCTGAAAATCTGGGTGCGTTTTATACATCGAATACAGCATTTTTTTGCCTTCTGAAACTCCGTCCCTTCACCAAAATGGTCGCGCGCATACCCTTATGGAGGCTTCCAGAGAGCTTCTGGGGGCTGGGAGGGGAAGAAATGAGAAAAAAACAGAGTGTTTTTGCGCCCCCCAGCCCCCAGCAGCATTCTATAAGCCTCCATAAGGCTATGCGTGCTATTTTTTCACCAAAAAATGGCCCGTTTTCACGAAAAAGGGGGCATTTTCCCTCATCCCCCCCCCGGAGCACTCTGCAAGTCCCCCAAGGCTATTCATGCCTTTTATTTGGGAAAAAACGGGCCCATTTTTTTGAAAAACGGGCCGTTTGGGGGAGGTTTGCACAGTGCAAAAAGGTTTTTTTTTCCCCTTTTGGAAAGTTGTTTAGTTAGAGTGATTGTTGAGAATTACGTTGGTCAAGTACTGTGCCTGCAGAAACAAAGATTTGTTCCAAAGGTGGTCAGTGATTTCCTTCTCCAGCACATGGGTAAATACACCTGGAAACATCTACCTACCTATCTACCTACTCTCTCTCTCTACCTACCTATCTACTGTATTTCTCTCTCTCTCTCTCTCTTTTTCTCTCTCTATCCCTCTACATACCTACCTCTCTCCCTACCTACCTACTGTATTTCTCTCTCTCCCTCTTTCTACCTACATACACCTACCTACTCTCTCTCCCCCTACCTATCTACTGCATTTCTCTCTCTCTCTATTTCTCTCTCTATCCCTCTACCTACCTATCTAGCTACACACACTATCTCTCCCTACTTACCTACCTACTGTATTTCTCTCTCTCTCTCCCTATCCCTTTATCTAACTACTTACCTAACTACATACTCTGTCTCCCTACCTACCTACTTACTGTATTTTTCTCTCTCCCTCCCCTCTACCTACCTACCTACCTACTCTCTCTCTCCCTACCTACCTACTGTATTTCTCTCTCTTTCTCTCTCTCTCTATCCCTCTATCTACCTACCTACTTTTAAAAAAAAATTGCCTCTTCAAAACCTGGGTGCGTCTTATACTCCGAAAAATATTGTAAGTAAATATATATTTCATTGTCCTGTTTCTATTAATCTGAAATTTCAGTCCTGTAATTTATTTGTTCTTTTCAGATATCTGGTGGAACACACAGTCCTTCATTAAAGTGACTTGACAAAAATTGGAATTAAGTGGTTCACTTTTTCTTCATTATATGCTAGCTTTTGATCTATTTAATCAAGCAGCTGCTACACTGATTTTCTTGTTCCTTGTATTTTAAACATTTTAATCTTTGTCCAACATCAGTTCTAAATTCTAAAGTTTAGCTTTTCTCTACAGTTTCAGACTTCATTACTGTAATCATTTTAGTGACCTGTTTCTACTTTCATTTTCTAGATGTGCTTTTTTCATTTTCCGGTTTTTATAAAGCTTTGTAAAAATGCACATTGGTTTCATCTGCTGTTCTCCATCATTCTTCCTCATTAGAATTATTTTCAATTGTGCTTGTTGTTGTGAATTTGCTTTTTAATGAATTTCCATCCACCTTAAACTCCCTTTTTAATTAGTTTGTTTTTCTAATGAATCCTCCTTATCGTTTTTCTGGGTTTATTAAAATCCACTCCATTAAATTTTTATTGTTTTCAAACTGCAAAGAAAAGTATTTGACTATACGTAAGTTGATTTCCTGGAAATACAAATAATATGTTTTCATCTGTTAGTTATTTCCACTTCCTTGACTACATGTCCCAATTGATTAGTATCAATTAATAGCCTAGAAAAGCTATTTTCTCCAGCCTTCCTTTATTCTCTGAATAAAAAAAAAAGTTAGCATGTCAGGAATTTTCTGGTAGGATCATGCTTAGCAGAATTTGTCTCTCAACTTATGTTATGTGATATCAAAATCCCCCATCACTATCAACTCATGCTTCCTTGAAAGATCTTTTGGAATGCAGTAATCATATGTTCTCTCCAATACAGTGGACAGCAGTTTTTATTGTCTTTATCCCCCACATATTTGAACCTGGATTCACTCTACAGCAGTGTTTCTGAGCCTTAGAAACTTTAAGGCCTGTGAACTTCAACTTGCAGAATTGCCCAGCCAAGAACTGAAGTCCACACATCTTAAAATTGCTATGATAGAGAAAACTGGCCTATAATATTGGCAAATTAATTTGGATTATTGAACAATCTTAGATACTTTTAACATAGCAACTAATTATTTTCAATTGTGTGTGCTTCTTTTGAATCAACTTTATCTTTAATTGTTCAGTTCCAATCACAGAAAGCATCTCACTAGGTCTCCATTATACCTACTGAATCTTATTTCTTCCCTTGACTAAGAGTTCAAGCTCAATTTATTTGTCTTTGGTACTCTATTAGTAGGTATGATGGTCATACATTTTATTTGAGTGGTTAATAGCAGCACTCTCTTTTCCTTCCACAGTGTTCAAGTATTTATGTGAAGTCCTTCCTTCAGAGTTCTTATCTTCAAGCCCAAAAGGATTACATTTTAAAACCTTCTGGTCAAATTTGCCATGCTTCAGCCTGGCAAGCAGTCCATTATTCTGATAATTAAGACTATTGTTCCAGGAATCTAATCTCTTCCATCATCATCAATTGCCTAACCAGACATTCATTTGCAATATTCGTCTTTCCTACTCCAATCGTTTTAGATTGCAGGGAAAACCACCCAAGATCAATACTACCACATCTTTCCATCATCTTGAGCTTTCTTCAGCATCCATATTCCTTGAAGTATAATTTATTTCCACATAAATTAGATGGAAGAGTTATTTGTCTGTGGGATTCATAAATCTTGAAAGTTAGTCTTGAGATATCCTTGATATTTATTTGTAGCAGATAGTTCATATCATAAACCAATGAGTCCAAACAGCATAATGTGTTTTTTTTAAGTAATAAGACACCAACCATCATAATTCTTTCCTTCGTTTGATCAAAACTGAATAGAATGTAATGATTAGTTCCAGAGATTAGGAAATTATTTATTTAGCTATTGATTTGATTTGTCTTTATTCTATTTCCTAAGCTCATTCAATTCAGATAAGACCGGGTGGCTTATAAAATATCAACCATATTTAAAACACAATTTAAAATATAAAAAAAATGTTACAAAATTCCTGGAGGAAAAAAAACAATAATATTAAAAAAAAAAAACATGACAGGGTTTCCCCAAGCCCTCTAATCCCAGGCCTGGAACAGAATCAGATCTTAAGGGACTTTAAGACATTTAGAGAATGAGAGCCATATGTATTTCTGGGGGATTCAGCATTCTGCATCCTGCCTGTTTCTTTCTTTCTTTTTGCTTGATTTGAAAATTCAAAGTTTACATCTTTAAAAACTTGAACATCGTTTCTTAGTTCCAATGGTGCAGAATACTGTTGCTGTTCCTTGATTCTTGCTATTACTGTTGTCAATTAACCATCATTCTTTATTTGACAATCTTCCTTATGGTAAGTTGTTTTCAATGTTAGTTTCTACCTTAGGAACTGCTTTATGGTAACCAATAAAACATTCTTTCTTATCAGGTAGCCATTTACTACTCCTATTCTTTGATTTATTCTTCAAGGGCAACTACAGGGTTGCACTTGCTGAATATGTAGGCCAGAGTATTGCCAACCAGGAACATAAACAGACATGAGCACTGCAAGTAAAAGATTTCTCATCCAAGGATCTTCATCTTCACTTTTGTTTCTTAAGCTTTTACCAGTTTTACGGCAGAGGAGCATATAATCATAAAATAATAAAAGTTGAGAGAAGTGGCCATTAGGCCATTGAATCCAATTCCCTGTTCAGTGCAAGAATCGACATTAAAGGAGATGGATGATAGTCTCGGCTCTGTTAGGAAGGTTTTTTCTCATCAATATTAAAGTGGAATTTGTGTTCTTGTAATTTAAATCCATTATTCTGTGTCCTGCATTGTGAAACAAGAGAGAACAGGATTTCTTCCCTAAGACATTTTTTCTGGTATTTGAAGAGTGCTATCAGTTTCTCTCACAGTCATCTTTTCTTAAGGCTAAGCATAATGCTGTATCTCTTTCAGTCTCTCTTGAATTATTTTAATTTCTAGTCTCCTGAGTATTTCCCCCACCCTCTCCCAAATGGCCCAGTTTTTTCCTGAATCCAGCCCAGAACAGGACACAGTATTTGAGTCAAACTGCAATCAAAGCTGAATAAAATAGAATATCAGTTCAGTGAGTTTGGAAATTATACTTTTGTTGATACATTTGATAGATTATTTGTTTTCTTTACATAATATTTCACTGCTGGTTCACATTCTATACTATTCTATTTTATACATAATTCAACTACTATGAATACTACCAATTCAATGTTCTAGATCTGTGCATTTGATTTTTAATTTCCTAAAAAAGACATTTGCAATTTGCACAAAGAGCAAATATATTAGATTTCATTGTGTTACTTTTAGTTGTTTCTCCAAGCTGCAAAAATCATTTTATGCAAAGGAATGTAGGCCTGACCTTGGGAATGGGGGATGAATGAATGAATGAACAATTAAGAAGAGACTTTCAGAAAAGATTGTCTAGTCCCGAGAAAGAGGGAAATAGAAGAAGTAAATAGGAGAAGAAATAGGAGAAATAAATTCAAAATAACACCATGTTGAATTTATTTCATTTAAGATGGACAAACAAAACCTGTTACAGCTTTCAAGATTCTTTTACCTTCCAACAATGAAAAGCAATCCTGGATTCCTTGCCATGCTTGCCTCTTGAAACTGCATATCTCAAAGAGATGATATTTCTGTCTTCAAGAGCATTAACCATCCTCTCCAATTTTATATGATCTGCAATCTGAAAATAATTCTTCCTTTTTATCTAAATCCAATGAAAATATTGAAAGTTAGGCAACCCAGAAATCACTGAAATGTTTAGTATGGTTTTGAAGTATATTTTATCAATTTAATTGTCATGCTGTTCAATGTACCCTTAACTGGATTGCTGATCAATGTATCATGCAATAATTTATGATCGATATGCTTTGCTGAAGTCAAGGTATATTCTATATACAGCATTCCCATAATTTACTATATAAGTTAATCAAAAAATTAGGTAAGGGTCTGGTATAGAAATATTTGTTATTCATAAAGTCACGCTGATTTGAGCTAATTACTGCATTGTTTTCAGATACATATCTGTATTTAAGATTTTACTAGATATTGATATCAAATGGATTGGTTTTTAATTTGTGGGCTATGACTTTCCTCCATTTTTGAATATTTGTTCCAATTATTCAGGATTGCTCAAAGATAAACTATGGCCAGACTGTAGCTAGTTGCTTCAGTAACCTAGGATGCACTCTATTTGGTTCCAAACTTTTTAACTTTTTCAAAGAAATTAGGTATTCTCGTTTCTCCTTGTTTGATTATAGGTTTAGTCAAATACCTACAGCTCTTTTAGGATGGGGAAATTTTAGGGATGTCTCTTTAAACTCCCCAGGCAGCTTCCATTGGCTAAAAATTGTTTGGCCTTGTTGCTCACTTGCTCAGTGAGAGAATTAAAATGTAGTGTAAAAAAGTCAAAATTGTATTCAACTAATTAAAATGCTGGTAGCAAATGTACTCATGTATAATGGTGGATTTAAACTTTTAAGAATAAATGTATTCCTTGGGATTGGACCATACAGTGGTGTTTAGGTTACATTGAAGTAACATATCTCACCTATTGTTCTTTAATTCTGCTCATGTACTGTACATCTACTTTCATGAAGATATATTATGGCTTTACACTAGTTCATTCCTGACGAGAATGCTTTTCCTGTCTCCCATCCCATTAAAAAGTAATGTTCTAATCCAGACAATTACTTTGATGGATTGTTTGAAAAAGAGAGTGAAAATAAAAGTAAAATAAATAAAAATATTCTAATATTATATATTTGACAAAGAAGAGTATGAAATCAACATAAAACTATGAAACATGGTTTTATATATGGTTTAAGCATCAGTCTATTCATACATGCATGTGGCGAAAGAAAATTTTAAAATAATCTAAAAAATATATTATGGTAGAAAACAAAAATTAAGGAATACAAGGGTAATAAGAAGTTATGAATGTGGAAAAATTATATTTTGGTAGTGTCAAGAGTTGCTCTTTGGGGAGAAGTTGTGAGAGTAAAAAAGGAGAAAATAAAAATAAAAAGGCTGCTGCAACAAAAGAATGTTTGAATTCTTTATGAAAACATACTAGAAACTGTACACCACATGCAGTAACCCGCATAGTTGACTCCACAACATCTTAAAGAATTCCTCTACACATTAACTAGCTATTTGTCTTAAAATCTGATGGAAAGGCAGCTGTGGTGAATTCATGGATCATATGGCCAAACAAAGGAAAGTTCACTTCTAAATTAGGGATGCTTTGTCTTGGCAGGTTCACCGACCGTAAGTGCTAGTATATCTTACATATATCTTCATATTTAGATAGGGAATTGATTTGAATTATTTTTATACGGTAACTGTCAATTTTATGGAATTGTTTATGTTATATGTACAAGGACTTTGCTATATTTTATTATGTGCTTTATATACTAGCTATTCCAGGTGATAGGTAGGAATTTGAAGAGCAAGATATATTTCAAAAATGTAATAAGCAGGTGGTTCCAATTGCTTTAATATATTCAATTTACCTCTAAACATTTAGTATGTTTGTAAATGTTTTTCAGAAGTTATATAAAGCAATTTCACTTACAGTTGCTTCCATACTGACAGCTGTTAAGATAGCGCAATGTAGAATACTTTTCCTCTCTCTACATACTATACACTCAATTCATTTATCATTTGCTTCTGCTACATTTTGGTCTCAGCTTTGCTATTAATTAGAGGTGACTGTACTTTGATTAATTGCTAACATATGTCACATATGCACCATATGAGGAACTGCAGCCTACATTTTTCCACTTATTGAATGCCTGACCCAGTGGATATAAGCCAAACATTGTTTTTAAATAACCAAGAAACTAATCTTATCATAGAGAATAATATGGATATAATCAGAATACAATAATTCATTTGAAGTGTTAACAGTTCACTGAAGTATGCAATAAGAATAGGCCATAATTGCCAAGATAATGCAAGCAGGGTCATATAGGCCATCAGTGTCTTTGGTTTAGCCCATGCTTTTTGATTTGATTTGATTTGATTTGATTCCAGTTTCTCAATAAGTTCTCATGGCTCCATAATTTGTGTTTTTTCAAAAAAAAAAAGTAATATAGTAGGCTGTATTCTATGTTCCATGTTTCCTTGCAAAACTCCTGTGTACCTATGAAATTATAGAAAAGACTACAGCATCTTATTGGAAAATTAATAAGCCTGATCTAGTGTGTGGTATGTATAAATCATTTCAAATTTCACAGGCTTCTAGCATGAATACAAATGAATTTGTAAAGGATGGTTGTTGCCTCATTAGGAGGTCTTTTGAAACTATTCCAAACATTCTAGAACCGTAGTTCTCAACCTGTGGTCCACAGACCCCTGAGGAGCCCTGATGTTACCACAGGAGGTCCACAAAGGTTTTAAAAAATGTTATGATTGAAATCTTAAGTCTTGAGGGTCCGTGGCCATGGTCCGTGGCCAAAAACGGTATTTAAAGGAGGTCCGTGGTGAACAAAAGTTTGAGGACCACTGTTCTAGAATGTTTAAGTTCTGATTTGAGTTGGAAATATGTGACTTAATATCAAATTAGAGCCTGCTTATGGAAACGTTAGTTCAGCTGCTTTCAACTTGTAATAGTTTATTCAAATGTAGAATTGCAAGTACTCAAATTCAAAAGCTTTTGCTTACTAATAGTATAAATGATATCTGCTTGAGTACTATTAAAGAATTTAAATAAAGCACTTGCTCTAACAAAAATGTACCTAAAATCACTCTTTGTATCAAGGATACAAAGAGTACCAGACTTTATAAAAAGAGAAGAAATAATGAAATTATTTAGTATTTCTGGATATGCAACTATCAGTTAAAAATAAGAAAACCCAAAATATTGCCTGCACTGACAGGCTACAACACAGTAGAATGGACAACAGCCACTTCTGGATAAGAATAGATGATCTCATTCTGTAGTCAGATTGGGACAACTCCGGATGGCCAGCTCCATGTGGCCAGCTCACCACCACCTTTGCCAACTCACCACTGCCAAGTCATCATAGGACAATTCCACACAGCCAATTCGCCACAGGGACAAGTCACTGCAGGCAGCCAGTGGGACAATCAGTTGGGCGAACAAATGGGGGGAAGAATGCAGATCTGTGGAAGTGGCTGGGAGGTTCTCGCCAGGAGAGCTGGACAGGCAAGCAAGCAAGTGGGTGGGAAGAGCACAGAGCAGCAGTGGCTGGAGGGAGGGGGGCTTTCCATTTTCACATACCTCCACTGCCTCTGCTACTGTTGTATTGTTCAGGTCCATTTGGAGTTTGGGTCACTTGATCATAGAGGAAGTGTTCAGATCATTTGAGGGTGGCGATGGTGGGAGGTGATGGCCAAGTGCATCCCATTTTCACACTTCCTGTGAGAGCCATTCAGTGGGAGCAGTGTTTAGGTTGGGACAGTGGGGATGGTTGGGGCTGGGGAGGAAGTGGAGGTCAGGGGCATCCCATATTCCCACACCCCACAACTTGCTCTGCACCACTGCCCCAGAATAGACTGAACATCACCACTCCTGAAGAATCTAAACTCCAAATGGCCTGTGGCAGTGGCAGCAGCGGTGGTGGTAGTAAAGGGTGTGAAAATGGTAATCCCTTGGTCTTCGCAGCTCTTCTGCACTCTGCCTCCCCCCCCCCCCCTCGCTTGCCTGCCTGCTGGCCCAGCTCTCTCTCCGGCAGGATTATGCACCAATATAAAAACCATAAAAATCCATAGCTGAGATATTCTAACACCATCAACCCAGCCACTGCACAGGCCCTACCACATTTCCATATCCTGCTTATGAGCTTTCCATGGTCATCAATTTGATGCTGTGAGAACATAATGCTAGACTTTGGTCTTTCATCCATTTCAGCTGGATCTTTTTAACTCTGCTTTTAAAAAAAAATAAATAAATAAAAAAAAGCTTTCCTAACCTACATATTTGGATATACTAATGTCCAGATACTCTGGATATTCTAATATTGTCTCTCGTCTCCTTTGTTCTATATAAATGTAACCATCTTCATAGACAGCGAGACTAATGAGCACTATAGTAGAGAAGCCGTGCCTAAACTTCTAATGGCCAAACATGCTGTGGTGAAAATGAAATAATCATCACATGTATGAACATTTTAAGTGCACTAAGACTGAATGTGCCCTACAAATGAATTTTGAATGCAAACATAAAAGAAAATAAATGTTCCCTCAGAACATTTGTAAGTGTGATTTGTTCCTGCAAGCAAAATGATGGTTGTAATGAAGGTCTACTAGAAAAAAAGTTATACTCTGAAAAAAAGTAGATGTTTTCATTTGCTGGCTGTAGCTAATTTTCTTTTAATATATGATTTTTATGTTATACAGCCTCTGGTAGTAAGTGAAATATAATTCTAATTAATTTTTCCTATGGCTGTAGACAAATCAATAACTGTAAGGATCCCAAGGGGAAAACAAGCAACATGGTCTTCTAGGTTCCTAACAAATGCAAATAAAATGACCTTTTCTTGACAACTATGAATATTGTTCCACAAATTTACTACTAAAATTGCTGCAATCAGCAATTCATAGTGCAAATACAGAGCCAATAATAATCTTAAATAATTGTTTATTGTGGCAAAGCAGGGTGTAAACTTTTACCAATTGTTGCAATCAGGAACGCTCATATGAAACAACTGGACAATCAAGTACTAGGAATCTCTCATTATTTCTATTATAAATTTGTAGCATAACAGCAGACACATCATTGCATTTGAGATCTACTTTATTTTATATTGGAAATATAAAAACTATCAATTGATATCAGATACAAATTAGTGACTCAGGCAGGTATGAACAAATGTGACAGATGAAGATGTTGTATGTTTAACCTAGAGATTTATTATCAACAGTAATGCACACATTATTTTGTTAATTGTTGCTTGGGTAACTAGCTGGAAGTTACAGTATGGTGGACTGGACTGGGAAGTAAACAAATACTCACATACATCCAGAAAAAGGCAATGGCAAATCATTTCCCTATTACACCAAGGAACTTACATGGTTGTGTCCATTAAATCTGATCCAAAAATATCTTTCTACATATATCACAAATTACCAGAACGTTTATCACTGGCTTGCGGACCTTATTTAAGCAGTTCAATATATTGTAGATGATGAATAAAACAAACACTCTTATATCCACTAGTACCCATGATTCTCTTTTCTCCTCACTTCTTACATTTCCATTGCCTCCATGTGGTTGCTAATAAGTTCTTGTCCGTCCTTTAGTACAATACTCTGACAAAATTATATAACCATAGAATGATATGAGTATAAAGTGCTTGGTGCTCCCTGAGTTTGGTTATTTGGTTGCAGATGTTTCATTACAGGACTAAGTAACATTATCAGTATTGGTAAGCATGGGGTTTGCTCTTTATTTATACCCAGTATCTTGCCTTCCAGTATTGGTGAGGGTATGGAAAACAAGACCTAATCAAGGAGCTACCAAGGGAAAAAAACCATAGATTTGTTGATTTCTTATACACATAAAAATAAAATATAATTTATTAGTTTATTTAGTAAAAAATACATACATTAGTTATTGTCTTAACTGGTGCCGTTTAATCACTGGCAGAGTGATTGAAATACAGTATTCCAGACTAACTCACTGTTCATTGCTAGGAGATTGATTCTGCCTCAAGGTTGATTCAGCCTTCCATCCTTCCAAGGTCGGTAAAATAAGGACCCAGATTGTTGGTGGTAATATGCTAATTCTGTGAACCACTTAGAAGGTCTGTACAGCACTATGAGACAGTATATACGGTAAGTCTAAATGCTATATCCCGGTGATGTCCCGGTGTCTGGAAGCCATATGGATCTGGATGGGAAGGAACAGACTCAAGCTCAACCCGTCAAAGACTGAGTGGCTGTGGTTACCGGTGCCCCGGTTCAACCAGTTGACTCCATCACTGGCCATAGGGGGTGAACATCTTGCTCCCGTGGATCGGGCACGCAACTTAGGCATCCTCCTAGATACCCGGCTGTCAATGGAGGACCATGTGACAGCCGTGGCTAGGGGGGCGTTTTACCAGGTTCGCCTGGTGCGCCAGTTGCGTCCCCTATTGGACCGGGACATCCTTTGCACAGTCACTCATGCGCGTGTGACGTCCCGTCTAGACTACTGTAATGCTCTCTACATGGGGCTCCCCTTGAGGTGCACCCGAAGGCTACAGCTGATCCAGAACGCGGCTGCGCGGGCAGTTTTGGGAGCTAGTAGGTACTCCCATGTAACACCGCTCCTGCGCGAGCTGCACTGGCTGCCTGTGGCCTTTCGGGTGTGTTTCAAGGTGTTGGTCACCATCTTTAAAGCGCTTCATGGCACAGGACCTAGTTATTTGCGGGATCATATCCTGCCCCATACATCCCTTCGGCCGATTCGCTCCCACAGAGAGGGACTTATCCGGGTGCCGTCCACTAGGCAATGCCAGCGGGCGACGCCCAGGGGAAGGGCCTTCTCTGTGGTGGGTCTGACCCTTTGGAACGACCTACTCCCCGATATTCGAACTACCATGGACTTCCACTCCTTCCGCCAAAAACTTAAGACCCATTTGTTCTATCAGGCCAGTTTGGCCTAAGCTATGCTTCTCGCTCCAGTCTGTAATTTAAATTGTTTTATTTGATTTTAATGGGATATAGTTTTAACGTCTTATAAATTTGTACAGGGCTATTTAATTTGATTTTAATTATGTATATTGTCATGTTTTTTAGATGTTTTAATTTTTCCTGTACACCGCCCCGAGTCCCTTCGGGGAGAGGAGGCAGTCTAGAAATTTAATAAATAAATAAATAAATAAATGTTGCTTTAATTTAGTTTGCCTTTTAGGAGATATTCTAAAATATCTCCCTAGCTAGCTTCTGGTTCTATTAAGCTCCTCCTTCTCTTATTTATGGATGTCTGTGAAAATTCTCAGTCCTCCAGGTCATGATTGTCCCAAAAGTGTTTAGAGCTGAAGAAGCCTCATGGATGAGAAGTGAAACGTCTTAAGAGAAAAACCAGAAACTCCAGTTGCTTCTTGAAAAAGCACCTTTGGGTTATTCATGGATGAATTAACTCCTGCTCAATAGCCTTACAGTTTTTACAAATAATGGAACATCACATTTCTAGAATGTAAGCAAATATCCTCTCAGTTTTGCAGACTTTGAGTGAAGTATGTGCTATTACAGGAGTTTTGTTTGTTGTATATTTCAATTTATGTATGGTCCTTAAACTTTAGGTAGTACCACATATGGCTTATGGGTTTATAAAGAGCTCCCTAAATGTAACGGGTACTGATGTGAAATGTAGGTTCAAGTCACTGATTTAGCAGTCAGCAGCCTGTAATGTGGTGTTTGATTCAAGAAAGTCCTATTAACATTTCAGGAAAAAAACATTCTCAGTTTTCATAGTTACATAAGGAAAAAAATCTCAATTTCTATGATTGTATAAGAGATTCACTGCAATCTCTGAAGCAATACTTTCTTTAGCTATAGAATCAGACAATCAGAGGAACATCAAAAGGCATGACTGAAATGTCATTTTTAAAGTGAGAAAATGGATACTAGTCACCATATAAGGAATAATCATATTAACGTTAAATCTCTTAAATATATCTCATTACTTTTAAGTTAAATCAAATTTAGCTTTTGTTACCAGTTTCTTTGTCCCAAATTAATTTTGGGAGTGAAATCTTTGTTACATTACTTAAAGCTTGACAAAGCGACAAAGCTTGAACCAGAAAGCGTTCCCCATATTATTGACATAATCACCCATATTTTATGTAAGTCTGGTTTATTCTACTGAAAATAATACGAATTTTGAGAAATCAGATTTGATTGAATATTTTTTAAAATATACAATAAAAATAAAGTAGAGTGTATTACAAATGTATTTTCCTAAGAAACGTTTTTATAAAAGCAAGAAATTAAAATAGAGATGAATATTTTTTGTTACCTATGATGGCTGTTAGACTATTGAACAGGAACTGATTTTTGAAGTCTCCTTATGATAAATGCAGTTAACTTACTGAAGCATGTTGGATCAATCACAACAAAAGAGAAATTTGACTAATGTCTATGTGATTATGACACACAGGGCATACTAAACTGATCTAAACAATCTTTTCTTGATGACATCTGAAAAGATATCGCAACTCTCTAATACTTGCTATTCTTTCATGTTCTGAATGAATCCCTATTACATCTCACTCAATATTGATCTTTAAACCATGTCTCCCAATCCGTTTCCTTGTGTGGTCACTGAACAGTATAAAAGTTCAATAGGAAGATCAGCTGCTCATCCACTTTTTTGCTAAAGCAATTTGTATTATGGATTTACTTTAGCAGTCTACAGTGGCAGTTGCTGTTTTTACTATTTAAATGCTTTGATTATCTGACCTTGCTTACTTTATCTTTTTAAGCGCTGTGTACTGGCTTTAAAAGTTGATCAATAATGGGGGATTCCTCCACCGCATTATGCAGAAATCAATCCTGATTTGGGCTATTTGTATTTGCACTTACAGGTCCATCTGTCTATGTTAATTTTACATTTTCTCTTTCTTTCGTAAGTAATTTGGACCTATAGTTTCAAACAGAGATTCCTAGGTCTCAGGGAATTACAGGGGCTATATTTCAGTGGAATAACTATGTCAGAAAAGATGTGAAATAATTCCTTAATGCCACAGTAGTTTGGATTGCAAATTTCATATGATTCCTCTCAATTTATTGTACTGCATTTAATGGGTCTTGAAAAATTCTAAAATTTACTTGTCTTACTGATTTTTAATTAATTAATTTGATGAGTTGAGGATAGAACCCTTCCTATGGTCCTGGTCACAAGCTCATGTATTAATTGTGAAAGGAATACTTATTGATCAGTAGAACAGACATGTCAACTCTCTAATAATTGAATTGCTAATATAGATAATGACAGGGAGGGTATTAGTAGTAGAATTAAGGACCAAAGGATAAAAAAAACTTTCAACATCATTCTCTCAGGATCTAGTAGCTTATCTACTGCATAGCACCTTTTACTAAAATATGTTCACTATATAAACTAAATCATACAATTGGTAATCAAGTCAGTAACATCTGTGTTAGACCCAAAAGGTATTTGAAAAGCTAAAAGCTTGCTGATTGCTGCTTATTCACACATATTCAGTTTTATATGGTATTATATGAAGTCTTTAGTTAGCCACCTTTTCAATGCAACACATAATTTATTTCTTAAATCATGATGTTGCTGACTTTACTCTTTCATAGGACCAATTAGTCTTCAAGTAGCCACAATGTGTCCTTATGCATTCATTTTTGCATTGCACTTCCTTTTGACTCTACATAGAGGAATGTGGATTAGTGGGAGTGTCAATAGAAATGAGGGACCCCATAATTGAGAAAGCATAGGCAATTATTTGTAAAACATTATTTGCAAGGTCAATGAGCATTTTTCTGTGTTCCAAGTATCTTTAAAATTGTTTTGAAGTTGTGTGTCTGTTAACATATAAAATGATTGCCATAGTTACAGAATGTAAAAAACACATTTTATTTGTAAAGACTATGTGTCCCCCCCACCAAAAAAATCTTTAGGCAGACTAATAGTCAGCAGCTGAATTGGTTTTAAGAATATAGAATGTGTCCTAAATGGCACATTCACGCTTTGCATTTAACAAAGAGGGGAGAATTTAGAAGGTACTATGCTGCAAATATATATATATATATATATACACGGGAAAACACCTGAAGCCAGCAATGCCAGCATACCTACACCCGTGAAAATGTACGAAAGCATATATATATTATCAATTATCTATCTATCTATCTATCTATCTATCTATCTATCTATCTATCTATCTATCTATCTATCTATCTATCATCTATCTATCATTGTTTCCACAACACCCTGTTAGGCCCCAATTAAGGGAGGAAATATACTGTTTCCTTTTCTGCCTTTCGGCTCATCACCAGAGACCATCTAGACAGAAAGCTATTTATTTTATTTATTTATTTATTTAAATTTATATCCCGCCCTTCTCCAAGAAGGACCCAGGGCGGCGCACAGGAAAATTTAAAAACATACAAAATACAATAAATATAATTTAAAAAACTATTAAATAACCTATCCTGCGCTAAAACCAAATTTTAAAAACCCAATTTAAAACTACCTAAAAGTCCCCATGGGAGGTTAGGCTAGGCCGGCTTGTTGAAACAAATATGTCTTAAGACATTGGCGGAAGAGGCGGAGGTCGGTGATGGTACGTAATTCAGGGGGTAGGTCATTCCAAAGGGCTGGGCCCGCCACAGAGAAGGCTCTTCCCCTGGGTGTCGCCAGTCGGCATTGTCCGGCCGACGGCACCCTGAGAAGGCCCTCTCTGTGGGAGCGTATCGGTCTAAGGGATGTATGGGGCAGGAGGCGGTCTCGCATATAACTAGGCCCCGAGCCATGGAGCGCTTTAAAGATAGTTGTCAAAACCTTGAAGCGCAAGATTGATTTCCGTTGTGTAATTTTTTACACCAGTAAGGGTAATTTTACACCAGTAAGGGTATGGCTAGCTGATGAGAGCTAAAAAGCTCATAATAGATCTATCCTAGTCTCCCTGACTTATTTATTGATCAGCTCAAAAGCGTAAAAATCATATATAAAAACATATATATTCCAACCCAGTTCAAGAAAGTCCAAGATGAGAAACATCCTTAAATGTAAATCAAAGTAGTAGGGGTTTTTATGATTACATTTTTTCCATCAGTCTGCCAGGGAACACCTAAGCGCATGCAATGAAGCCGTTAATTGAGTCTCTGTTCCCCATATAGTCGGTCAACATTTATACATTGAACATAATAAGGCCCAAACCATGTCTTGTGCTTAAACACTATTTAGAAAATCTTTCTAAAATCTATTTAGAAAATTTCATGTAGTGCTTAAACACTACATGAAAATTGATGAGTTGCTGCTCTTCTGGTTTCCAGTGTTCGTTTGCGCACTGGCCAGTGGGTCTTCACATGCGCATCTATGCCAGAAACTGGAAGGCCAGATGGCATGTCAGAAACCGGAAGATCATCTTCCCAGCATGCACATATGCACAGGCGGCTGCTGTTCCGGTTTCTGGCACATGTGCACCTGCATGCGCTCCCATTTTGGCACTTGGAGTCAAAAAGGTTTGCCAACTGGTCTAGTTTCTGATGTTCCATGTATACACACAAAATGAAAGCTGCAAAGAGAGAATTAAAATAGAAACATGAAATATAAGAGACATGAACAAGGGAACACTCTAGGCAACGGAGAATGAAATAATTGACTACACATTGATATCATTGGCATCAGCTTATTGAAATGGAATGGAATTGATCAAAAAATCATACTATTTTCTATTCAGAACACAAAAAAACATAGGAAGAATGACTTGCTTTGGTAGTCAAGAAGTATGTAGCAAGTATAGTACAATGGAATCAGTGATTAAATAATATCAGATACATTTTACAACCCTTTATCATTATGACTATCCATGTTTATGTTCTAACCAACCAATACATCAACAGAATGTAGCTGGACACTGAAATTCAAAAATTGGAAAAGTTGAGGAAAACATCGTTGTACATACAGGTAATCCTCAATTTATGACCACAATTGGGATCAGAATTCTTGTTGCTATGCAAGGAGGTTGTTAAATGAGCTGTTAAATGAGGTTGTTAAATGAGCCCAATTTTATAACCTTCTTGCCAAGGTCATTAAGCAAATCACTGCAGGTAAGTAGATCGTGCAATCATTAAGCAATTCCAGCTTCCCACATTGACTTTGGTTGTCGAGAGAAACTGGGAAGATCACAAATGGCAATCACGTGACCATGGGAAAAGGTAACTGTTTTAGATACATGCTCGTTACCAAGTATCCGAAATTTGGTCATGGGATTGTGGGGATGCTGTAACAGTTGTAAATGTAAGGACTGGATATTAACTCACTTTTTTCTGTGCCATTGTAACTTTGAACAGTCACTAAGCTAAGTGTTGTAAGTTTATTTATTTATTTATTTATTTATTTTTAAAATGTATAAACTGCCCCCTCTCCCCGAAGGGACATGGGGGTGTACAGGAAAAATTAAAACTTCTGAAAACATGACAATACATACAAAATTAAAACCGAATTAAACAACCCTGTACATATTTATAAACATTAAAAACTGTAACCCATTAAAACCAAATAAAACAATTTATATTACAGACTGGGGCGAGAAGCATAAATTAGGCCAAGCCGGCTTGATGGAACAGATGTGTCTTAAGTTTCTGGCGGAAGGAGCAGAGGTCCGTGGTAGTTCTGATATCAGGGGGTAGGTCGTTCCAAAGGGTCAGACCCATCACAGAGAAGGCCCTTCCCCTGGGCGTCGCCCGCTGGCATTGCCTAGTGGACGGCACCCGGAGAAGTCCCTCTCTGTGTGAACGAATCGGCCAAAGGGATGTATGGGGCAGGATACAGGTAGTTGAGTACTACCTGTATAGTTTAGTAAATAAAAATGAAGCTTATCAATTTCTGCTACTCCAAATATTTTTTCATTGTTAATTCAGTTTACCAAAAATAAAAATGAGATCATTACAAGCTGGGAGACTACAGGAATTGATGGAATGTTTATACCTGTGATGGCGAACCTATGGCACGGGTACCACAGGTGGCATGCGGAACCATTTCTGAAGGCATGCGAGGCATTGCCCTGTCACCTCCAGCATGCATATGTGCGCTGGCCAGCTGATTTAGGCTGTTTTTTGCCCTCTGGAGGCTTCAGGGAAGCTCCTGAAGTCTCTGGAGGTGGTGGGGAGGCTGTTTTCACCCTCCCCAGGCCCCTAGAAAGCTTCTGGAGCCTGGGGAGGGCAAAAAAAATGCGTCATAAGAAGGAGGTCGTGCACATAGCATTATAGGTGTGGCACGCCCATGCACGACCTCCTTGTTCTCCCTCTGCTTTTGGCACGCGAGCCAAAAAAGGTTAGCCATCACTGGTCTATAGAAATATGGCAGACAGGAGAGGTAGAATCCCTAAAAGGGCTAATCATACTATACTAGCAAATCTGGAGATGGACATACCAAGCAATTGACATATCTCTAGTAAAAAAGAATTTAATAGTATTCAAACTATTGTATCTTAATTTCCCAAACTGCCAAAATAATGATTAAGATTATCTATAGATTAGAGCTCTACATGGAAAAGAAGATGCAAAATGTTCAAAGTGGGTTTTAAAGAGGCCAAGATACAAGAGACATTATTGCTGATTATTAACTGCAAAAGCCAAAGAATGCCAAAAAAAAAATCAACATATATTTTAATTGATTATAGAAGAACCTTCTGTTGTGCCAACCATGGGAATCCCATACAAATGAATTGCAAATTCTTGTAATGAAAATCAAAGATCACAATGGAAAAATGGTATCGGGAAGACTAAACTACTGACCCAATAGTTTGGCACAGGTCTAAAACTGACAATAAAGCTAATAGGTGATGGAAATTTCTGCTTTTTACAATAGAGGAATCAGTAATCAGGAACTACATTCCAGAATAGCAATTGGCAGAGAAGCAAGGACAACTTTGTAAAATATATTCATATGTTGTGATATATCTATACTGCAGAAATCAAAAGTGTGCAGGCATTAATTTTTCTGTAATAAAAGCTAAAGTTGGACTTTAAAGAAAAAGAATAGGAAAAGTATGGCTACTTTTGAATTTGATGTTGAAGAGAACTGCTAAGAAATGATGATGATGATGATGATGATGATGATGATGATGATGATGATGATGAATCAAGTCAGTGTTTCTCATTATTGACAAGGTAAATAGTTATCCAACCTGCTGCTTCAAATCTTCCAATAGCACATCCATTATCACTGTAATTGAGTCCATTTTGTGGCTGATCCATTTAGTTGGTTTTCTTCGTTATTTATGTCACTATAGGTTTTATGATATTATGGAGGATAGTTAGGTTAGATTAGATCCCTCCCCTATTTATTCTGATTGGTGGGATTGGTTTCTTTATATTGTTCAACAATATTATTGTAGAGGTACAGTGGGGTGGATTGTGTCCTCTACTTTCTAATTTATATTTGTTTATTTATACTATGAGTTACACCTACACTGATTTAATTCTTTTAGGTTTTGATTACTTCGAAGATTTTTTTTACATAATAATAATAATAATAATAATAATAATAATAATAATAATAATAATAATAATAATAATAATAATAATAATAATAATAATAATAATAATAATAATAATAATAATAATAATAATAATAATAATAATAATAATTTTATTTGTAAACCGCGTCCTCTCCCCAAAGGGACTCGGAGCAGTGCACAGGGGAAATTAAAAATACCAGTACAAAATACATAAATAGAATAGAATAGGTAAAAACAAATTAAACTAAAATTATCCCTGCACTAAAATCCCAATTTTAAATTAACTAAAATCCCCTAAAACCCTATTAAAAGACGGGTGACTAACCTAGGCCGGCCAAGCAGAAAAAGTGTGTTTTAAGTTTTTGATGGAAGAAGCGGAGGTCCGTAGTTGTTCTAATTTCGGAGGGAAGGTCGTTCCAGAGGGCTGGGCCTGCCACAGAGAAGGCCCTTCCCCTGGGCGTCGCCCGCTGGCATAGCCTAGTGGATGGCACCCGGAGAAGTCCCTCTCTGTGGGAGCGAATCGGCCGCAGGGATGTATGGGGAAGGATCCGATCCCGCAGATAGCTAGGTCCCGTGCCATGGAGCGCTTTAAAGATGATAACTAACACCTTGAAGCGCACCCGAAAGACGACAGGCAGCCAGTGCAGCTCGCGCAAGAGCGGTGTTATGTGGGTAAACCTAGAGGTTCCCATTATTGCTCGCGCGGCTGCATTCTGACAAGCTGAAGTCTTCGGGTGCACCTCAAGGGGAGCCCCATGTAGAGAGAGCTCTTATGTAGCTTCAAACTTTTAATGGATTAGACAAATAATGCAGATAAGCCTTTTAATGGCTATTAGCATGGTAGCTAAATTAAGCCTTCATGTTCAGACTCAATGTTCTTGAGAAAGCCAGATGCAGGGATCAGCATGGTTCATCTGGTCAGTCATAGCAATAAATTTATTATGGTCTCATCTAGGCATTTCTTTTATTCTTATGATATTATAGTACTAATATTTAATCTTCAAGCTTTATCCAAATTTAAAATAAAAGCATTTTTCCATATTAAGTTAATTCAAAGGCATATTTAGCCAAGTATATTGTGCATGATGTAATCTAATTGATGTAACCACATGATGTAATTCTCATAGTAAGTGAAATATAATGGAAGCAGATGCTAAAGTGAAATTTTGGTGATGGAAATGTAGAAATGCAAACGTTTTATGTATATGACTTTAGAAAACATTGTTCTGTCATCATTGCAAAGTTCTATTTCAAAGACTTATGTTGTTGACAGGTGCCTCCATATCAGCATTTTGTAACCTAACAGATGACAAAAGCTGTCTGAAATTAATTTAACTTGCACTTTGGGATGGCTTCAGATGCCCCTGCAGGAAATCACTCTAGTTCTGCTAAGCCTGAGTTTCAATTCTTTATAGGTATGTTTTAATTCGCAGTCTATTAATTGCCCTCGATGTACATTTATTAGAGATAATGTCCATTTGCATCATGAGATAGTTAAAAAAATAAGTATTATTATTTGCCGTGCATAATTTTAGCAGATATTCACATTCTTAACAATGTTAGAATTTGGGATATTACAAGACAGGGCTTGGCAGAAAGCCATTCTTTTCATTCCATCTGGACATGATAAGAACTGCTAAAATTGATGTCTGAATTTGCTTTTTTTCTCTTCCGTCAGTGTCCTTTTCCTTTCTGTGATATGCAAGCCTGTGAATGGGAGTTGTCAGATTTACATTTGTCACAGTTCATACATGTTTATTTTTAAGCTAGGGAGGGGCTGAATGCCATCAAGAAATAAACAAAAATTTAAAAAGTTCATATAGAAGAGTCAGATTCTCTAAATTTATTATAATGTTTACTAATGTAAAGATTTAAGTCACTGTGAGAAGAGATGATGCTCAATGTAGCCAGAAAACAAAAAACCCAAAAACCCAAAAACCAACCCCTTCTACTTGCTGATTCAATAAAAGATGAGGGATTTCAGTATAAACATCAGAGCAAAATTCTTCCTTGCCATAATAGTTCCAATGTTAAACCTGGTTTAGCTTTTAGTTTTAGTTAAACCAAACTCTGGTTACCTGCCATAGCTATAACATATAACAGCTGTAAGTTCTGTAAATTGTGGTACAGGAAATAATACACAATCTATTCATTTCTTACAAAGGGTGGAGAGTGAAATTGTGAAGGTGGACTCAGAGATTTAAATAACCCCCCCCCCCCCAAAACTAATAATGTTAACACCAAATCTCTCTCTCAGTGAATTCACTGAAAATTAAACAGGCAGAAAGTAGCATGTAAAACAACTTTTAAACCAACCATACCTGTTGTTATATATTCCAAAGGAATACTTGATATTTGAATTTCTTGTCTTCAAAAATATCTGTTTTCTGGAGAAAACAACAAATTAAGACAAAATTTAGAAGATGCAGTTAAATTCTGTATATCTGGTATTTCAGAATGATATTTTCCTTTTCTGACTGTCCCTGTAAAATGTGGTGACTAGCACAGCGAAGCATGAGGCATTCAGCACCAAATGAATGCATCACTCTCTGACCAGCCTGAAACAGACAAGTCCATACAGTTTTCCTCAAGTGGGTAAATGTTAAGAGAGAATAATCCAAGTTTCATGATGCAGCAGGACAAAGCTGGGTAGTGAAAATTATGTTGCAGTAGAGTCTTGAAAATATGACTGTAAAAGTTAATCAATAAAATGTCTATTCCTGTCTATTCACTAGAGGCCCCAGCTGCATAGCTTCACACAATCGATACTACAAATTATTACGATTTCCAGGTTCCCACTGGACATTCTGAACAAATCTTTCAAGTGTAACAGGCTTACATCGTGGGGTTGTTGTAGCCTGGCTTCCTTCCTCTGCACTCTCCGCACTTCAAATTTTCGGTGTAGTTCATCAGAAAAAGTAGCAAATTAAATATCTTAAAGCCTCTAAACTTTGTGCAGCTGCTAAATTCTGGATTATTCTTCCTTCCTTTTGTGCTTCCTTGACTTTTTCTTCCAATACTATTTGTACTCAGCCATAATGAGGTAATCATGGATGATATAACTTCACATTTATTTTGTACATGTGCAAACATGTCACAGTTTTGAAATCCTGAACAACTGAAAAAAAGGCCATAGAGCTATCTGATTATCAACCTACATTTTTCATTCCCTTATTTCCTGAAGTTTTAACTTCCCCATATCTGCACATTTTTTCAACCTTTTAGCAATGTTTACTACGCTGACAAACTGCTCTTTGTGTTCTCCTGCCTTAGGTGAACGATTGCTTCAATATTGCTACTACAACCCCAAACCTACTGTATTAGGTCCTTCTGCGATGTTATACAGACATACCCAAGGAACAGCTCTATTTTCTCCCTTACCTCTTTGAATTTTGCTCCTCAAGAGTGAGAAACTGTCTCCATTCTCAATCCTTTATTATGGAATTGTTTCCATTTAAGGGGTTCCAATCTTGCTAGAAACATTATCATTGTCCAGAGGTGGGTTCCTCCTGGTTTGGCCAAATAGGTAGTAACTTGGTTATGCACGCACCCGAACTGGTTCTATCAGTAACGCAGTAGCCACCGCCATCTTGTTTTGCATGCACGGAAGCATTTTTTAAACTTCTGCATATGTGTGCACCTGAAACACATCCCTGAACAAACTGGAAGTAAAAGAATTTGGAACCCAGCCCTTTCACTATCAGTTGCATCCATTTATCATCTCACTGTGTTAATGGTAGTTGCATCCATTTAGGTTTAGGTTTTGGTTTATTGGTTTTTTAAACCGCCCTACTCCAGAAGTACTCAGGGCGGTGTACAGCTAGAGTAAAACAAATATATAAAAGTTTAAAAAGTTTTTAAAAGACATATTAAACAATTTGGTCTAAAAATGAAAGAAAAAAACCCAACCCTCCCACCCTGATTAAAATTAATAAAAATTTGTAATTTAAAAATCAATTTATGCCAGCCCAGCTTGTTGGAAAAAAAAGGTTTTGAGAGCATGGCGGAAGGTGCGTAAGTCAGGGATAGTTCTTAATTCCGGGGGCAATTCGTTCCAGAGGACAGGTGCTCCCACGGAGAAGGCTCTCCCCCTGGGTGTCGCCAGTCGACATTGTCTAGCCGATGGCACCATGAGGAGGCCCTCTCTATGGGAGCCTACTGGCCGGTGGGAGGCTCTCGGTGGCAGAAGGCGAATTTGTAAGTATCATCTCACTGTGTTAATGTGGTCAGTTGCTTCTCTTTAAGAGATAGAGGGACCAGCCTATTTGCAGTCTCTGTCACTTGCCCCTCTGTTTATTCATAAACCTGCTCCATCTTATTTCAACACTCAGCTGTGTTGTTGGTTTTTTTTTAAATATACTTTCACAATATTTGCATTTAAACTTGATATGCAATTTTATGTTGAAGTGCAGGCAAATGTTTTATTCTAAATATGTCTTTTTATGCACGTTTTGCTGTTTGTTTTACCTCGGTAGCATATCATAATATTTGAAAAAGTGTAAAAATCCAAGGAGAACAACATCCTAATCTTTGTATTAGTCTCAGAAGTGTAAACCAGGTTGGTTTGCTTCGAAGTTCAGATCAAACAAAATCCTTGTGCATTTCTATTTGGTAGCAATCAATCAAGTAGGGAAGCCAATGTTATCACAGCCATTGCAATTGCACATAAACATGGGATAGAGATACGATAGTACACATTTTTGCTTTGTGGCCAGGTGAAATAGAGAAAAGATTTTCCATCTGGGTAGAAGTATAGTTTCCTGTCAATTCAAATGAAATTTAACATGGATTAGCATCTAACCAAAATGTGTGGAAAGTTTAAAATTCTTTTAAGCTTTTAGGAAAATAGTTTTAATGGCTAGCTTATCAGCTAATTTATTGGGGACCTTGGAAACTTTCTGTATTTCCTATTTTTACCATCTCTAACAAGTGGGGTCCTTGATAATCTGCCACATTAATATTACTAATAATAGAGAATAGAATAGAATAGAATAGAATAGAATAGAATTCTTTATTGGCCAAGTGTGATTGGACACACAAGGAATTTGTCTTTGATGCACATGCTCTCAGTGTACATAAAACAAGATACATTCATCAAGAATCATAAGGTACAACACTTAATGATAGTCATAGGGTAGAAATAAGCAATCAGGAAACAATCAATATCAATCATAAAGATACAAGCAATAAAGTTACAGTCCTGCAGTCATAAGTGGGAAGAGATACATCCCTTCGCCCGATCCGCTCTCACAGAGAGGGTCTTCTCCGGGTGCCGTCGGCCGGGCAATGCCGGTTGGCGATGCCCAGGGGAAGGGCCTTCTCTGTGGTGGGCCCGGCCCTCTGGAATGACCTATCCCCCGACCTACGCACTATCTCGGACCTCCACCTCTTCCGCCAACGTCTTAAGACATATCTATTGCAACAAGCCGGCCTAGCATACCCCCCCGTTTCTGACTGTTTATACATAAATTGTAATTAGCAGGGTTTTTAATGGGTTTTTAGCGCGGGTTTAATAATTTAATATGTTTTTAATTATATATATTGTTTTTGTTATGGTTTTTAAAATGCCTGTGCGCCGCCCTGGGTCCTAACAAGGAGAAGGGCAGGGTATATACCCTGCCCTTCTCCTTGTTAGGACCCAGGGCGGCGCACAGGCATTTTAAAAACCATAACAAAAACAATATATATCATCCAAAATAAATAAATAAATAAATAAATAAATAAAAAAAGGGCGATAGGAATGATGAGAAGACTAATAGTAATAGTAATGTAGCCACTTATCAAGTCTTTGAAGAGTTAAAATCTTACATTAATACAATGGTACTTTGGTACTCAATTGATTTCAAACTCATTGAATTTGGTATTCAATGTATTTTGACACAAAAATTTTGTCCCGGTACTCATATGTTTGGTACTTCCTAATGACTCACTATATTATTCCTTATGGGAAAAAAACTGTTTTGTACTCATCATTTTGAGTCCCTTCGGGGAGATAGGGTGGTATATAAATCTAATTAAATAAATAAATAAATAAAATTTTAGTACTCATCGTGTTTCCTGGAACCAATTAACAATAAGTATTGAGGTATCACTGCAATTATATCTGAAGAGAATGCTTGCAAATTTATAAAATAAACACGTAACATGCTAGCTAATGTTTAATAAGAATCTTTTATATATTTTATTTCAAAATAGTTTTGACTATCATGGTTCAGTATTAAAAGCACCTTCTTAATTACAAGTGGTAGTTGCTTGTACCAGCTATATTTCTACCTTACATAACACAATTATCCATAGTTCTTAAGAATCTCAAAGTCATTTTTACTGTTTGCTCATTATACTAACCTGGATTATGCAGCTTTAGTTGTCATGTTTAAGAAGTCTTGCTCGCCTCTTAACTTCTGTTCCACAAATAAAGCACAATCCTCATAAAGGGACTGAATATGTTGCATTAAGGAACTATAACACAACTTGTATAGAAGTACCAAACGGAAATGTTTGTGCAAAATGATGTGATATACTGTTGGAACCTTCTCCAGAAATATGCAACTATCCCTAAATTTTATTCTCTATAATGAAGATAACAGTTCTGTTTCATTACTGTCAAAAACAGCACTATTTTCCAAATTATGACATTATGAAGACATGATGCCTTAATTTCACTTTATATTTATATGAGGAGTCTCATTCAAAGACTTTTGTCAGGGATATTTTTAGGACACAAAATAACTCAACCACCTTCATGTGTTTGGGAATTCATTCTTATTTGGTCCTCCTTATGTCTCCATCTATTCTTTCCTACTGGCTGGACAAACTGCAGCCCTAGGATTTCAGATTACACTTCACATATTTTATTGTCTTCCGTGCATCCGTTAGCCCACACTACCAACTTTTGGCAACACAGTTATTCCAAATCAGCAATGCTGTTTTCAACTGTTTGATGAAGAAAATAAAAATAATAAGCAGTAGTTATTAGTAGTTTAGTAGTTTAACAAAAGAAAAGAAAAAGGATACTGATTCATGGAAAAAAGTAAAAACTCAGAAAGTTCTTGCTCCAGTAATTTTATAGGATAGAATTCTAAACTTTGGTTCTTTTCTTCACAGCATTACAAACTGTTTCCCTCACAGAATTACAAACAGCTCCCAGTCACTGAAAGATTGATCATGCATAATCTGTATCTATCAGCCTTGTGAAGTTAACTAAATAGAGCTTTTTATACAGTGGCTCGCAGCCTCTGAAATACCCTGCCATATGATTATTTTTTTCTAGAAAGCTCGTAACAACAGGTGCTGTTCATGTGAATGCTGTCCTGACTTTGTTGCTATTCCCTGAAATTATTGTTAGGACATGATATTGGGGTGAAAGGACACAAAATGGTAATATTTGTGAGTATTGGTGTCTATGAGAGAGAGAATTTAACAGTTTTGTCTATTTTTTACAATTTATATATTGCATCATTTCTTAGTTCTTTCTCACAGTCATCTTGGGAGAATCCTAGGCACAGTCTGTGCTCATCCTTGTATCTCATAGGTTCTAGTTTATAGAATTGCAATCTTACTATTATATTTACAATTTTAAGTGATGGTGGCATGGTTAAATAATTTATTTTCCTTTTTAAAAACTTGTTTATGTTTTATTTTAGGCTTTTTTTCTGCCTGATGACAGATTCTTGCTTATATGCCAGTACTATTTATATTACTATCAAAACTTCCTGCTTGTGAACCTATTTTGCTATGATTAGCTTGTTCCTTGAGGTTCCAGGTAAATGATGAATCAGTTTGCTTGGCATTTTATATCATAATTTCAATGAATGAAACTGTTTCTATCAAATATGGAGACATATAACTGGGATCCTAAGGATATTTGATGGCCTTACCTGATGTTCTGCATAATAACTTTAATACTATTGTGATTTGATCCAGTGTAATCAGAAGTGTTTATCTTAAGGAAATATTTCACTTCTTACCACAAGTTTTAGATTAGTAAACTTTGTTGTCATCAAAGTATCGGTGATATCTTAGAACTTTTGCAGATCACATTTGCTTTATAAGAATGCAAACAATCCTTGAGCTGCTTAAACTGGAGGCACAATATAACAAGCTTGACCAAAAGAATGCATTATTCAGAGTATTTAATGTTAGAATGTAGAAGAGAGAAACACATTCTGCTGAAATGCATACCTTTCATAAGTCACATAAAAACTGCATCCTGAATCATAAACATAGCTTTTTTCATAAACATTTACAAATGTTTAAAAGTCTAAAAGTTTAAAGTTTTCTTAAAGAAAAAAAAAAGGAAGACGTAGAAATTGAGTTCATTTTAGCAACTTCATATGTTACTCGTTACTCTGACTAGAAGCTCGAACTCTTAAGTTTGCTTTAATTTGGGAGCGTCTTGCTTTGAGGCAGCTTCTTGAACGAAAAAAGACAGAGAATAGGAGCCATATGTAACCTTCAGACCCCAAAAGAAAGAAGATGATGAGAATGCCATTGGCACACAGACAATAAAAAACACTATTTCCCCTCCACACCAGATTTTCACATTTTCTAGAGGTGGGGAGAAATATCAAACGGCTGCTAGTTAATATCCAGTTGGGCAGGGAAAAAAAATGGAAAGTTCTTTTTGAATGGAGTATCAGTTACTTACATTTAATCAATATATTAGTCAATTGCATTAACAAAACACATCACCTGATCAAAACGCACCCTAAACACAGAACTAAAAGAATTAATACTAGCTAGTCCGCAAGTCTTTCTGTAACATCAAAACAAACAGCAACTCACTTGTAATCACTAATTCTTCATGAGAATCTATAATGCATTTTCTCAGAGGCTTCAGCATTCTCTCTCTCTGCCATTTCCTACTGCTCTGGGGAACTCTCTCTGCTCTCTGCTTGCTTAGCTGCCCTTGACTTGCTTTCAAGCTGGATTCCATTAGAAGTTTTTCATCCAGGCTGGCAAATTCTTGGGCTGGAAGATAATAAAAAGCAAGGCAGTTTCCAAAGAAGCCAATGATAGGCTTTTTTGTTTGTTTATTTCTTTGTTTAATCACAGTTAATTCAATGAAACTGGATCTAAATTTGTATTTTATAGGTTGAAGTAAACCCATTATGTTTCTTAGTTATTAACAGACATAAAATAGTTTAAAATGATTTTTAAAGGCCCAATTTTTTATTTTAAAATTGATACACCACTTATGCTCTTGTTTGAATCAAGAAAATTCAATTAAATTCAGGGATTTTAATTATCAGGTAAATATTTGTAGGATTTTAGCTTTAATAGTTTAAAAGTGGCTGACTGCTTCCAAATTTATTATCCATGCAAACATACAATTTTTGGATTCATATTTTTTAAAGCAGACATGATTTGTTTTATTTCAAAAATACCTTTCTATAATAACTATCTCTCCCTTTTCATTTTCCTGTTTGCATTCTATGCCTTGTAAATAATTAAGGCAGAAACTGGAAACTTCTGGGTCACTATTCCCCCCCCCCGCCCCATTATGTAGAGTACCCCATAGTGTAAACAAATTTTCTTCCAAGGTCATCCAATAGATGGCACTCTTTCATTAGAGCAAAGAATCTGGAGCTGTGCGTTCAAGCTATCTCAGAAAAAATAAGCAATTTAAGACAAAGACATTTTTCCTTTGTTCTTTTGTTGACCACATTCTAAGAAATATATACATATATAGGTGTATATTTAAATATTTGTCCCTTAGCAGAGACGTACAGATGACTGGTTTGGTGTTGATGCTGTTGTTTTTACAAAAAAGCTTTTTTTTAAAAAAAAAAATACAGCCTCAGATATACAAATGTTTATTGAGTTGTGTAGTTCAAGTTTAATGAGGTACAGAATTACGTTTCAGAATAAACATGTATCAATGAAGAATGATTTATTTTCAAAAGTGAAGCCTATTAGTAAAGGTTGTGCAAATAATACAAATCCTAAAGAGAAAGGAAATGCTGAAAAAGCATCAAAGCCAACATTACGAAAATGACACTTTTTATATATGGTAAAGTTTAACAAATATTACCCTTTTAATAATCCTATTTTATCTTGGCAGAATAATGTATAAAATAGCCTTCAATTAATTCAGGAAAAAAAGGGATAGAAATCATATAAAACCAGTATTGTCACAGAAAAAAATAGCTACTTTTTGTAAATATCTTACATATTTTAAAACAATTGTAATCATCTGATGAGCTGACTATAAATTAAAGTATTTAGTCAACAATTAGGAATATTTGGAACAATCAAACCTGGGTTTCATCTTCAATAAAAAAAGCTGTTCTAAAAGCATTCTATGCTGTAACAATTGTATTCAAGAAATATCTAAAATGAATATATTATATATGTTTAGAGATGAGATTATATTAAATGCAGCACTAGAGAGCAGTCCTAATAAAAATATCAATATATTTAGTTTAGAAGGCTGATGTTTTCCAAGCTGCAGTAGAAAATTGAAAAGAAAGATTTACAGCAATTATTAAATTTTTAAAAATGCAATACAAATATCAAGAAGGAAGGAAGAAGGGAGAAAACTCTTTCAGCATCAAAACAAAAGACAAGTAAACCAGCAGGTATATGCCTACCCTCATACAAAGAAAGCTAGATGCTTGAATAAAACTAAATGATTTCTTGTTTATGCTGAAACTCTGGTTTTGGCATTAGGACTATTCCATGTCATAAAATATTGTATTTACATATTTCAGGCTAGTTTGAAGATTGCCTTTTGGGAGGGTGGGGTGGGGTGGCAAAACGTAACTGTTCAAGTAATTAAAATTATAAATGCAGGAACACTGCTGCTAATCTTTATAACTCTCAAATGCAGGTGGCTTTACAAACAATTCCATTTCTTGAAAGTAGCGAATTCTGCCTTCTGACTTGCTGGTCTGAGATAAAGCTAATTTGAAGTACTGCCTGCTATTTTTTTTTTCCTTTACAGAACAAACCCATGGATATAAATATCAAGGTTTGTATATTTTCTAGGGAACTTGCCCTTTCCTACCGATAAAGCCTATTTATGTTCCCAATTCTCTGAAGAATGTCTTCTAATTCATAGTGTGCTGGTTGAAAAGGGTTAAATTATTTTAAGTTTACCTATGCCTTGGACTTGAGCCTCTGCTGATCCCAAGCCAGAGGCACGAGCAGCTGCATGCTTTATTTACAATCCCTTTGTCAGACTTACAACTGCCTCAGGCTATAACATAGTGTACCTAATGTTCAAACTGGCAGGTAATCTTATGTCAAACATACTTCTTTGATTTAAAGTGATCAATAGATTCTTGTAAAGAGGTAATTTCTCTGATGTTTCCACCTTGCCTTTCTTACAGGTGATTCACACAAAAGCCTGCTTATATGATGTACAAACAATAAACAGAAAGCTATAATCATGTTTTTTCAGATGTTTCCGGTGCACAACGATTTTGGATCAATACCCTGTGTAATACAATTATCTGCAATGATCTGGTTGTATTGAAAAAGAATTTGCAGCAAACCTCTAGGGGGTTTTATCCAGAAACATGTGTCTAGCAATGTTGTGAATAGTGGAAGAGAAAATTAAGGGTTTGACACAAGCTGTCCATTATGTTCCAAATGACTTCATTAATATTTTATTTGCTAAAAATCATATCTTTCAAAACTTTACTATAGGGGAGGATCTGTTATGCTAAAGGATGATAATGAGGCCATGTCCTTTCAATATTGACTATTTCCTGAAAAACACCTCTTAACATAGAAGCCAGATGCCGGGCCTTTACATCTCAGGCAAAACCTATCGGAAGGAAATTATTGGCTGTGCCTGAGTGACTCTTTGAATGCTTGACAAAACAAAATGGGAAATTCTGTTTGTCCTCTGAATCTGCGTGGTTACTATGCATGTGAGAACAGCTCTTTGTCTTCAAAAGGACTCAAGCCATCAGTTTCTGAGCTACCACCTTTCGATACTGACAGTTGAGTAACATAAAGGCAATTTTAACCATCACACATGCTAAACATCATGCGTTTGATAAGTATGTGTCTGTACACATTTTATTTGATTTATAAATTCTGTAATAAGCAAATGTGCAAAGCTCAGTAAGCTGAAATGCCTCCCCTCCCAATATATATTTTTCACACTATCCAATGGCGTGCAGAAACAAAGGAACACAGTTGTGTTTATTTCTATTTGATAAAGCTGCTTTCTCCAGCTCTAAATTCCCCCTAAAGCCAGACAGGGAACCTTTTGTGTTCATTTGATTACAGCAATCTTTTGTCCATATGATTGATATTTCTATTCTATTACGCAGTGCCAAATTCACAGTGCAGTAATATTACTATTTTCATATGTTATTACCTTGTCTTTTTGCATTGCTCTCCTGTACATCTTACAGTTCGGTATTACCTGCTGAATCTCAGCTCCAAATCGGACGGCATTTTGTCTTCTGTTTTCTCTCTCTCTCTCTCTGAATATTTTCAGCTTCCTATCCATATTGTCAAAGACCTCCACCTCAGACATTTTAGCTTTGATATTGTCTATTGCCTGCAAAAGAGCTGGGGCGCTCAGAAGCTCAATTCGATTGCATATTGCCTGTGAAAACAAAAACATTCCAAGAATATCTATACTATTTATAAGGAAATTTTTCTTTCAATTTGCAGCTTGCTTTTTCCATCAACGGGATAAAAAATGTATACCTTTTCTCATTAACAAAAAGGTCATGTTCTGACTTGTTCTATATGATCAAAAGTTCTACATTCTTTATATTAGCCCCCACACCAAAGTTTGTGAAAGGAAAATTTTGAAATGAATGATTAATGCACTTTCTGTAACCTTCTGCAACACATATCCAGCTATTAAGAAAGTAACCGAATTCGTAAAAAGAGACTCCCAGGAGCTGGGAGTAAGACAAACTTCTACCATCCTATTTTCTCCCTAATTAAAATGTTTTAATTATAAAGGGATATCCCTACATTGTAATTGTTACAAGATGCAAAGTATAGGATTTCAGACTTTTGTTGTTCTTAAGCAGCAATGTTCTTATTATGCTTATATATCAGCACTGCCATTTTAAAGCATCTTTAACTTCTGAATATTCAGTTAATTTGAGAATATTGGAATGCAAATGAATAAACAGTTCCGAGGGATTGAAAAGTTCATGAAAAAATAATTTTCATATCACCCAGAAGAGAAAATTCACAAGCATCTGTGCTACGTTGGCTTAGTGCCACACCTTGATTCTCTATCATGCTCCATCATGCTTCTTTTAATCTGAATATTTAGTACTCTTTCATGTCTTAATTACAGCAAATTGCACACAGTTGGCACCATTTCTTGAAATTAATCCCAGAGTACTTTGTTTCTGTCAAGCACACTGAAAGCCTTGGAGAATAATAGTAAATGTTATTGCAGATCTAAATTTAAATGACTGTCTATGTATTTAACTTAAGCCTTTAATTATTCGTGCTGCACTGTTTTTGGTTCATATATTAAACATTTTTCATTGAGAAGGTAAAATTGCAAGAGACAGTTTAAAACCTGCAGATATGTCTAGATGTAAAGTTAACTTGACAATAATTATTTGTGCTAACATATTATTTCAGGTGTGTAAAAATTGGACAGCATATAATATGCTGACAAGATTTCATTTCCCTTTTCATCATCAGTTTTTTTTTAAAAAGAAATTGGTCAACATTATTTTTAGAAATATAACTGTTTTTTACTTGGATATGTTTGTGTATCTATGTATGTGTGTGTGTGTATGCGTGCATTCTTACACAGGGATGTAAAAGATGCATTTTTGCATGAACATTTTCTGTAAAATAGTAAGGTCTGCCTGCAAACATTCAGAAAATACAGGTTTTGTCATGGTAGCCTTTAGATTTAGCTTGTTTAAACACTATTAGAAGAGCTGCTTTAACAAAATGGAAATGCATAGAATGGCTCCTAAGCTTCCACTACCTGCTTCACATAATTTTTTTTGCTATTTTGGGGGGAATGGAGGAAAGATAGATGCCTGATTGTAAACACATACATCCTGAGTTATTAGATAGCACACATTTTTTCTTTTCTTTTTGCTTTTGGAATTCACACATATGCATGCATTCGAACAGAGAGAATATTGATACGATAAATGGTGCAGATCCCAGCTCCTTATACATTTGCTTGCACTTTAAAAGTGATTTCTGTTTTGCACATTTTTCTCATTGTCAGGACATGCTTGATCTTCCTTACTACAAAGTTTCTTGGCACCTGCAAAGTCCATTTCCAGCTGTGGCATCTGTCATTCTAGATGAGGACATCCCACTTTCTAATTTTGGCAGAAGTTCCTGCATTTAGGTTCAGTGCTTTCCTAGATTTTTCTATCTCAGTACATTGTTTACTTTTGTGATCAAGTATTTCAGGTATTAGAATTTCAAACCTGTCATTTCTGGTTCTCAAGACTCCACTTGAGAAGCACTATAATGCCTTTTTACTGTTTTTTTTTACAAATTTTTTTTTAGCATCTATAGTGAGATTGCAATTAACTCCTATTATATCCTCAGACACAAGAGACGTGGTGGCTCAGTGGCTAAGAGGCTGAGCTTGTCAATCAGAAAGGTCGGAAGTTCAAACCCCTAGTGCCGCATAATGGAGTGAGCTCCTGTTACTTGTCCCAGCTTCTGCCAACATAGCAGTTCAAAAGCACGTAAAAAAGCAAGTACAAAAATAGGAACCACCTTTGATGGGAAGGTAACAGTGTTCTGTGTGCCTTCAGCATTTAGTCATGCTGGCCACATGACTATGGAGATGTCTTCGGACAGCGCTGGCTCTTTAGCTTAGAAACGGAGGTGAGCACTGCCGTCTGGAGTCTGGAACAACTAGCACGTATCTGCGAGGGAAACCTTTACCTTTTATATCCTCAGAGAATAATGTTAATACAGTCTCAGAAGTTGTACCCTTCTGAAGTAGATTCTACAAAAGATCAAATATATGCTCCTCTGCAAGTTTCACTTTAGCCATGTAGAAGTTTAGTTTAGAGTAGAAAATGACCCTGAAGAATCTGCCTTGCCTTTAACAGTTTATTATCCTTACACACACACACCCGCAAAAAAGGCAGGAGTTAAAGCACATGTGATACACAAGAATTGTCATTGCAAGGGGTTTCCCCCTCCCAACTTTAAAACAGTTACAGGATCTAGTAAATCAAAGATATTAGTGAAGAAAGTGTTTAACCCTTTCCCCAGCATTATTTCCCCAGACTAAATGTGGATACAGGCAAAAGACAAGCTTTTATTTGATTGAGGCTGCTTACAAAGAAGGTTATTACAGCACAAGCACTCTGGGTACTTTGCAAATATTTTTGCAGATGAAGAGTCAGATAATATCTACTTCATGCAATTCACCTTTGTTTTCTTATACCAGTTAAGAAAGAATGCTGCACCATGGGTATTGATTAATATTGCTAATAGTTGTCAGTCTGACAAAGTTTTTCCCACCGTAAATCTAGTGGCAGCATCAATAGATAATTTATGTTTTGGAAACTGCAGAAAATTGGACTAAAGACTCATCTTCCAATACTGTTGCTAGATCACAGTCTCAAAAATTATTAATGAGAAGGGGAAAGAAGCCCTATCGTGTGAAAGTCAGGTACAAATCACCTCTGTCCTATGAATTCATCTAATGCCCAACAATTTATTCTGTGCATATGGATTCCTGCAGTTTCAGTGTTGAGGCTCTAATATCATTATATAAATAGATAATGATTTGCACTAAGAAAGGATTTCTTGTAGAAATAGCATCCTTGTCATTCTTGTTTCTTTCAGTTCATCTTATCAGCTATCTGAATTTGGGCAACAGCCAGATAGGTCCTTTTCACCAACTGAGTTATCAGCTAACAGAGCCCGGGTGTCTGAATCCACATTTACAAAAGTGAGACACAGATGGTGAATGTTAAACCACTAATTTGCCAGTGTGCATTTCTTATGTTCATTTTTCACTTGCGTATAGTGAAATCCCACACAGGGAGACTAAGAACATATTATTCTTTAGATATCATAAATGAGACACAAGGAAAGAAGCAGCTGCATTTAAGAAGAAAAAAAAACTAACTTAGGCTTTGATGAAAAAATACACCAGAAAAAAATTGTCCATTCCCACAGTGGCCTACCACACGCCAATCAGAAGCAGTAGTTAACCCTAGTAGATCCTGAAATCCAAATAGTCCCAAAAATGTGTCTAATCATTACTTAAGCTAGTTATTTTCATTCCATCCTTAGTTGTTGTTATAGAATATAAGGACAAGCAGTTATTCTTATACCATGACAATTAAACACATGGCATAGTTGTTCTGTAGAAACCACAATAATGTTGTGTGTCATGTAATTGCATAAATGATGGAAAGTAAATAATTTGTGTACTTTGCATGACACATGTGACATCGCTTCCCTCCCTTTTGCCCCCTGTAGAGATCTGGAGAAGAGCAATTAAGTTTGCCCATCTTTATCCTTCTTCTAGACATCACCTATAGAAGATGAACAACAGCATGTTCTAATTTGTCAGGATGCTCAGGGGACTGACTAGATCCACAGAATGCGCTTTCACTACCAGCTGTATTTTGTTTTTTAAAGAAAAGCAAATTTTTGCCTTATCCATTCTGTTTTAATTAGTCCACTTAATTTAATTCACCCCCACTAGCTTTTCAAAATAAAAAAAAATGATATGGATGCTATAATTGCATGATTAATGACAACAATCTGGAATTGTTTAAAAACAAATTCACTGGGAAAAAAGATTGTTGTATTTTGAAAAGGGAAGAGATGGAAACAAAATTTATGCTTTCTTCATTTCACATGTTATGGCATATACAACAATATCTTAGTAAAGTAAATAGTACAAAATATAGCAAATAAAGTATTGGGTGGACCAAGTGCTCAAATCATATTATACTAATATTATACTATGTTTACTAGTTTCCATTTTACCTCTAAGTCCACTCCAAAGTGAGGATATTAATAAAGTTCTAAATGGTTGTCTATCTTACTAGACTCAATTCTGTTTAGTTTCCAACATGAATTAAAGTTAGCCAGGTCCTGCCACTAATGCACACGTGCATACATATATTTAGCCATATACATTTATTAAGATAAAGGAACAAAAATCAACCAAACAATTTGTTTATTTGTTTTGTTTTCCTACACCAAAAGTTGAGCTGCTGATAAATGGTAATAACAGCAGTGCTCTTTCACAGTGAAAAGCAAAACAGACTACAGAAAGAAAAAAAATGCTCTTACTTTGTGTGCAAAGATTAATGGATTTTCTGCCCTCTGACAAGGTTTGTTAACAAGCCAAAGACATGTGTATGGGGAAGACTTCAAGACACTGTAAATAAAAAGATCAATGTGGAAATCAAGTTCCTTTCCAAAGATGTTAAGTTCTCTCTAAGGGCATTCTGCAAGGACCACCAATACAGCTAATTTCAGAATTTTGTTATGCCTGACTCTTTCACACTTCTTATCCCTTCCATAATGTGCAAGTGGTGTTGCTTCCTCCCTCCCTCTTAAAATGAACATTGAATAATAACTTTTGTGAGGGAAAACATGGACACAATGATTCTGAGTTTGCTTTTTCTTGTTCTTCTGTGTCTTTGAGCATGACTTTGTACATCTGCAATCCATGTGTACAAATAGGAAGGAGCCTAGCAATTACTTGAGAATAAGTATCCCAAGTGGGACACTTGCTCAGAAGCAGATCTATGATTGCCGTATGGTGCTTCTTTCAGTAGAAACAAATGTAACTGTCTTACAAGGAATCAGGGAAAGGAATGAACAGTGTGCTACCCTCACTATTGCCACAGAGCAATAGGCCTGTTGGAGCATTCCAGCTGAGGAACAGAACTATGCAGCAAGACAATATAGGATCACTCAATAAGACAAAGTCAGCACATATTCAGAAATATAACTACATTTGTGAATCTTTCCTGAGATTTTCCTATTTGTTTCCAGACTGGATCTAAGCAAATATAGGAAGTCTCATCTCTTCGACTTGATCTTTATAAAGTTGTGGTGGTCCAAACATTAATCTGTAACAATAAAAGATTCACTTGTTGGGCTACTATGAGATGGACTGTTCCTCCTTAATCTCCAAGATGCTACAAGTTATATATTTTATCACTTTCTGCTTCCTATGAATCATCAGATACTGATTGTCTAAGCTTTTCAGGTATATTCTGACATTTTCAGACGAGTTTTTACAATCCTATCAAAATGAAGAAACTCTACCTTAGCTTTTATGAATCTGAGAATTTTTTCCCTTGCCCTTTTTTATTTATCATGTTTGATACCCTTACCAGCCACCACCTAAAATAAACAAACCAAAAAACATATCACCCTCATCCAGGCTTTCCTATATATATTAAGCACAAAAGAGCCAGAATCAATAACTTTCATGACTGAAAGTCAAGAAGCAACACGAATTAAAGCAAACATCCCAAAATTATAAGCTCTTAAAAGAACCAAAATAAAAAAGAAACAGAGGACATAATGAATTTGTCACCTGCATGAGAGCAATTTTAAATTCCCCGTTGTGAGTACCTGAGACATTTGTTCACTTTATATATGGTAATACAGCTTGCCTTTTCAGAAACGAACATTTAAAAAGAACTTGTTTTTCATTCTTTTTCTCCTTTCCCATTTGAATTTTTTTTTCCCCTGGGGGCTTGTTGTGATTGCTTTGCCTTGCAAGTCATCACATAATCCACTGATTCTTTCCAAGGCCAAAGGAGGCATGACATGCCACACCCACAATGGAAGATTTCCACAGACATTGAATATTAACCATAGTTGTTCAGATTGTGTTATAATGCTTGGCAAAAGTGCATATCTTGAGCTCAACTCTCAAGATTGTTATACTGAATCTTCCTGTTATAGAGGAATTAAGTAAACTGTTCCATGGTGACTAAAATTGCCATTCATTATGACAGCATCCATCCAAGCACACAATATGTATTTAGCTACAATATTTTTTTTCAGGGTAATGGCCTTTAAAAAAACAGCTCTAGATTAGTATTATGGGAAACTTTTATATCTTACTATCAACAGTATCATCAATTTTCAAGGATAATAAGGACTGGTATAAAAGGTCTCTTTCAGAAACTATCCTTGGAAATTGGAAATTGATGATAGTAAGATATCAAATATTATTAGTATGAAAAGCTTGCAGTGATTATTGACCAACAAGATGTTTAACGTAACTATTGGAATGATAACAGTTTAATAGTTGTCTATGTTGACCCTTTTGGAAATCTGCTATGTTGCCTGAGGTTCTGTGTTCAGAACTGTTTGTGTAAACTTTGTCATCACTTTCTAATAACCTAACCCAAAGTCTAATATATGCATTTTTAACTTTGGTCTTATGGAATGGAATAAAGAAGGGAAATGAACAGTTCCCTGATAATTGATGGGACTTTCTTTTCTTACATCTCTATTATAATTTATATTCTACTCCTTTAAAATTGTGGAGGCAGAAAAAAACCATCACGCATTCCAATTCTATCATGAGAAATAAAATAGTACAGTTGCAGCACCCATTAAAACACATCATCAAAATATTTTTGGGACATAAAATTGGTTCAAACAAAATTTAAGAATCAATACATTGATTTGTTTACACAAAACATTTAACTCGGTTGCTATCTTAACTCATTTTGAGATTTTTCACAATTTTGTGAATCATGAATTAGCCCAATAGGTTGGCTAATAATATATTCAACTATAAATATAATATTAAACTATAAAAAGGCCAATGCATGATTAAAATATATTGCTTGGATGTTGGCACTAGATCTTTGATCAACATGTTGCACAATTTAATTCATACATTAAAGTTTGGACTCTGAATAGTCACCGAGAAAAAATATAATATAGTAAGGATTCAAAAAGGTGACCTGAAGCAGGGACATTAAGAGCACCAATACTCTGGGTGAAGGTCTGTACTGAGATGCCTTCTTAGATAGCCAGACATAACGTGAGATTTTGCATTTTGAACTTGTTAAAGTATAAGTATCCACTTTATTTTTTTCACCTGCATAACTTTTTTTTCTCTTTTATACAGGCACAAAATGACTGCCTTGATCATACTGATAGTATGTGAACCATTCTGAAAATATTTCAGGTAGGCACAAAGTAAAAAAACAGCAATATGCTGAAGAATTCACTTACATTATATCCAAAAATTGCTATAAATTGGATAAAAGAGTAACTGTATTTTATTTTCTTCCCAATGAGAATATTTCAAAGACTTGCCAGAAAAAAATCTTCTGGGAAAGACAAAATATCGGATGTCTTAGAGGATGTTTCATTCACTGGGGACTTGGTATTATTTACAATATTAAAATAAATTAATACATCTTTTAAAATATACCATGGTACCTCAATGTCTTTTTTTATAACAAAGTTTCTACTAGTGATATAATGAAGCTGCTTTGTATTACTTTGTTGAATTGAGTTATGTACTTTCAGAATAAATTAACACTTGTATGTTGCATTTGGAAAGAATGGGCTTCAATTGGCTGCTTAATTTTTCCAATTCTGCTTTATAACTCAAGATGCAAGGAACCTAGCTCCTTCTCAAATGTCATCTTCTTTTATATTTCTGTAGGATTCCATGATGCATCCAAATTGTAATTTCTTAGACTTGCCTTTTTTGACAGTTCCATTGTACAATTTACAATGCATTCAATCTACAGGAAAATGGCCATATTAATGTAGCTTAATTAGTAGAACTTCAAAATAAGGAAGATTATATCTAACAAGAAAACTCTGTGGAACTAATAAGATTTTGAAATGGGGGTGATGCCAATTAAACAATTTACAGTACTAATACATATATTTTCCTACTATATTATCAGAGACTGGTCACGGATGCTTATTGTAATAGAGATATATATCATATGAATACATTAAGTATTTGGATATAGGAATTGTAATCTATCAGTACTGAAGTATTACCAGGATGTTATGTAAAGGGATAAGAAGTTCAGTATATTAAAATTTAATATATATTAGTCTTTTAATTGAATAATTCTAGTGCCTTTGAAGAATATCAGATTTTATAGTCAACTAGACCAGGGTCTCCAACCTTGGCAACTTTATGACTTGTGGACTTCAAAGCTGGCTGAGGAATTCTGGGAGTTGAAGTCCACAAGTCTTAAAGTTGCCAAGGTTCGAGACCCTTGAACTAGACAACCTATGCCACATTTGGTCATCATTTCAGAGATATTTCTTTACCTAAACAGAGAAACAAAATGATCGTAGTGGACAAAAAAGTACTAGAAACTGGCAGAGCATCAGAAACCAACCTTCCTGATGCTCTGCCAGTTTCTAGTACTTTCCATTTTGGCTGGCACTGACTTTAACAGTTAATCATGGCTCAAGAAACAGCACTGGCAAGTTTAGAACAACGGATGGCTTCTCTTGAAACTGTTATACAAACTTTGGTAAACGAAATTCAGGCCCAGAGGGCTGAAAACATCAATTTCAAGAAGGAGCTATTGGATACCAGGAACCAGATGCTGGAAAACACACAGAAGACTGAAGAATTGGAAGGGGGGTTGGTGGGGGTTAAGGGAGAGATTAAAAATGTTACTAAAGAGGTTGGGGAAATAGATGGGCATGTGTCTAGGATTGATATGGAAAGAATGACATATTTTTTGAGATTTCAGAATGTTCTTGAGGAATCTGGTGAATGCCTCCCTGATCTTATGAGCACAATTTTAGCAGACTATTTACAAAAACCTAAAGATGAGATCAGGGGGGACATTGACCTAGCCTATAGAATTAACTCAGCATATGCCAGGATAAATGAAGTGCCTAGAGAGATACATGTGAAATTTGTTAGAAGGTCAACCAGAGAGGAAATCCTGAGGGCGCAGAGAGAGAACCCTTTAATTTACCAACACAAAACGATCACTATCTTGAAGCAGATTCCTAGAAAGATTCGAGAAGCAAGGAGGAAATTTTCCTTCTTGTCTAAAACATTGTTTGATCATGGGATTTGGTTCAAGTGGGTGACACCCGAAGGGATGCTGGTGTTCTGGGAAGGAGGATTAAAACAGTTGCTGAGGCGGAAGCCTTTCTTAAAAAACATTCCTCTGCCCTGGGGGAAGATCCAGGGGGGACGGAGGGGGCCACGGCCCCGCCCGCTGGGGGCCAGGGAGGAGAAAAAGAAGATACAATAGCCATGAGACTTAGATCAAAAAAATAACTTTGCCTTGATTTTTTTGAACAATTTTGCATAACATTTGTATCTGGATTTTTTGTAAATGTCTGACAGCATGGAACTGAGAATTTAGGTATATGTACTTGCTTTTACCTTGTAGTGTTATGAAAAATGTTTTTTTTGTTATCTTTTTATTGTGTATTTTGAGGTCTCGGAAGGGCCGACGACTCTGACGTGAATGCTTTCAAAATTTCTTTGTATCCCTTACCCTACCCTATAGAAAAATGTAAAACCAATAAAACTTTTTCAATATAAAAAAAAAAGAAACCAACCTTCCTTCCTTCCTTCCTTCCTAATCTTCATGTAGTATGATTTTCAACACCCTTTTTTGTAGTTGTTTTTTTAACCAAAGCTATTTACCATGCATTTAAATTCTACTGACCCAGGGTAAAATTTATTTTAGATTTCTGCTGTTTTGCAAAACTGGGTTTATTTGTTTACAACAGGTATTCAACAAGTATTCTTACACCATATATTCCTTGACTGAAAGGTAGTATATGAATATTCAGTATATGAATATCAATCTACCTCGCCAGCCTTCAGTCTGAAGTTTAAATTGTTTTAATCGGGATTTTAAGGGGAAATAGTTTTAAGGATTTTAAGATTTTAGCGCAGGGTGATAGTTTATTTAATTGGGTTTTAAATATTTATAATTGTTATGTTTATATGCTTTTTAATTTCCTGTGCACCGCCCCGAGTCCCTTCGGGGAGGGGGTGCGGTTTATAAATTAAAATAATAAATAAATAAATAAATAATAAAGTATAATATTTTATAACTCCAATTACAATGGGATTTTAATTGAGTATATATATATTATATCAAAATTAACAACTTTCAGATTAATATGCCAAACATGTTTATTTAATGAGCAGATCAAGTTATAGCAATAGCACTTAGACTTATATATTGCCCCACTGTGCTTTACAAAACTTTTTGAGTGGTTTACAGAGTCAGCATATTGGCCCCAAAATTCTGGGTCCACATTTTGCTGACCTTGGAAGGATGGAAGGCTGAGTCAACCTTGAGCCCATCAGGATCGAATTCCAGGCTGTAGGCAGAATTAGCCTGCAGTATTGATTTCTAACCTCTGCAGCACCAGGGCTCTTATACAAAGTACATTTAATTCTCTTAATTTAATTAAGTGAGTTTAGATTGGTTTAGGGTTGTTTAAAAAATTGTTTTGTTTTGTTTTTTGTTTTATTGGGAATGTGAGAAAGAAAGAAAGAAAGAAAGAAAGAAAGAAAGAAAGAAAGAAAGAAAGAAAGAAAGAAAATATTCAAAATCTTTGAATATTTTACAACTCCCGAAATCCTTTGGGAGCATTGGTCATGATGATGCAAAACAGATGTATACTAAGTTCTAATTCTGACTATGGAATAGAATTTACTAACCATACATGTTAAATTTACAGTACAAAATATCTTCCGATGAATTATTACAGAGCCTCTAGCAACTCTAATCAAAAGGTGTTGAACTATCACTTCAGTTTACTATGTATAGGGTAAGGTCTATAGGCTAGTTGGAAGGGCCACTAAGCAATCCTGCAGAAATCAAGTTTCAGAACATGCAACAGTTAGAGTAGGTGTGTAGTCTGGTTAGAGAAATGCAAGGGAGTCAAAGATAAGGTAGTGAAAGAGGTCAAATGCAAGGAGGAGAGGACTTTCCAGGGGAATACAATATTTAGTAGGGAAGGCAGCTAGTTTTGAATTATATTCATAGGAAGTGATTGTAGCTACTATGGTTAATGTTCATCCATCATATTCGAATAAGACCTTGACATTTGGGATGTCAAGACTTGCGCGTGAATTGGATTAAAGTGACGGAGAGGTGCACAGAGTCAGCCTCACTCTCTCTTCCCAGATTCCACTTTGCTCCAAAAACAGGACAAGAGTCAAGACAGTTGAAGATGGGCTGGTGCAATGGTTGACCAGGGAGTCTTTTGTGTCTTGCCATGCTCTTAGCGTATCACATTGCTTGCAGAGACCGCCTTAATACAGTAATACAATAATACAATACAATAGCAGAGTTGGAAGGGACCTTGTAGGTCTTCTAGTCCAACCCCCTGCGTGGGCAGGAACCTTATACCATTTCAGACAAATGGCTATCCAACATCTTTTTAAATGATCGTTGTCCTATTCTTGTAGGTTTCATCCGCTCAATCCGCCAGAATCTGTCCTCACATGCTCGGGATAGACAAGACCCTATCTCACTGAAGGTTAATGACCCAAAACTATTATGCATAGTAACATATTACGATATGCTACTATGGTAGTATAGTCTTCAAAGCATTTAGAAAAATTCTACATCCAGGGGATCAAGTGCAAGTTACATCAAGTGGGGATTTAGGATGTATTACCTGAGAGAGTCAGGTGAAACTCACTAAAGTAGATTATGAAGTTATAAAGTAGCAAGACATCACAATCTTCTACAATAGCATAAATTAGTCAAGTACACTAATACTGTCAGAGTGTGACTGCACACATTCCACCCAAGTTCATTTTTAAAGTTAATTTCACACTAAGGCTGATGTTTGTAACTATGTATATCTGGCAAGATTAATATGGCTATCCTAATCTACATTAGCATCTTTTGCTCTCTGATCATAATTGCTCTTTGATCTGAAATTCAAACTTTATTTCAACTTGCAGCCCAGAAGCAAGTTCTTACAGAGACTGACAAACTAATTCTTTTTATTTTATTATGCTACGATGAACTGAAGTTACTGCGGCCTTTATCTAGGACAGGAATGTAAAACTAGCGGCCTGCATCACATGCAGGCCACGCCTACCCAAGGTCCGCAAAGGGGAAAAATATCATGATACATCACATGAAGATGTGATGTCGCAAGTTTGACACCCATTTTCTAGGGCAGTGGTTCCCAACATTTTTGTAATACATGCCATTCTTATCATCATGGAAAGCTTTTTTGGAACAGTGAGTAAGATGAGACTTGCGGCAATGTTCACGGGAGCCCCTGGGGATTATTGAGTTGCATATTCAATTCTTTCCTGAAATAATATGAAATGTGAGCAATAGACTTATCCACAATTGCATTATATTTTGACTGAAAATGCCTAATCTATGAAATTTGAACTAATACCAAAATTTCAGGAACCTTAGTAATTGAGCAAGATGTCTATTTTCTTAAAATATATATTTATTTTGGTACTCTCAAGGCAAACCACTAACAATAGTATCATGGGCATTAGTAGTCCTCTAAGGACCAATGACTTAGGGTCTCTCTTGAAAGCCACAATCAGGTCATCTTAGCAGGCAATTTTCAAAACATCATGATATCTATATATTATATTATAGTAGAGTGAGTTAGTCCCCATCGATAGTGGCCCAGTGGGATGCCCCAAGGCAGATCTTGAGACAGTTTTGTGGGAAGAATTTGACTCTGTTACTTCCGAAGATATGGACAGGTTACGTGGGCGACTGCGAGCCACCACATGTTTATTGGACCCGTGTCCCTGCTGGCTTGTACTGGCATCCTGGGAGGTTACACGAGGCTGGCTCCAGGAGGTTGTCAACGCTTCTCTTAATGAGGGTTTCTTGCCTGCCTCCCTTAAAGAGGCGATGGTGAGACCCCTCCTAAAGAAGCCCTCTCTGGACCTAGCATTGTTGGTTAATTACCGTCTGGTCTCCAACCTTCACTTTTTGGCGAAGGTTGTAGAGAGTGTGGTGGCACAACAGTTTCCCCGTCATCTGGAGGAAGTTGATTATCCGGACCCGTGCCAGTCCGGCTTCCGGCCCGGGCACAGCACCGAGACGGCATTGGTCGCGTTAGTGGATGATCTCTGGAGGGCCAGAGATGGGGGTTGTTCCTCCATCCTGGTCCTATTAGACCTCTCGGCGGCTTTTGATACCATCGACCATGGTATCCTATTGCATCGGCTGGAAGGGCTGGGGGTGAGGGGCACCATTTTACGGTGGTTCTCCTCCTACCTCTCCGATCGATCACAATTTGTGTTGGCAGGAGAGCAGAGGTCGACCTCGAGACCCCTCACTTGTGGGGTGCCTGAGGGGTCGGTCCTCTTGCCTCTCCTGTTCAACACATATATGAAGCCGCTGGGTGAGATCATCCGTGGTTTTGGGGTAGAGTACCACCTCTACGCTGATGACACGCAGCTGTATATATCTACCCCAAACCACCCCAACGATGCCGTAGCGGTGATGTGCCTGTGCCTGGAAGCCGTGCGGGCCAGGATAGGAATTAACAGACTCAAATTCAACCCGTCCAAGACCGAGTGGCTGTGGTTCCCGGCATCCCGGTACAACCAGTTGACTCCATCACTGGCCATAGGGGACGATCACCTTACCCCTGTGGATGGGGCACGCAGCTTGGGTGTCCTCCTGGATACCCGGCTGTCCATGGAAGATCAAGTGACAGCCGTGGCCAGGAGGGCATTCTACCAGGTTCGCCTGGTACGCCAGTTGGATCAGGATGCCCTTTGCACAGTCACTCATGCCCTGGTGACATCCCGACTGGACTACTGCAATTCTCTCTACATGGGGCTCCCCTTGAGGTGCACCCGAAGACTTCAGCTTGTCCAGAATGCAGCCGCGCGAGCAATTATGGGAACCTCAAGGTTCACCCATGTAACACTGCTCTTGCGCGAGCTGCATTGGCTGCCTGTCGTCTTTTGGGTGCGCTTCAAGGTGTTAGTTATCATCTTTAAAGCGCTCCATGGCACGGGACCTAGCTATCTGCGGGATCGGATTCTGCCCCATACATCCCTGCGGCCGATTCACTCCCACAGAGAGGGACTTCTCCGGGTGCCTTCCACTAGGCTATGCCAGCAGGCGACGCCCAGGGGAAGGGCCTTCTCTGTGGCCGGCACAGCCCTCTGGAACGACCTTCCCCCCGAAATTAGAACAACTACGGACCTCCGCTCCTTCCGTCAAAAATTGAAAACACACTTTTTCTACTTGGCCGGCCTAGGTTAGTCTTCCGTTTTTAACTGGGTTTTTTAGGGGGTGTAGTTTAGTTTTAGTATAGTGGGTTTTAGCGCAGGGATAATTCGTTTAATTTTTATTTTAACTATTTATTTATTTTATACTTGCTTTTTAACTTCCCTGTGCATCGCTCTGAGTCCCCTTGGGGAGAGGAGGCGGTCTATAAATAAAATTATTATTATTATTATTATATTACACTGAAACCTCACTGATCCACCATGAAAGCCAAAGCAAACCTACCTAACAGGGTTGTAGTTGTGGGGAAGGCAGAAGTATTAAGTATACAGTACTCCTCATAGACTTGCGATCACTGCTGAGCCTAAAATTTCTGTTTGTAAGTGAAATATTTGTTAAGTAAGTTTTGTCCCATTTTACGACCTTTCTTGCCACAATTTTTAAGTGAATCACTGCAGTTGTTAAGTTAGTAACACAGTTATTAAGTGAATCTGGCTTCCTCATTGACTTTGCTTGTCAGAAGTTTGCAAAAGGGAATCACATAACCACAGGATATGGTGGATATCAACCTTCATAAATATTAGTCAGTTGTCAAGCATCTGAATATTGATCCTGTGACCTTGGGCATGTTACAACGGTTGTGTAAAAAAAGGTCATAAGTCCCTTTTCTCAATGCCATTGTAACTTTGAATGGTCACTAAATGAACTTTGTAAATCGAGGATTATCTGTATTTGCCACCTTGAATTGACATACATCTCCTTTTATTATTTATTTTATACTTTTATTCAACCTACATAGATAGAGGGCAATATTTTATAGCCGGGAGCTACATCTCAGTTTAATAATGCGAAATATGCAGATCTACATCACATACATTGGAAAGGGTTAAGTGTGTACCCTTTTTTTCCCTTTGCACTTTGAATTATTAAGCTTCAAAGGCTTTACATGTGTTCTACAAAATTGGAAGAAGCCAAATGTGGACTTTTTTTTCATGGCATTAATGCAATCAGGAACTCAGAGCTGCTTTATATAGTTGCCTAAATATTAAAATAAAACCTATGTTTGCACTGTTCTGGCTCCTTATAATTCTGAAGATAACTATATACATCAGGAACAAAATAATCCAAAATTTGTGGAATTGTGGTGGTAAGTGTGCAATGAGATTGAAATAGCTTCAGATTAATTTTAAACTAATTAAATTAATTAAAAGAAGTTAAACCAATGGTTTAAACCATTTTGTTCAATTTGTTAAAATTTGGTTTGATTGAATTGATATTTTATTAGTTGGGGAGAAAAAAATATATAGTTGAAATAATAACTTCTTTCTTATTAACATTTTGAGATTTAAAAAATAAAGAAAACTATATTTTGCTGTGATAAATAACCAGAGCAGAAAGTATTACAATAATCTATTTGAGTTCTCACTGAAGTATATAATACCTGTTTTATATGAATCTTCTATTCATGCTCTAGTTGCTGGTTCATTTCTCAGCATGATTTCATCAATCTTTCTGCTGTCTGCTTTTTTCCTATTTTTTCATCATTATCATCATCATTACTATTTTGTCTACTATAGTTTGCTCTATAGACATTTATATTACACTGTATGCTTCCTTCATTTTCTTGAATTTTTAACAATTAAAACTTGACCGCATTTGATATGCAGTGCATGCCAAGAGATATGTAGTTGTCAGGGTTCCAAATAGCATCCAAAAGTAAATAGGAGCCTGAGGCAAAGGAGTCCTCAAAGTTCCAATTTATTAAGAGAGCCATGTTGGCACATCTGGGAAAACCCGAATCTAAAAGCTTCCAGGTTTTCCCACCCAGTTGAAAGTTCAAGATCCTGCCCCCACACCCACAAGTCTATCACATGGTCCAAACTTCCACTGCCATGTTGGCAGTTTCCACCCATCCAGTTCCTGTCAGGTGCAGAGACAAAGGATGACCTTGTCTTCCTAGAAAGAATGTTATTATGGCTACATATCACCCAACTCCGTATAATCCCCCCTTCCATTTTCCAACAATAGAAAATAAATAGTAGAAAGTGTGGCAGGCCTGAAGTCCAAAAGAAAAAATAGCTTGCAGTCCTGACAGTAGTACATTTTCAGGTACTAATGAAAATACGTAATATCAGCTCATTCCAATACATTCATCTTTTGATAAATTTACAAAATGCCATATACATCTATGCACATGGACATTTAGCAAATGTCCCTTTATTTTATTTTTTAAAAGGATTACTGATAGTATTGCTAGCAATATTTCTACCAGTAATTACAGCTAATATTATACCTACCAATAATTTATTGGTAATATTATAAATTAGTATGTTAACAATACAATAATATTATTGCTAAGATTGATGTAGTTCAGACATTACTCAAACTGTTTTGCATGCTATGACATTTGATTTAATCATTTCCTTTTTGCCATCTTGGCATTCATGTCAGCTGAGAATGACACTTCCAGCATCAGCCCATATAGAATTGCCCACAATCATTTTATGCCACAATGAAAGCATGGGATGATGTTATAGAGTCCTTTTTATTTTTGGCTGCAACAGATTAACATGGCTATTGTTTGTGAATTTAGGTTTTATAACACATAGAGTTGAAGTTTTATTTAAATGAGAATGTTTATTATTTTAAATTTTACTATTTATCCCAAGAGAAATATCAGATTGTTGTATGGAAATCAGAGTTTGCTTTTCTTCTCTGTACTTATCTATGTACTATTTATTTATTTGTTTGTTTGTTTATATTTTTATTTCCACTAGCACTTTCTTTAATGGTCAGAATTAGACTAATGTAATGAAAAGAATGGATAACCTTGAAAGGGAAAAGGAAACACTGCCTAGAAAACCGTCAGACAAGAGAAGCAGGAACCCACAGGGGAGGGGAGGAAAACCTTAGGAAGGACCTGTCCTAATGGATCTAGCAGTTAAAAGTGGGAAGTTTGTTCTTTAAAAACTTGCAGTATTCTATTAATGTAAGCGTAGAATAACAGAGATATAGTCCATCTAATTATGTTTTCTGTCTGGTTTATTTGAGAAAGCTGACACTGAGCATCATACAAATCTTCAGTCATTCCAAGGTGGATTATGTCAGAATCTATTCTCCCTTGCAAAAGGGAAAATGTCAAAATCACTGCTTTCTTTAATTATGTCTAGTTAAAATTATACTGAAAAGCTCATTGTTCCAAACTCCAGAGGCAATCTTTGAAGTTTGCTACATTGAATGTGCAATAAATTTGTCCTGAAAATTTTATTTCTAAAAAAAAAGTAAGGTTCTACATTTAGGCAAGAAAAACAAAATGCACAAGTACAGTATAGGTGGTACCTTGCTCAATAGTAGCAACTGTGAGAGGGATCTTGGAATCCTAGTGGACAACCATTTAAATATGAGCCAGCAGTGTGCAGCAGCTGCCAAAAAAGCCAACACAGTTCTAGGCTGCATAAACAGAGGGATAGAATCTAGATCACGTGAAGTGTTAATGCCACTGTATAGTGCCTTGGTAAGACCACACTTGGAATACTGCATACAGTTTTGGTTGCCACGATGTAGAAAAGACGTGGAGACTCTGGAAAGAGTGCAGAGAAGAGCAACCAAGATGATTAGGGAACTGGAGACTAAAACATATGAAGAACGGTTGCAGGAGCTGGGTATGTCTAGTTTGATGAAGAGAAGGACCAGGGGAGACATGATAGCAGTGTTCCGATATCTCAGAGGGTTCCACAAAGAAGAGGGAGCCAAACTATTCTCCAAGGCACCTGGGGGCAGGACAAGAAGCAATGGGTGGAAACTAATCAAGGAGAGAAGCAACTTAGAACTAAGGAGAAATTTCCTGACAGTTAGAACAATTAACCTCTGGAACAGCTTGCCTCCAGAAGTTGTGAATGCCCCAACCCTGGAAGTCTTTAAAAAGATGTTGGATAGCCATTTGTCTGAAATGGTATAAGGCTCCTGCCCACGCAGGGGGTTGGACTAGAAGACCTACAAGGTCCCTTCCAACTCTGCTATTGTAAAAAAAAAACATAGCTATACAGACTGCAAAAATGTCTTCAGAAATCAAAAGGCAGAAGCAATATGTTGCATAAAAGTAAAGGTTCCCCTTGCATATATGTGCTAGTCTCTAGGGGGCAGTGCTCATCTCCGTTACAAAGTCAAAGAACCAGCGCTATCTGAAGATGTCTCCATGGTCATGTGGCTAGCATGACTAAACGCCGAAGGTGCACTGAATGCTGTTACCTTCCCACCAAAGGTGGTTCCTATTTTTCTACTTGCATTTTTACATGCTTTTGAACTGCTAGGTTGGCAGAAGGTGGGACAAATAGGAGGAGTTCACTGTGTTATGCGATGCTAGGGATTCGAACTGCCAAACTGCCAATCTTTCTCATCAACAAGCTCAGCATCTTATCCACTGAGCCACCGCGTCCCACAATATGTTACATGGACTACTTAAAAATCAATTTAATTACCAAAATTTTAATTCCCCGTCCCCTCTTTTGTCATTATTGAAGACAGCATTCAGAAAATAACACTTAGAACTTACTATTCTAAGTATAACAAAAAAAAATAATGAATGAGGATAACATTTAGATCCATGATGGCGAACCTATTGCATGGGTGCCACATGCAGCCATATCTGCTGGCACGCCAGCCATCAGCTCCAGCACACATGCACACACCAGCCAACTGATTTTCAGCTTCCCAGAGGGCTGTGGGAGACCGTTTTCACCCTTCCCAGGCTTCAGGAAAGCCTCTGGAACCCTGGGGAGCATGGAAAATGGGCCCAACAGGCCAACAAAACTTCTGGCTGGCCCGTTGGGCCTGTTTTTCACCCTCCCCAGGCTCCAGAGGCTTCCTGGAGCCAGGGGAGGGTGAGAATGGCCTCCCACGGCCCCCCAGAGGAAATACCAAGCTCAGCTTGGAGGCGAGTAATGTGGTGCACGTGTGTGTGTGGGGTTCTGCATGCATGCACATGTGGGGGGGGGCGCTTTGCATTATGGCTGCTTGCACACATGCATGCTACCATGTGCGGGCCCTAACATTTTTGGCACCCAACAACAAAAAGGTTAGCCATCACTGATTTAGATGTTAAACAGTAAATGTTTTTTTAAATATTTAATTCCAGTCATTTCCCATTTTGCTATTGCTTAAAATAAGTTGATACTGTTCCCCATCAGAAAATCTCTCTGTTTAAAGGGATGAAGGAAGAGGAAAATAATTTCCCCCCAAATACCTGGTGAGTTTAATTGCACTATGTCTACCACTGATTGTAAGAGGAGAGAGGGATACCAGCCTGGCTGTCATTGCACTCAATTTTATTGCTCTTTTCACATTATCATATTATTCTTCCAAGTTGAAATGGAGCACAGATCTGAAGAATTGGGGGCGTAGATCATAGAGAAATAATCTCCAAGCAATGATGTAGTGCTATGATGAAGCGTTTCTGGGAATGAAATTATCTGAAAAGGTGCATGTGCCATTAGCAAAAACTAATGATCCCACCAGCTAAACGGTGACTATCGCATAGCATCAAGAGGGGGGAGGATATGGATTAGATGTGGAAAGAGTACTACAACCAAAACATTTTTTTAAAATAGAATGTAAACTTTATTGATAATAGTCATTTGACCACATCAAAAGCTAAAAACCAATACAGCTAGATGCAAAGAAAAGAATAGGACATGTGCATAGTAGATTGTCACCTCTGTAGTAAATCCCAATCTGGTCTAAATATTTTGTCTTATTTGTGGTGGCCTTTTATATAAAGAGCACAATCTTACTATTTTGTTTTGTTTTCTTATTGAGATAATAGGACACGTACAAGAGATATGATTCAAATACTAAAATATAAAGATATCCTAATCATGCAATATAAATATGTAAAACCATGGAGGCAGCTTTGGAATTGGGTCACCAGCCACAACTCTCCTTCATTTTGTCATTACAATCTCATGTATTCAGAGGATGCAATATTATTATTTTTTTAAAAATAGTCAATGACAACAATTATAATAATTGGAGTTCTGTTCTTATTCTTTTCCACAATGTTATCTGGTATTTTGATGGGATTCTGTGTCCCAAAACTTTCATTAAATTATATTTTCACTACTCTTTTTGTATGTGTTTATTCAAAGTAATAAGAAAGAGACTTTTTAGATGGCATTACAATTCCCTTGTTTATCTTGGCAGAACAATTCTCAGGAAACTTTATCAGTAGCAAATTTGAACATATCCTGTTTTGATACAAATGAAAGAAGATCTTGACAGATGGTATAGAATTCCTTGGAGTATTCAGAATAAGATAAATGCAATTAAGATTAATATAACTCCATGGTTGATTTACATTTTGAGAGGTCCTTGCATGTTTATTTCATCACAGTATTTTAAATGAATTGTGCAGGATATTGAATATGTTTCTCTGGCAGGGGCATCTTGAGACATTCTTATTATACAAATCACAATTATCTGTTATGAAAGGTGAATTTAACTTCCCACAATTTCAGGCTCATCATTCGGGATTTATTCTAGCTTCCGTTACTGGCTGGAGCCTGGAACTTCAGAATTCTGTGCCCTTTCCAGCTCATTTTGAGATTTATCTCTATTGAAATTATGGTAAATGTTGTTTGTACAGAGAATGGTTTCCATATTGTAATAATATCACTTATTATGAGAGAGCTAATATGGTATGGTAGTTTAGTTGCCAATGCTCACTAGCTGATGTACCTTAGATTCTTGGTGGGTTTGGGGGGGGAGGGGGAGGGGGGAGTGGTGGGATTCAAAATATTTACTACTGGTTCTATGGGCATGGCTTGGTGGGTGTTGTATGGCTTGGTGGGTCTGGAAGGGAAGGTTACTGCAAAAACCCCATTCCCTCCTAATCAGTTGGGACTCGGGAGGCAGAGAATACATGGGGGTGGGGCCAGTCAGAGATGGGGGCCAGTCAGAGTACGTCTAGACTACTGTAATGCTCTCTACATGGAGCTCCCCTTGAGGTGCACCCGAAGACTACAGCTAGTTCAGAATGCGGCCGCGTGGGGAATCTTGGGAGCCCCAAGGCATTCCCACGTAACACCGCTCCTGCGCGAGCTGCACTGGCTACCTGTGGCCTTTCGGGTGCGTTTTAAGGTGTTGATTACCATCTTCAAAGCGCTCCATGGCATGGGGCCTAGTTATCTGCGGGATCGTATCCTACCCCACACATCCCTTCGGCCGATCTGCTCCCACAGAGAGGGACTTCTCTGGGTGCCGTCCACTAGGCAGTGCCAGCGGGCGACGCCCAGGGGAAGGGCCTTCTCTGTGGCGGGCCCAACACTCTGGAACGACCTACCCCCCAAACTCAGAACTATCATGGACCTCCGCTCCTTCCGCCAAAACTTGAAGATGTACTTCTTCCATCTTGCCGGCCTGGCCTAATCCACACCATCAAGCTTGCAGACTGAAGCCTAAATTGTTTTAATTTGGATTTTAAGGGGTAAGAGTTTTAGGATTTTTAGCATTTAGCATTTAGCATTTATTAGTATTTAATCTGTTTTAGTATGTATCTATTGCTGTTTTTATATTTCCATTTTAATTTCCTGTGCACCACCCCGAATCCCTTCGGGGAGAGTGGCGTGGTTTATAAATTTAAAAAAATTAAAAAAATAAAATAATGGTATTTACTGGTTCTCCGAACTACTCAAAATTTCCACTACTGGTTCTCCAGAACTAGTCAGAACCTGCTGAATACCATCTCTGAGGGGACAGAAGAGTATTATGTATGTCAGCTTGAGATCCTTTATAAAAAGCCAGGATATTGAAGGAACACAAACAGAAAAACAAGTTTAATGTTCGTGGGTAAACTGAAACTTACAAATATTGGATCACATTCATTCTGAATAGTCTCTTTTTAGAATGTTTGTAGAATTAAGACATGCTGTGGTCCATCTTGAAGTGCTTCTTGACAACTATGCAACTCAAGCACTTGTTACTCAAATGATGGAACCCTGATGCCATAACTTCTTCTGAGTTGCATCATAGCTTGGATATTGGATATTAGTCATCGAGCCCCTGTCATGATCAGATCACTCTCTCCTCCAGCTCGACTTTCCAACTGCTACTCCCCACCGTGGGGAGGCAGAACCAGAAATGCTAAGGTGAATCCGCCCCAGGCGGCTGATGGACCCAGAGAGGTTCCAGACGGAGCTTGGGCCAATACCTGAGACCCTGCCCTGTGACTCGACTGAGGACCTAGTGGCTGCCTGGAATAGTGCGGCCATGGGGGGCCTGGATCGGGTCGTGCCCTTGCGGCCCCTCACTCGGCGCCGATCCACCTTGGCTCCCTGGTTTTCTGAGAAGCTGAGGGTCATGAAGCGCCAAAAGAGACGCCTAGAGAGCATTTGAAGGTCCACTCGCACCGAATCTGACCGGACACGGGTAAGGTTGCATTTGCGGACCTACCTTGTGGCGATAAGAGTGGCGAAGCGGGATTACCTCTCCGCCCTTATCGCATCGGCAGATAACCGCCCTGCCACCCTGTTTAGACCCTCCCTCCTTCACCAGAGGCCGCGGGGAGCTTCTTTACAGGGTTGTGCAGAGGAATTTGGGACTTATCTGCATGATAAAATGATAAAATCGTTCAGATCCGGAGCGAGTTGGCCTCCGATTGGGATAGTCTGGCCAGACTGACGGCGGCAGGTCTTGAGACCGTTATTTGGGAGGAGTTTGATCCTGTGACTCCTGATGACATGGACAGGATGCTAGGACAGCTGAATGCCACCACATGTTTATTGGACCCGTTTCCCTCCTGGCTAGTCCTGGCCTCCCGGGAGGTTACACAAGGCTGGCTCCAGGGAATTGTCAATGCTTCTTAGAGTGAGGGGCTCCTACCGGCTGTCGTGAGGCCCCTCCTCAAGAAGCCTTCCCTGAACCCAGCTGTATTAGCCAACTATTGTCCGGTCCGGTCTCCAACCTTCGCTTTCTTGTGAAGGTTGTTGAGAGTGTGGTGGCCCAACAGCTCCCCCGGCACCTTGAAGAAACTGCCTATCTAGACTTGCGCTAGTCCGGTTTCCGGCCCGGGTACAGCACAGAGATGGCATTGGTCGCGTTGGTGGATGATCTCTGGAGGGCTCGGGATAGGGGGTCATTCCTCTATCCTGGTCCTATTAGACCTCTCGGCGGCTTTCGATACCATCGACCATGGTATCCTTTTGCACCAGCTGGAGGGGCTGGGTTTGGGAGGCACCGTCCTGCAGTGGTTCTCCTCCTACCTCTCTGGTCGGTCGCAATATGTGTTGGCAGGGGGGCAGAGGTCAGCCTCGACACCCCTCGTATGTGGGGTTCCTCAGGGGTTGGTCCTCTCACCCCTCCTGTTCAACATTTATATGAAGCCGCTGGGTGAGATCATCCATGGTTTTGAGGTAGAATTCCATCAGTACGCTGATGACACCCAGCTGTACATCTCTACCTCTGACCACCCCGACGATGCTGTTGAAATGATGTCCCAGTGCCTGGAGGCCGTGCGAGCCTGGATGGGGAGAAACAGGCTTCAACTCAACGCGTCCAAGACCGAGTGGCTGTGTTTCTGACATCACGAGATAGATAGTTGCTACCATCTCTGGCTATCGGGGGCGAGTTACTAGCTCCTGCGGAAAGGGCCCGCAACTTGGGCGTCCTCCTGGATTCCCGGATGTCATTGGATGACCATCTAACGGCCGTGGCCAGGGGGGCCTTTTATCAGGTTCACCTGATACACCAGTTGCGCCCCTTTCTAGATCGTGATGCCCTACGCACGGTCACTCAAACCCTCATCACCTCCCGCCTAGACTACTGTAACGGTCTCTACATGGGGCTCCCCCTGAGGTGCACCCGGAGGCTCCAGCTAGTTCAGAACGCAGCCGCGCGGGGGATTTTGGGAGTGTCGACATACTCCCATATAATACCTCTCCTGCGCGAGCTGCACTGGCTGCCTGTGGCCTTCCGGGTGCGCTTCAAAGTGTTAGTGACCACCTTCAAAGCGCTCCATGGCATGGGACCTCGTTATCTGCGGGACCGCCTTCTACCACATACCTCCCTTAGACCTGTCCGCTCCCACAGGGTGGGCCTCATCAGGGTGCAGTCTGCCGGACAATGCCGGCTGGTGGCCCCCAGAGTGAGAGCCTTCTCTGTGGCAGCTCCTGCCCTCTGGAATGGCCTACCACCCGACCTCCGCACGATCACAGACTTGCGCCTCTTCCGGGTTCTAAAAACATATCTCTTTCACGAGGCCGGCCTGGCATAGCTCTAAATTTCCGCCCCAGGCTCCTGATGGACCCGGTAAGGTTCCAGAGGGAGCTTGGGCCAATTCCTGTGGACTTGCCCCGCGACTCAACTGAGGACCTAGTGGCCGCATGGTTAAGTGCGGCCACGGGGGCCCTGGACCGAGTCGCGCCCTTGCGGCCTCTCTTGCGGCGACAAACCACCCAGGCTCCTTGGTTCACCGAGGAGCTTAGGGAGATGAATCGGCACAAGAAACGCCTAGAGAGCAGATGGAAATCTTCTTGCTCCGAAGCCGACTGAACACTAGTTAGAACCTATATTAGGACTTACTTAGTGGCGATAAGGGTGGCCAAACGCGAGTATTGTGCCACCCTTATTGCATCCGCAGATAACAGCCCTGCCGCCCTGTTTGGGGTGACCCGGTCCCTCCTTCAACAGAGGCCGTGGTAAGCCCCTCTACACGGTCGAGCAGAGGAAATTGGGATTTATCTGCAGGAGAAAATCACTCGGATTCGGAATGAGGTACCCTCCATCGACAGTAGTCCAGTCGGACAGTCCGAGGCTGTTCTTGAGACACCATCTTGGGAGGAGTTTGACTTTGTTACTACTGGGGATATGGACAAGTTGTCAAAGAGACTTAAGGCTACCACATGTTTATTGGACCCATGTCCCTCCTGGCTTGTACTGGCATCCTGGGAGACGACACGAGGCTGGCTCCAGGGCATTGTCAATGCATCTTTGAGTGAGGGGTCCTTGCCTGCCATCTTGAAAGATGCGGTAGTAAGGCCCCTCCTCAAGAAGCCGTCCCTGGATCCAGCATTATTAGAGAACTATCGTCCGGTCTCCAACCTTCACTTTTTAGTGAAGGTTGTAGAGAGTGTGGTGGCTCAACAGTTTTCGCGACACTTGGAGGAAGTTGATTATCTAGACCCGCACCAGTCCGGCTTCCGACCCGTTCACAGCACCGAGACGGCATTGGTCGCGTTGGTTAATGATCTCTGGAGGGCGCGGGATAGAGGATATTTCTCTATCCTAGTCCTATTAGACCTCTCAGCGGCTTTTGATACCATCGACCATGGTATCCTATTGCGCCGACTGGGGGGGTTGGGTCTGGGAGGCACCGTTCTGCGGTGGTTCTCGTCCTACCTCTCTGGTCGGTCGCAATATGTGTTGGCAGGGGGGCAGAGGTCGGCCTCGAGACCCCTCGTATGTGGGGTTCCTCAGGGGTTGGTCCTCTCGCCCCTACTTTTCAACACATATATGAAGCCGCTGGGCAAGATCATCCGTGGTTTTGGGGTGGGATATCATCTGTACGCTGATGATACTCAGCTGTACATATCCACCCCAGACCACCCCAACGATGCCGCCGAGGTGATGTCCCGGTGTTTGGAGGCCGTACGGATCTGGATGGGTAGTAACAAACTCAGGCTCAACCCATCCAAGACTGAGTGGCTGTGGCTTTCGGCATCCCGGTTCAGCCAGATTACTCCAACTCTGGCCATTGGGGGCGAAACACCGGCCCCCGTGGAGAGGGTGTGCAATTTGTGTGTCCTCCTGGATTCCCGGCTGTCCATGGAGGACCATGTGGCGGCCGTGGCCAGGGGGCGTTCCATCAGGTACACCTGATGCGCCAATTGCGCCCCTTACTGGACCGGGCTGCCCTGCACACAGTCACTCAAGCACTCGTGACGTCTCGACTCGACTACTGTAATGCTCTCTACATGGGGCTTCCCTTGAGGTGCACTCGAAAGCTGCAGTTAGTCTTTGGTGGGGCACCTGCCTTACAGAACTTTATTCCCCCTGAAATAATATTGAAAATAAGCCCCTTCCCTTTTCACTTACAGTATGTCTTCAAGACCTGGTTATGCTGCCAGGCCTGGGGCTCTAAGAAGATTGGCGATCTGTCCTGATGGGTCTATTGCTGAGGGAGCCATTTTTAATCTTACCCCCGCCTAGGGTTAGCATTTTTTGTTTTGATGTTATTTACTATGTGACTTTTTATATTTTTACCAATTTTATATTGACAGTTTTATTTATTGTTGTGCCCTGTTCAGAGTTCCCTTTGGGGAATGGAAGGCCATATCAACTTGATTAAATAAATAACTAAATGACAATTTTCTTACTATAGGAATATAATTCAAGAATTAAAACATATTCGTATAGTTTCAGCTTGTCATACCATTGCCACATTATGAATTCAAAATTTCTTGGCTGTATTCTAAGTAGGATGGTTGGCAGCAGACTTTCAATGAATCTGGCCATGTTTCATAAAATTCTTTTTAATATATAATTTCCTTTTTTACTGATGGTGATGATTTTAATCTTACAATATAATAATCACATTATTATTAATGTATTTTCCTGTTAATTATATAACGACAGATTTCAATCAGAATACAGCTCGAAGATTACAAGGTGTCCTTCTAGTCAATGCCCTGCTCAAGCAGGAGACCCTATACAATTTGAGACAAGTGGCTGTGTCCAGGCTCTTCTTAAAAAACTCCAATGATAAAGCAGCCACAACTTCTGAAGGCAAGCTGTTCTACTGGTTAATTGTTCTCACTGTTAAGTAGTTTCTCCTTAATTCCAGGTGGTTCTCTCATTTGCTAAGTTTCCATCCATTATTTCTTGTCTTACTTTCTTGTGCTTTGGAAAATAAGTTGAACCCCTCTTCTCTGTGGCAAGCCTTCAAATACTGGAATACTACTATCATGTCACCCCTAGTCCTTCTTTTCTCTAGACTAGCTATACCCAGTTCCTACATCCTTCTTCATGTGTTTTAGTCACCAGGCCTTTAGTTGTTTTTCTCTGCACTTTTCCCAAAGTCTCAACATCTTGTTGAGAAAACGTGGTGACATGGTGACCTCAACATGGTGACCAAAACTGGATGATAGCTAGATAGCTGAATAGCTAGACAGACAGATAAATGGATGCTGCATAAGAATTCTTGCTGAATGCAATATTTTTCAATCTTATAATGCAGCTGAATTATCTAAAGGTTTCATGTAATACAGGGCAATCCTATGAGCATTAGCAATGACAGGAACAAGTAGTGCCAAAGATAAGGGAATAATGAAGAATGCACACATTTTCTATTTCAATGCTTCCTTATACTGTAAAGCAGGGGTCTCCAACCTTTGCAACTTTAAGTCTGAAGGACTTCAGCTCCCGGACTTCTCCAGCCAGCAAAGCTGGCTGAAGAAGTCTGGGAGCTGTAGTCCTTCAGACTTAAAGTTGCAAAGGTTGGAGACCCCTGCTGTAAAGTATATGTTTAGCCTCATTAACCTGAAAGAGTAATAGTGGACCAAAGAATGCTTAATTGCCAAATCTGGAAGATGTCTTCAAAAGAATGGATATGCTATATGCCTGGACTCACCAAACTGAAACATGGGATACCAGTGTGCCCAAGAAAACCTCTTTTGATGCCATCTCTTACCCAATTTTAAATTGTTTAGAGTGATGAAAATCAAAATATGACCTCTATGCTATTTTAGAAAATAAATTAGTATATTCTGACAATTGAATGCTTTTCTTTTCTTAAATATTCATAACATATTTTCAAAACATCAGATGTGCCCATTTGTCCTCTCCCACAAACTGCAGGGCACTTACAATTGCTATAAGAATATTTATGTTTTATTCTATGCCAAATTAAGATTTAAACCTTTAAAAAGCAGATAATTGAGGTATCTGTTTCCATATGGGCGGGGGTTAGATTTTCTCCTCACAGTTACATAGATGTTTAGAGCATCCAATTTCATAGGATTTTCCTCAGGATAAAATACAAGGGCACCAGATCAGGCATTCTTAATTCAATGAAGAAAGGATAGGTCATAAATACTGCAATTCAATTCTCATTTGATTATTTAAAATATTTTCCCTAAATAAACTTTGCCTATGTGTGTATATATGTTCACATGTATGTCCATATATGTATGCAAATTCTTTTAATTTTGATGAAATATCTATTATTTGAAGCAAATTTCCACATGACAATGTTACTATAATAACAACCGCCATGTCGATCATAAAGGAGATGTGCCAAAATAAATGTTCTGTGATCAGTTAAATAAGCCATCTTGGCTTGACTCCTGTTGATTTTGCATACTGGCATGGGTCCCACATTAACACATGTAACTTCATTAAAATGCCACTTTTCATTTGAATGCCTTGCTTTACAAGCTAGATAGCAAAACTGGCACTCAGAGAATGAAACATTAATTAGCACTTCATAAATTGGCATGTCTTACTCCTATGCTGTTCGGTGTGGTATTGTATAGCTTTTATGTAGTTAAGAAAGTGAAGTCATTGTGTACATTTAACATGCACAATTTTTATCAATCTTAGTTGATATTCAACAACATTTTTTTTTTAGATTCCTTCCTTCCCATGCACACACAAGCATCATCCTTCTTCCTGAGATGCGCAACCTCATGAATTCAGGTGAATGTCTGAAAAGGACTACTGAAGTGCATTCCACTACCCACACATGCTATAAACACACGTGATTGCCAGAATAGCATTATTCATAGACAAAGGAATATGAGAAAAACCACTCAGAACAGTGAGGTATGGAAGTGAGTGCATAGGGCAGAAATACATATGTAGGACATGGGAATGGAGCTTATTAAACAAATGTATATGACTGCCCAACTCACACATGGTGATAATGGCAGGTGATAGCATTAAAAATTCCAGTACATAAAACACCAACAACAATAACCCTACTACCATCGCCATGGTGGCAATAGATGCAATCACATCAGCTTATTTAATCGGCTCTCTGTCAGCTTGGTTAATATGTTGCTTAAGGTTTCATGGAAATACTCAATGAAGCCTATCCTTCAGGTACATCGTTGATTCTGCTTTCCAAAGGAAGTTCCCCCACAATCCAAAAAACTAATTACCAGTCACAAAATAACATTTGTGTGGTTTGAAATACCCATAGAGGGGATTATCCCTCCCATCTCCAGTTTCCCCTATCACAAAAATTGCAGAGACTGCCAGGAAATAAGTGTAGTACATTGTTTGTTGTAGAAGCAGCTCATTTTTTCCCCATGCTGCATGATGAAGGCTATGGCAGGGAAGCAAAGCAGCAGGCAGACAGGCCCCAATAGAATATAACTAAGTAGGTTCTGATTCATGCTTTAGTTTTCTTAATGTTTCTTTTTTTAAAATATGAAATATGAACAAATAGCAATTCGGCTTTCTTTTTCAGGAAATCTTACATTTGGCTTTCTGTGGATCTTTTCTTGTCTTTAAATATGACCCAGATGAAGGATATGCAGCAGTCTAGTCCTTAAAGCCAATATTATCGTTACTTATTTTGTTTAAATATGTCCACAACTCGTTATTTAAAAAATACCCAACAAATCTTTCCCTTAGTTATTTGCTGGTTTTAGAAATCAATCTGAAAAGCTATGTAACTAGTACAGTAGCCCTGGTGAGATCAAACCAAAGGAAGACTCACAATGGTATTCCTTTAACTTGACATTATTATCTCTCTATTCATTAAATGTTTTTAAAACCATATTTTGCAGAATCTGACCTACAGAGCAGTTCTTTGTTGCCTACCTGATGATTCAAAGAAAGAAAGAAAGAAAGAAAGAAAGAAAGAAAGAAAGAAAGAAAGAAAGAAAGAAAGAAAGAAGTAGCATTTTGAGAACTAATAAAATAATAAAGACTGAGACAACACCGCATATCAATATTTCTGCCATATTGTTCCATTATAAAGGCTACCACATCATAGTTTCCAGAACTGATAAGAAAATGGGAAGCTGCTTAGAATATGCATAATGTTTTAGATTTGATTCCAAATACACTATTAGTTTGAAACATCTTATTATAAATGTAGAACATTTGGTTTAAATGTAACATAGACTGTTTTGATTATTTGGGACATGCCGTGAACTCAACGCATAAATACTATGCTATGTGCATCTTTCTAATTTTGTGAATTTATGTTTGCCAATTCCAGTTTAAATTAATTGCAGAAATTTCTTTCTGTAATAAATATGCGAATGAATGTGTATGAATGAGTGTGTGTGTGTGTATCTACCAGAAGAGAAAGGGAAAAAAGAAACTAAAGAGAATGAAACGATATTATTGGCCATGGGAGGAAAAAAGATAGATAACTTCTACAGGTAATCCTCGCATTAAGACCACAACTGAGTCAAAGATTTCTGTTTTCTAAGTGAGATATTTGTTAAGTGAGTTTTGTGCCAGTTTACAACCATTCTTACCATTTAATTGAACTATTGCAGTTGGTAATAACAAATATTAAGTCAATCTGGTTTCCTCATTGTCTTTGCATGTCAGAAGTTACAAAAGGTTATCACAGGACCCTGGGACACTGCATCCATCATAAATATTTGTCAATTGTCATGGGTCTGAATGTGACAATGGGGGTGCTGCAATGGTTGAAAGTGTGAAAAATTGGCACTTTTTTCAGTGCTATTGTAACTTTGATCTATCACTAAATGAACTGCTGCAAGTTGAGGACTACCTGACTTTAAATATTATAAAAAGGGTTAACATTCACCAGACAAGCAAGCAGCAGCATCTTCTTAATAATCCAGTAATTAAAGACATTTATGCTTTTCAGCCACCAAGATTCCAGCAATTTATATCTAGGAAGAGGACTTTTATATCTCTCAGAGGACTTTCCTTGGAGAAGGAGTTTCTCTTTCTATGAAGAGTTCTAGATCTAACTGATTACTGTATACAAAATTTTCACCATATAAAGTATGTATTATAACTGACTTATAATTTCTCCCCAAAAGAAGAATTTTTTAGCATACATACAAAAAGAAATACAATACAATACAATACAATACAATACAATACAATACAATAGCAGAGTTGGAAGGGACCTTGTAGGTCTTCGAGTCCAACCCCCTGCGTGTTGGACTAAATATTTTAAATCATACGCATATTAAGCATGTGCAATACATCATCTTAGTTTTGGGAACTGAAATGAATTCTACTTGGTAAGGAGAAGGCAGCCCAAGGAACATTCATTACCCTATTCCATTAATTCAAACATAAGCAACTTTTTTTGCAGCTGGCCACTCTTGACTTCCAGCTACCCTGTTTCCCCAAAAATAAGACCTCCCCAAATAATAAGCCCAATCGGGCTTTTGAGTGCCTGCACTAAAATAAGCCCTCACCCAAAAATAATACCTCCCCAAAAATATTGCAACACAACAGCAGCCATGAGGTGACCATGCTCGCCACCTCCTGCACCTCAAAAATAATAAGACCTCCCCTAAAATAAGCGCTTATTTTGGGGGTCAAAAGAAAATAAGACCGTCTTATTGTCAGGGAAACACGGTAGTATGCCACAGTTTACAATTCTCAAAGTAGGCAATGTAGAATAAAGGAATGGACTAGGCCAAGAGAAAAACTACATAAGATTTAATTTAATTTAAAATTAACTAAATACATTTTAAAGTAATATCTGTCCAGATTATTATTCAGTAATAAAACTATTAAAGATTGCAAGCCTGTTTGTATAACTCTGAACTAATTCATCATGTTTATATATTCACATTTCCTACATACCTACAATCAACCTACATAAGTATGATTGTACTTCTAAACTTATCTGCTAATTGTACCTTTAATTCCAAACCTAATTTATCATGGAGTAAACATTCCTGAACTGAGTGGGACATTATTTTCAATTCAGGTTGTTCAGATTATGCCACACAAATATGCAAAATGAATCATTCTTAATTTGTATATTTACATCCATGGTAATATCTTACAATGATATGACTCCCGCAAATCTCATACAATAAATGCCATAATGGGAAAAAATTGAAGCAAATGCAAAATGGAACTTTATCTGTATTTGTTTCTTCTATTCATTCATATAATAAGGAGAAGCCACTTGAATATTGGATACATAAATTGTCCCCATATATCTACCTTTAATTCAGTTAAGTACTGATTTAAAGTAACATTATTCTAAAAATAACATTATTCTACTGCAAGGATTCACTTACAACAATGTAAGAACTGGATTCTAAAACCATAGAATTTTTTAAAATAAGCTATTAGAACTATTTCAGCATCTGTTCAAAAATTGTAGTTAAAAAAGTAATAGCAAGTTGACTATGTAGTTAATATAATTTTTATATAGGAAAAAAACCCTGTGTTTTGAAATAAATGCATGCATATATTTTTGAACAAATGTAGTTGGTTGTTTTTTTTTAAAGAGCAAAGGAACAAATTCTCCCTGACCTTAAATTGCAATCTCAGGTGGGAGTTGTCTATGATGCATTTAGTAAAAAGATTATAAAGAGATGCATTAAGACTGTTTCAGAACTATTAAGAATAAAAAAGCAAATAATTGTTGATCTTCCATATAAAATTAAGCTATTAATAACAAATCTATTAAGATACTTCTAATGGATGAAAACAATCTTTCATAGACAGAGAATGGTAAAAATATCATTTAGTTTCTCTTTTCACAAACATGGAGTTAGCTTAAAATGCTGTTTGATGTACAGAGTTAACAGAAACCAAGGCAGATGAGGGAAGGCGCATCCTTAGAGAATACACTATCAGCATATGTGGCATAAAATCATCTTCTATTTTATGACCAATGCCACTATCGTTATTTTTTTATGAATATTTCATAAGACGAAATGATAATTTGATCACCAAAATTACTGTCAAAATCTGATGAGGTACAGGAGAAATTGCACACTGAGCAGTGATTTGGGCACTTGGTGGGCAGTTCATCTGATCATTCTAACATGTGACTACTGTAATGTATATTCATAGTTCCTGAGGATATAAGCTATTGGGAGATTGCATGGGTGGGAAGGGACATTCTGTCTGTCTCTGAGCAAAACAAGATTAATCTACAATTTGATTGCATCACTGCTGAAATGCAGGAAACAAATCTTCCTCAAACAAAACTCCAAACATGATCCACTGAAGATTCTAGCTACCAGGTCTGACTTGTAAACATCTGAATAAGCACCAGATAGCAGAAATAAATTTGTGTTAATCTAATTTTGCAGTCCAGAACTAGCCAGCTTGCTTTCTTCCCAGTGTGATACATATGCAACACTTAGCAGGTTAAAAAAAATGTTAGTAAATCATTCCAAACAGCTTGCTTTTCCGAAGTGCAAAGAAACCCAGGATAGTAGCATAGGCATCCTAAAAATCTAGAGGTTGAAAGCTCTGCGATACACAGTCATGTTACTTACAAGGCTGAAGTGGTGACATCATGAAGGTGCTTTTGCCTTTTCCTCAGCAGCTCATTCTTCCACAAGGAAAGCCATAATGGGATTGAGAAACTTGAGTTTAGACATATAAAGATCCTTCCTTGGTTGAAAAGATGGAAAGAAGAAAAGAGCATCCTGCTTACTTTATGGAAAATTATTTATACACAGAACTATGCATAGCATTTATTATCTATGGATTCATAAAAATAAACAGAGAAAGTGATCTCAAAGAAATTTGGTATCGCTTTACGTGATACATGACAGTATATTCTAATACCAATCAGGAATGAATGAGCGGCTTAGAAGATTTAGATGTAAAGATACCTTATGCAGCCTGAAAGGTTTCCTTTTTGCCATTTTCTAAACACAGAAAAATGCATCCCTCCAATTCAGAATATTGAATGTCTTATGGAAAGTGAAAGGTCATTTGTAACTGTCCAAAGGATTGATGGAGTTGAGATACCTCCTTGACCTTCACCCTGCACTCATAAAGAACGGTCTCAGATGACAGAGCATCAGGCAAATTTTCAGAAAATGTCTTTTCTTATTTTTATACTATGTAGTGGACTTGTTACCTGATATTTTTCATAATTGTATGTCAGGGTGTAATTATTGTATGGCTTCCCTCATTAAAAGTACCCCGCCAAGTAATACTGTTAAGCTACAATTGTCAACTATTTCTTTTTTTTTTTCTTGCTACTGTATTTCATCTTAGCATTCTGGAATAATTGCTTGGATACCCACAAAAGCAACGTCAAGGTCAAATCTTACAAACACAGAAAATTCTTTTCCAATTAATTACTCTCTGTTAAAGAATACATGTTTTATAAATCAGTGAGATGCTTCAAAAATCTGTGGTGTAATTGTCATGTAGAACAACTAGAAAGAACTTCAGTTGAGATGTTAAAAAAACACGTTAAACTTTCACAAGGCTTGTGAGAAGCAAGCTGTGTATTGTATATTGATCGTTGTCCCATTTTTCAATTATGTAACACTTCAGTGGAAAGAAATGCAATACATATTGCCAACCATATAAGTTGAAAGTAAGGAAAAATTACTCTCCGAAAATTCTTCCTGTCACAATCCCACTTCTTCTTTCTCTTGGTGGGAGCAAAACTGTAACAGATAATTGCAGTATTTGGTTTTAAACAAAAATTCTTAATACATAACAGACAAAGGTAAACTTTCAAATATTAATAGTACAAATCCCTTTCCACATTTAAAAACAGAGTTGTGACTGATTTTAGCTCTCCTTTTCTACCTTCAGAGAAAGTTCTAAAACCTTCAAGTCTCTAAGATTGAAGTACCAATGTTGGAAAAGAGTGAGAGGAAAGGCAGCCTGGGGTGCATGAGTTGCACAAATAAGTGGAGAAAGTGGATTCACGTGATCCTAAGATTTTTCATTCCTCAGTCATGCCCCTGATTCACAAAAACGTTTAGATCTGTCAGGGGTGTCCAGAGAGTAGGGTAAAATGTAAAAGAAAGTAAGATGACAGTTATGAAAATGCAATCAAAGCTCCATGCATTTTCATGAACATACATATGACTTTCTTGAGCATGCTCTTTAAATGCAACAGTCTAAGTGTTCATAATTGTCGATAGAATAGAATAAAATAGAATAGAATTCTTTATTGACCAAGTATGGTTGGACACACAAAGAAGTTGTCTTTGTTGCAAATGCTCAGTGTACATAAAGAAAAATAAAATAGAATACATTAATCAAGAATCATAAGATACAACACTTAGTGATAGTCATAGGTTACTAATAAGCAATTAAATCATACTAAGACACAAATAAAACAATATGAATTGTAAATATGCAAGCAACATGGTTATAATTATAAGTGATGAGATAGGTACTAGAAAGAATGAGAAGAATAATAGTAATACAGTCTTAGTAAATAATTTGAGTGTTGAATTAGTTGTTTAGCAGAGTGATGGCATTTGGGGGAAAACTGTCCTTGTGTTGTGTTGTTTTGGTGTGCGGTGCCCTATAGTGCCGTTTTGAGAGTACAAGTTGAAACACCTTATGTCCAAGATGTGAGGGGTCTGTATATATTTTCACAGCCCTTTTTTGACTTGTGCAATATACAGGAGGGCAGGTTGGTAGCAATTGTTTTTTCTGCAGTTCTAATTATCCATTGAAGTCTGTGTCTGTCTTGTTTGGTTTCAGAGCCAAACCAGACAGTTATAGAGGTGCAGATGACAGACTCAATAATTCCTCTGTAGAACAGAAGCAGCAGCTCTTTGCGCAGTTTGAGCTTTCTAAGTTGGCACAGAAAGAACATTTTTGTAATGCTTTTTTGATGACATTTTTGATATTAAGTGTCCATTTTAAGATATGATAGAACCTAAAAACTTGAAGGTCTCTTCCTTGTTCCCTTCTGACTTACTGGAACTAATCCAGATGTCTTCCAGCCCTCTCAAGTTGACATTCAGGTGTAGCAGATACCTCCTCACCACAGCAACTCTCTTCCCTCCTGCGGCTCTACACACCTCTCCACTTTGCGCAGCTGAGGTATCCCATCACACTCTTTCCTGGCTTCTCTTGATGTTTGTGACATTCTAAGTTGGTGCAGGGGACAGGTTTCTTCATATCAATGAAAGTTTGCAATTTGAAAACTCCTAAGTAAGCTCTGTATAACGCACCCAATCACCCGCTGGAGATGGCCTGTAAGAAAGTATAGGACTCTAGCCTGAAGGAGCATTAGAAACAGCTCTAGTTTCAAACTGCAGCAGGAAAACAGACAGTGATTGAATCTGTGGGGGAAGGGATGTGAACATGTTTTATGTGCTCAGAAAATGGTTTGACAATAAGACCACTAGAATGGTTAAGCCCCAAGTCTCGTATTGTCCAACTTCAGACATTAGGCAAAGACCAAACTCTCTGGAGAAGACAGTAATGCTGGGAAAGGTAGAAGGAAAAGAAGAAAAGGATGACCAAGACTGTTGGAAGTAGTAAAAGACCAGGTTATGAGTAGGTTGTTATTTGGAAAAAATCTAGCCATGTGGTTGATAGGGGCAACAATGACTTGATTGCATGCAATCAATCAATCTTGTATGCAGAACATGTGTTAGTTGGTTTGTGCCTTTGAGTCAGTCTTGATTCCTGATAAATGCATTGCCAACTCCCTGTAGTTTTGTTGCCAAGATTTTCAGAAGAAGTTTGTCACTGCTTCTTTCTAGGGACTAAGAGAAGTGACCATAGCAAGATCACCCAGCTGGCTTTGAGTAGAATTGCTGGTATCCTGATTTCTAATCTGATGCCTTAAACACTACCTCAAACTGATTCTCCGCTCAGAACAATACATAAACTTTATCGTAATTTCTTTTCTAGATCAGATTAAATTTGTAAGTCATTCCAGTTTCCTGAAACATTCATAGAAATTTGACATAAAATAAATTTATCCTTAACCAAAGGCCAACAGGGTGGAGCACAAAGATTATCTGAATCCTTTTTGTAAGAATTAAAATAGGCTGTAAAAATATGACCCAATAACCAATTTGTTATTGATACCAGTTACTGTTATGGCATCATTCTGCTGATGCCATTAATACCAGCCTTTAGGGAAAACAGAATAGCGACAAAAAAGTGGAATCTAATACTGAATATAGGGCTTTGGTGTGCATTACAGTGGGTGAGTGGATTTGATTGCAAGGTTTTAATGTACAGTTTTTCAGTAACGGTGGGCAAGTGTTTTGATTTAAAGAATACTTGAAATGTTTTGCCACTGGCAATGACATCAGTTAATAACTTTCACACACAGGAATAAACTCCTGAAAGGTCTGAATGTTATCAAATTTATGATTTTGAGCACTGATGTTAGAAATGCTTGTGCATGTATATAATCAAAGTCAATTTTATTTCTACAGTTTGTGATATATATATATTTAAATATTTCAATCAACAGGCATGCCAACCCTACGCCACAACTATTTTAAGGACAGGTTCCATTATCAAACAGAGACACAATTTCCCATTTCATGCATTGACAGCAACAAAATTGAACTTTCCTATATAGCAGATGTTACCAATGCTTGTCCACTTTCTTTTTTCCAAAAATATCTTCAACCATTGTTAATAGGAAGTTTCCATAATGTTAAAGCCAACAAGATTCACCTGCTCCCCATCCAATTGAAAGTCAAAGGGCATAGACCTTCAGACTTGTTCCATGCTTTCTTCTTGGCACTCCCAGTCACAAAAGGCAGATTCTCAGTTGATTATACTTCAGCAATACAGATTGATTTAATTTACTAACAAAAATGTGGTATATAGTATTCTAAAAGTTAATCAGGAATTAACTCTAGTTGATTTCCAGTTACTAAAAGTCTCCAACTTGGTGTCTACTAACATAAATCACAAGATCTGCTCTACAGATATTCAAATATTGATATTTGTTAAAAAAAATCTGTAAATATAATACCAGCACAGTTGCAAAACTTTGTGATAAAACTCCCTTTCTATATTGCTTTTTTATTTGGAGAGTGGATCACCTACAAATTGCAACAAGGCGGCAAGGAGCACAACTTTGCTTTTGTTTCAGATAGGCCAGTAGTAAAAAAAGAGTCTATTCAACCCTTCAAACAAGGCAACAGCATCTAAATAAAGACAATTCTGAGAATTGCAGTCTCATGTGAAAGCATTCTTAAGTGAATAAAAATAAAACAATCAATCAAATTCCACTGTAATTGTCTCATTTATAGAATACTGGCACAAAGTGAATTGTCTATGGCAATTGATTTTAGAATACCAAGATCAATACTAATGAATCCAACTAGCGCTACTACTAATGCCAGTACTATTACTATTACTATTACTACTACTACTAATAATAATAATTATTATAATAATTATAATTATAATTATAATTTTACAAGATACATCAACAAATTGCAGCTTTCTGCAATAACACCAGAGGAACTGCAAAAAACTGCGCTACTTGGAACTTCTTATATTTTAAGAAGGTTGGTTGATACCGAGGATGCTGGCAGTAAACCGTATCAACCATTAGCACCAGTCAATGGTATTTGTAATGCATTTTTAAATGTTCAATTGGCTGAGTTTCATGTTTCATGAATAAAATAAATAATAATAATAATAATAGTTATTCCTCCTCCTCTTCCTCCTTTTCTTCTTCTTCTGATGTATGTATGTATGTATGTATGTATGTATGTATGTATGTATGTATGTATGTATGTATGTATGTATATAAGGTTGTCTGTGTATGTATGTTCTACCATAACACTCTGGAATGCCTCAAGCAATTTCAACCAGACATGGCATACAGATGTCTTACTCTCTGGAAAAAAATACTGTGGGAGTAAGACACCCACAGTGGGAGTAAGACACCCACAACAGGCTGTATCTTCTGTTAAGATGCAGCCTGTTGTGCCTTAAAATGGCTTCTACTTTACAGTGCAGTGGAGTTGCCATAGTAACGGCTTCACAGTATTTCACAAAGGGGCTCCCTCTGGTAAGTGGGAAAATCCAACATTAGAAATTATGTGTGGTCTGGACATTTTCCCCTTATAAATAAATAAATACCCAGGCAATGCTGGGTCATCGGCTAGTTAATAATAAACTAAGATTTAACATTTAATATTTATTTGTTCTCTTTATGAATGTTATATACCTATGGGTGCTCACTATTGATATAGATCTATACTGAATATTTATATCAATGTTTCACTCCCTATACTGTATATTAATGGATGAAGATGATGAAACTAAAAAATTCTTCATTCTACAGTTTTTACAATCAGGGTTGACCCCATCCATGACTCTGACTGGATGCCTATTATAAAGCTTCATTTGACATTTGGCATACATCACCCTTCTGAAGGTTTCGACAAATTTCATTCTGTTCTGCCAAATAAAGGGGGGGAAATACATTCCAGCAATTTTTAATGTGTAATGTCCATGGAAAGAGGGAATATTTTATTGTAATTTGATTGTTATGAGCTGCTCAATGTGGTTGAGAGTTGGGCACATACAAGTTTAATAAATTATTATTTGGACATTTGAGTTTCTGGATGAAGATTTAGATTTGGATCCATAGTCAAAAGTGGGCTGTTTTTCAGAATGTAATATCAAAGTGCAAATTCCTACTATGCAATTCTATGTAGAGGAACAGGGATCCATGAAAGAGTTTGATAACTGGACAAATAAGAACTATGGAGAATAAATGGACCTTTTGTGGATCTCTACAATGAATTTATTTCCTATATGACTGATCTTCTGGAACAGGCTATCTGATCACTGATTAAGTCCATCTTTAAAAACAAGAATCCTTCCAAAAGAAAAGGGCATTCAGTTGACAACAAATTAGAAGAAGATTAATACTTCTTGGTTCTTAACACTCACAAGTATTAATGCCCTACATTTTTATCATCAGCTAATATCTGTTTATGATGGAAGGATACACGCTGCATTTTAAATCAGATCATCATTAAAAAGGCTGTTTCTTATGATTTCATGCATACTGTCTTAACCTATCAACAATTTCTTAGAAATGAGAAGGAAGGACTTATTGGAGAAGAGCCTAATACTGGGAAAGATTGAAGGCAAAAGGAGAAGGGGACAACAGAGAATGAGGTGGCTGGATGGAGTTACCAAAGCAGAGGCGTGAGCTTAAATGGACTCCAGAGGATGGATGAGGACAGGAAGGCCTGGAGAAATGTTGTCCTTGGGGTTGCGATGGGTTGGACATGACTTCACAGCTAACAACAATCAATAATTTTGTCTCTAGACAAATCTAGAAAGAGAGAAAAGTTAATGGATTTTTTTTCTCATTGCACCCCATTTTGCTTTGGAAATCATCTAATTTCCAAATCTCTCTAATAACTGAGCTGAGGGTTAGACCAAGACCTTTTAGCACTTATATCACCAACCTAGTTAATTTCCTCTTTTTCTATTAGGAACGGGTAACCTGTGGGCCATTCCTTACAAAATGACCAGGCAGGGAAAGTACAGAGTGAAAGAGATACCTATAATGGAGGATAGAGATCGTTTCATCATATCATATGCCAAAGCATCATTTTTTTTAAAAAATGCAAAGCCATCCTGACAATTAGATATACCTAAGCCTTTTTCACATAGAGAAAACTTCTTGATAACAGAACAGATTTCCTTTGATTAATTTATTACATACATTATTAGCTGCAAAATTTACTGCAATATCCGATACAGATAGCTGCTACAATCCTTCTTCCCGAGATCTAGTATGCATATAATAGTGTATTTGCACTACCCAAAACAGAAGCACTCATTGCGTGAAATATTTTTTTTAAATTATTTTAAAATATTTTTTAAAGTTATTTATAGTTTTTGTTTACCAAAGAACAAATATAATTACAAACTGGTTTCCAAATGAGAGTATGATTCATCAATAAAACTAAAAATGAGTAAATACAATTCAGCTCACATTAAACTGTATGTAGCTGAATCTAACATTTCATGGAAAGAGAAATGGCTTCTTTGGGGATAGTAAAGCAGTAATACTGTATTCTCTGGCTTAGGAGTAAGTCTTCATGACCTCTATCAGATTAACTTTTCACTAAACTTGTACGGGCTTGTATAGTAGGCTAACTTTCATGTGAACCGCTCTCTATATTTGATATTGTATTAAGTAAAATAGTCAGGCTCTACAGCACAAATATTTTGACTTGAATGAGTTAATGTTCTCATAGCTTTTCTAACCCGTTGTCTTTTTCTTAAACAGGTACACGACTCTTGGTAAACTTTCTCTGCTTTCAAAGACAAACATAACTAATAATTTCTGCAAAGGTCTTGAGCCCTTGGAACATCTGTTTTCAGTTTACTATAAAAACGAAGTCTCTGATCTCATGTGTTGAACTACTGTATGTTTGCCACTGTCTATTTCCTGTGAAAAAATACACTGAACAATAATAGCTTTTGTTCCTAACCTTCCAGCCACAAAAGCAGCTGAACAAATATCTTTCCTGCTTTCATTTGGAATAATTTATGCCATGTATGTGTTTGCCCAGGGTCATTTGGCTTATTAGATGTTTCATCATTTAAAAATCAAATCTTCGGACTAAGAACTACTGAAACCTTCAGCCTAATAGGTTCCTCATGCTAATAGCCAGTCTATTAATATAAGTTCTTTCTAAGTACTACTTCCCATTATATTTAACAATGAATTAGCATTATAGAGAAAGAGCAATGCTCATTACAATGGTAACAATTATATGTGTGAGTGGGTGTATATATTGCTACACACAACACCCTCTCCTTCTAGTTATACTTTCCATGAAAATTCCTCTTCTTTTCTATGCTTATTTATGTAAACAAACTCGCACAAGAATGCTTTGAATTTTACATAAGCTTCAAAGGGAAAATTGTTTTTATGTGTCTTTAATATAGAAATGCATGCTCATTTTTTTTAAAAAAATCTACAAATCATCGTTTAATAAAAACGAATAAGAAATTACTATTATAAGATGTATCCATGTATTTTTGTTAGAAATAAATTACACAGAGTTTATTGAGCTTACTCCCAGGAAAGTCCATTTAGAATTTCAGCTTTTTATAGGCCAGACTAATAGACCAGAGAAATTAATGGAATTGTATGCATTTGAAGACCACACCATTACATGCAAATAAATAATTTAACAGCTCAATCTAATACAGGCTCATTAATTTAGTGTGTTGACCTAGTGTGTCCGGGGGAGGTGGGGACTAATAATAAGGATTCCCCCCCTCCCTCTTCCTTTTATCTTTCTGACGGTGACTTAATTCAATGCATTTGAACCAGATGTGCATAACCTGAAACCTTAGATTTGAATTCATTGTTCGAAAACTTGTTCTCCCAAGCACAATGGGTTAGTTACCATCTTGTCAAAAGGGGGTATTATTAAATTCATAACTGGACTATAGCAATACTTAATTTTAATGAATTAGAAATTAAAACAAAGAGTGTTGTCTTGAGCTCATTCAGTATCTTTCCACAGAGTCCCTGGCGCACAAGTCAAGAGACATAGTATCAGTGGTAGCAAGAAGAATCTGCAAGCTGACTATATATAAAAGTCAAGCTAGTGGCTTCAACTAAGTGATTGAAGCTCTGCCCATTTTTTATAAGCATCACACACAAGATGCACATAAAAAACAGATGGAACATCAATTGCACCGTCATAGCCATCATATCAACCTTTTTGATTGCACCCTGCAGACATCCTTGTATGGTATGCAGCACAGAAAATATGGTGCAGCCTGGATTTAGAAAAAGTCAAAGCTCCATAGCAAGTATCAGGCATTCTTGCCTTTTCTGTAGTGTAATACTGCATTATGTACATTCATCCTTAGATAATAAATATAGTCCTGATTTGTTCTTATCACATTAACCTTAGAGATTAAGAATGAGTTTTGCTTCACAAATATTTTCATCAAAATAGAAGAAGGCAGAAATTATAAAACCAATTTGATTTAACTGTATGGTATCACTCAAAATCAATGGATTTTGTTTGTTTGTTTTTGTGAGGACAAAAATACCAGATATTTGTTATCAAAAAGAAGGATTTAGCATTACTCTGTCTTTCTCTTCTTTGGGTGGAAAAAGCCACAAGTCTTTATGGTTTGGTTTTTGGAGACTAGAGAGTAATATTACACTAAAAACCTAATATAATGGTTGCAAACAAAAACAAAGAATGCTTATAATTTAAAGAAGCAAAGAAAAAGGAGAACATTTTTGGTGGAAAGCAACATTTTTTTGTTTTACCATTGCATATGAAATGATAGGGAAGAACCTGAAAAAAGTTGAGAGGAGCATTTCTATAAAAACCATAGTGATACATTAAAGATTGGAATTTAAATGAACATTATAATTATTATGTCCAAGAAAAAAAAAACGATAAAAAGAAAGTTAGAAATGTCATGAGAAAATTTAAAAAAGGGAAATGCTATTCTACTGTATAACTGTTAAAACATTTAAATATGTATGTGGTTTGCTTATGGAGTGGGCATGAAATCTTAAGATGTGAAGATTGCTTGATTATATGGTTATTATTGCTTTGTACAAAGGGAGAGATATCGAGGCCGACTGCAAAAACGACAGGGGGTTAGTTTGTTCAATGTATTTGGAAGATTTTGATTGAAAGGAAATGAGAGGTTACACTGATAAAGTGCAATGTGGTTTTATACCAGGCAGGAGATGTGCAGGCCAGATTTTTGCTCCTTAGCATAGCAATGGGAAAACTATACTGTGAGAAACATTATTGCATGTTTGTTGATTTATAGAAAGCATATGAAGAAGTGGGTAGGGTTGAATTATGGAATATTTTGCATGAATACGGGCTTGAAGGTTGATTGCTGATTGTGGTAACAGGAGAATATGATGGAAGTAGAGCATGTGCGAGAATAAATGGAATGCTTAGCAAATGATTCAGTACTGAGCAGGAAATAAGACAAAACCACATTATGTTCCTTTGTTATTTAATGTATTTATGGGTAATTGTATAAGGAATTTTTGTGGTGACATTGGAGTTAACTTGGTTAGGGATATATGTTTATTTATGCTGATGGTGATGTACTGATGGCTAAGAGCCTAAGAAATCTCCAGCAGTGTTATACATGATGATGTAATAAAGAGTATAGATCAGAAAATTAATATATGCAAGACTAAGATAGATGTGTTTGGATTGAGGAATATAGATATAGATATATATTCCTCTACATCCACACAACTATCTCAGCCTTTGATATATTGATACACACACACATGCACATACAGACAGTGTGCATGTAAGCAATGTCTCTGTCCATCCATCCATCCATCCATCTATCGTATATCTACTGTATACAGCATATATCTCTGTCTATATCTCTCTTACCTTAATTTTATATAAGTCAAGGCAGTGGACATACAGTATTTAAATATAATATTAACAGAAATATGTGACAGTCATTATGAAAAAATACCTATCCTGTTTCCCTGAAAATAAAACCTCCCCAATTGGGCTTTTAAGCGCAGGTGCTAAAATAAGCCCTTCCCCCAAAATATTGCAGCACAACAGCAGCCATGAGGTAACCATGCTTACCACCTCCTGCATCTCAAAAATAATAAGAGCTCCCTGAAAATAAGGCCAAGTGCTTATTTCAGGGGTCAAAAGAAAATAAGACCCTGCCTTATTTTTGGGAAAACATGATAGTATGCCACAGTTTACAATTCCCAAAGTAGGCAATGTAGAATAAAGGTATGGACTAGGCCAAGAGAAAAGCTACTTAGGATTTAATTTTTCTCACTGTTAGGAAGTTCTTCCTTAGTTCTTGATTGCTTCTCTCCTTGATTAGTTTCCATCCAGTTTCTGGTGCTTTGGAAAATAGGTTGGCCTGCTTTCTAGGCTGGTGTCTTAACCACAGAAGAAACTGATTCTATTATTAATATAATTCTTAATAAAAAAAATAACTAGGAAGAAAACTAAATTGAAGGAGCAATCTGTCCATAATGTCCAGACATCATAAATAGGCAATTTGCAGAGGTTGTGGTACTGGTGCCTTATATGGTCATCCTTGATTATGTATTATTAAAGGTCAATAAGTACACAATCTGTTTCCAAGGCAGGCATCTGTTCTGAAAGTATTATCACTCCTTGAACAGGTAATGATATTTCTTCAGTTAGTATCTCATCATTTATAAGTGAAAACTGGAAGCTAATATAGATAGTCTGTACTGAAATTACATAGATTGCATTCAAGCTAAAAATTAAATAAGGTTGCATATGCTTTGTATATGGTGAACATTAGGAACAAGGTTTAATCAAAGAGCAAGGTGAATTTTCTAGCCAAAAAGAAGGCTCTAAAATGTTGCAAAGCTGAAAACATGCAATACCTACTTTTCCATTCCCAGCATCGTTAATTGCCCAGGAAGCATATATAATCTTGAATTCCCTGCCTCTTTGCATCAATATATTGTGTAACTCATATTCAGAAATGCCCATAGTTAAAGTTGTTAATTAATGGTATTAGAAGGTCTGTTAGCAGAAGCAAGCTTAACATTTGGGAAATTGCCACAATTGGTCATCCCAAATAAATTTGAATTTAGGCTTTAAAAGGTACAGAAAGCAATTATTTTCACTGTATTTTATTCAACAAACTTAAAAAATCTATTTGCAAAGACCCAAAAAGGAATAAAGGGATTTTTTTTGGGTGGGGGGGTTGGGGAGAAGTGTGCCTATTGAGAAGAATCAATGTTTACTGCAAAAAGTGAAAATAGCTATGGACAAGAGTGTATTTCTGACTACTTTGTTATAAGGAAATGGGAGGTAGAAAAGTCAGGAGAAATATAAAAGTGGAAAGCAGTCGGTTACTTAGGAATGGTGAGTGTTAAAAACAAGAAGAGATAAGGTCAAGGATGATTGGATGCTGAATGAATGTGAAGTGAATACAGAAATGAACAGATACTATGAAAAAGGTTACTGAGATAATGTGGTCAGAGAGAATGAATATTGTATGGATTAAAGTGCTACATAAATATATAAAGAAACAGAATGTTTTGAGAACAAAGGGAAGTTGAGAAATTTATAATTGGAGACAACTGATGAGATCTGCAGAATGAGAGAACTAAAAAGTTTAAAGAAAAGGCCCAGGAGATGTATGTACCATATTTTTCAGAGTATAAGACCCACCAAGGTTTTCAAGAGGCAAATTTTTTTAAAAAAAGTTTTTGCACTCTGCAAACCTCCCCAAAATGGCCCATTTTTCATGGAAAACGGGCCCTTCCCCCCCCCAAAGGGCCATGAATAGCCCTTAGGAGGCTTGTAGAGTGCTCGGGGGGGGGGACAAAAATGAGCAAAACACAGCCCATTTTGTGCTCATTTCTGCCCTCCCCAGCTGTCAGGAGCTCTCTGAAAGCCTCTTACAAGCTATACATGGCCATTTTGGGGGCGGGGTTTCAGGAAGCAAAAAATGCTGTATTCAGTGTAAAAGGCACACCCAGATTTCCAGTCTCTTTTATGAGGGAAAAGGGTGCGTCTTATATTCTGAAAAATATAGTACTTTATGGAAGCAATAAGAACTTGCAAGGTTAGAACGATATGAAGAAATATAGTCCAATAATTTTAACTTTTAAAAAAATAACTTTTTTTTTCTTTTAAACAACCCTGTAATCCCTTTAATCGGGATTGAATGGAGCTGAATGTTTACTGGTCGGATGCCCTTCCTGACACCTATGTGGAGTTCACAGCAGATATCTTCTCTTTGTGTCCTGATAGAGAAACATCTGTTGCTGTCTAGGATTGAATGCTCAAGTTTTCAAGTGGGAGGCAAGAATCTTTATCTCTTAGTTGAACAACTAAGCTGCTCAAAAATTGTATTTGTATTACCTTACCTTAATTTCTTTGGCTTACTAATTCTTGCTCCTTTTCTTCCATTTTCTTATTACTTCTTACTCCTGAAGAAAGAACATGAGAGTGATTAATGCACAATTGAATTATTTATTTCTTTGTTTTTCATGTCACTCAACCTCCAACGATGTTCTTATATGTGCAAGTATGTTTCTAATGTTTATACCTGTTTTGGTACAAAGCACGTTAGGTAACTGTAGAAATGAAATGTGTTATCCATTTACAATAAATAGTCTCCAACCCCTGCTTTCTACATAATAGACAATCAGATTTCTTCTTTTTTTAACTTCAGGAAAAGAGTAATTTAGATTTAATTGAAAAATCAGGGCCCTTCTCTTTGGATCATCTTAACTTTGGGAGTCCACAGATTTTTGAGGCTCCATGAATTAACTTGGGTAGATATTGCAATTTTATTTTTACTAACCTGACTAGGAAGCTTTTTGTTCAATAATATGTGCAGGCAACGAAGTAATTTACAGTTTCTAGATTCCAAAAATGTATATCAACTTAAAGAAATCTCACCATCTAAAATTATTAAATTCTAAAAAAAGGTATTGTTACTGATTTGATGGGTTAATAAAGAAGCCTATATAGTATCTTGTTACGTAATTGCATTTGTTCAATATTTTATAATTATATTTGAGCATAATTATTTCCTTTGAAATGCAAACTATTTTATTTTATGGATTTAAATATATTTTTCTGAGAAGGGATCCCTAGGTTTTGCTAAACTCTTAAAAGGACAAAAAAAGTTAAGAAAATGGTCCTCTTTGTTGTTTATTATTATTTAAACATTATATATTTTAGCTGAGACATGGTACTGTTGAACAAAATTAAAAGTTATCAACATCTACTTTGTTGTGTGGTGTGGTAAATGTCTTTTTTACTTAACCTGTAAAAGGGTATCCAATTAATGTAGATAAAACTAGTCAAAGATAAAAGATTTAGTTATATGTGGCATAATTTGGAGACTAGAGAAGAACGGAAAATTTAGTTCATGGTTTGTTCCATCTTTGAAAGCCAATTCCTTAAGGATGCAGCAAAGATGCAAGATGGTCTAGAGCAGGCCTGTCAAACTGGCAGTCCGTGTACCTGATGTGTCATGCACAGGCCATACCCATCACAGCTCAGCAAAGGCAAAAAAGTTGTAATATGTCATGATACATCACGTGATATAATCTGTGGTCTAGAGATTCCAGGAGTGATAGTACCTAACGGTTTCAGGTAGTATGATTATAATGATTAGAAAATAACTTAGTTTTAGTTTAATTTTTTCTTGTTTTTGTTCAGAAATATTGGTGTACATTTTTTGAATATTTTAAACATTGAATCTTTAAATATATATTTGTATTTCTTTAAAATATAGGGGAGAGGGAGAAGAGAAATATTAAGTATAGCTATAGTTCATGCCTTTTGGGATCTGAGACTCACATTTCCTGTGTTATTTAACCATAGTTCTATGTGCTATTGTGGCTATGGAAAGACAATTTTTGAATTCTAAATAAATATAAGATTTCCTTTCAATTTTTTTGGAAAATGATTGCTTGTTGTTGCTGATATCTCTTACTGCTAAATTCTCTAATTTTAAATTGTGTAGCATTCCGCTGAATTTTTTTTTAAAAAAATATCATTACAATTCAGAGATTAGAGAGATTCATAAAGGTGAAGTAACTATGGCAACCAGAAATGCTGGCAGTTTGCACTGGAAGAAAACTGATTCAATCACTCCAGGTTCTATCTATAAAGCCTTACCTGCACACATGTACTGTAAGACCACATTATGTCTAAAGGTGTGGTTGTGCACATACAGTAAATTTGACATCGAACTTTATCTTTAATTGGTCCTGGTCATAGACAAAGCAACTACAATTATTCAACTATACTTTAGTTTTCATAGACCTGCATGCTCAATAGGCTGGCTCAAAAACAACAAACATCTAGAAACAAGTCATCCATGTATGTTCATCTCTTTGTGTACATGAACAAGCAAACCCAGGCATTGAGTTTAAGTCTTTGTGGAAGATTGACAAAGATATTATGCAAAAGTGGAAAACTATTTATAACATGGATATTTGAGATTTGGAATTCCAACCTAAGGCATCTTACATGATGTAGTAGTTCAAACTAAGCCCTACCCAATTATATCCTGGTGGGAAAAAGTTAGAGGCAATGTGCTGGCTTCCCAAAGGAAAATCAAGATATAAATCTAACAAACAAGTAATGAATTCTGCTACTCCAGGTAACATACTCAAATCCTACCCATGCTACTGAAAATCTATAGGGGGAATTAAGCTTTTTACAGAAGCTTTTCTCATTTTTTAAAAATAAAATGCAGATCTGTTGTAAGATAAAAGTCTCCTACCCTTCCATAAAAAGTGCAGTCCTGCTCTACGAATCTGAACATTTACATAGACTTCTTCTTAAAAGAAGCTCAGTAGACTAGCTGAATATAATATATTCGTTATTCCAGTGATATATGCCCAAGATTTTTGTGTATGTTTGTGTATGACAGAGTGGAATTTTAAATAATGTATCTGAGGCCAGGTATACAAAAATAAATAATTGAAAAGTAGCATGAGAAGTTGAGTAGCTTTATAAAAGCAACATTTTTCAACCCATCCTCATGATTTTTGAAAATTCAGTTCTGCATCCTTTTACTTACATACTTGCTATTGATGTATGTAGGGTAACACCATGGTTGCAAACAAGATCATTTTCTTTTTCTTACAGTTGTCATAAAGATATATTGAGATGTCCTATTTTAATATTATCATCAATTTCATTAGGTCAATCTTTAGCTGTTTTGTTAATGTATGGAAGTATCTAAACTTAATTGTTATGGCTTAAGATCTTTTCTGTCTGAAAATATATGGTTATAAATGTACCCTTAGGATACCTTATACTATTTTGGTTCCAAATGTCAGTTTTCTATACCATGTTGAAATACCAAACATATTTTCTAAATTCTTGAAATCAGTTTCAGTATTGCAAAACATTCTATATGCCCAACAGAAGAGAATATGTGTAGTTCAGGGTTGAACTGTAGAATTATTTGTGTTCTCTGAGTTTGGTTGTTTCTTCGCAGTTACAGTGTACGTGTTGTGTATTGAAATGTCAGGAAGCAAACAACCAAGCTCAGACAGCACCAAGATCTCTGCATTCCATGCCATCCTGACCCTCTCTAAATAAGAAAAGAAATATTCAATAATTAACATATAGTGATGGAATCCCAAAATACACAGATACTTTCAAGGTTAGAAAGAAATATATTTGCTCTAACTCATCTATGGAACTAGACAATTCAAATCCAAATATACATGAACAAAATTACAGATAGTCCTCACTAGATGAACAGTTATTTAGCACCCATATGAAGTTATGAAAGACCTTCCAAGAGTCATTTACAATCCATTTTCAAATTTCCAATGGCCATCCATACCACTTACATGATTGCATTTGAGGCATTTTGCAAGCAGTTCATATATATATAGCTGTTTGCAGCATCCCAGTCACATGATCATGGCTTCTGCTAGTTTTCTCTCCTTTGGGGAAAATAGACTTATTTAATGTTTATAGTGGATGCTTAAAAATAGCACTAATGGGATACAGTGGCTCAGTGGCTAAGGCACTTGTCAATCAGAAAGGTCGGCAATTCAGTGTTTCGAATCACTAGAATCGCGCAACGGAGTGAACTCCTGTTACTTGTTCCAGCTTCTGCCAACCTAGCAGTTTAAAAGCATGTAAAAAATGCAAGTGTAAAAATAGGAACATCGTTGGTGGGAAGGTAACAGTGTTCCGTGCACCTTCGATGTTTAGTCATGCTGGCCACATGACCACAGAGACGTCTTCGGACAGCGCTGGCTCTTCAGCTTTGAAACAGATGAGCATCGCTCCCTAGAGTCAGGAATGACTAGCACATATGCGTAAGGGGAACCTTTATCTTTACCTTAAGAATAGCACTATTCGCTTAATTACACCATTTGCTTTATGACAGCTGCAAAAAACATCATAAAATCCAGCATGGTCATGTGGCGACCTGCTTAATGACTGTCATGATTTTCACCTGTAATTCCATGCTCAATTATGGTCATAAGCTGGGGACAACCTATACTGAGGAGCCTTCAGAACTGAAGAAAGAAAATTATTTACTCATTGCTTCCCAGGGTTTCCCAAATAGGGGGCTTTTAGGGTAACTCTAAAAATTACCACCCAATATTTTGCACAGCTGAAACCTCTATGGGATCTTAGTCCATTCTGCAAAATGAATCATTACAACAAGACACTGAATTCAATCCAGGTGAAATCAGAATATGTAATGAAAAATATTGACTGAATGTTAAATCTAATTTTCATACATTATCGTTGCAATACTTCAACACTTACTTTAAAGGCATTTTCAAGTGAAAATAAGTAACTTAAAGAGGTCAGCCAAGCATGGAAAGATAGAGATTGCAGCTTTTCATTCCCAGCTGATACACATCAATTAATAGGAGTTAGCATTAAGTTCCCATTTAGTAGAATTTGCCATTCTGGGGTTTGATTTAATCCAATTTTGTACTCAAGGTTTAAGCACAGCAGTAAAATGATTTGCAATGAATTTTGGTAGTATTTTTGTCACTTTTACCTGATATGCTCTTTTTTTTACCATATTTCTTCCAAAAAGTTTAGGGGAAAGAGTATAAAAATAAAAGGCTTAGAATCTCGTAAATTGGCATAAACACATGTCAAAACAAGATACAAATAGCAGTAAATTTTGGTACTTGGACTACACTCTATATTAATTAAAGTAAATATTAAATTATATTTTATTAGTGCATGTTATTATTTCATAATGTTAGCTATCCAGATGTGAGATGATAGGCTGCCTACAAAATGGCCAACACCTGTGCTGCTGTTGTCCAGTCCTTTAAGCCCTCTCCTTAGTCAGCACATCAATTACTGACTATAAAGGCTGAGGAAAGAGGCAGCTACATGTGGTGGTGGTGTGAGGGGGAGGGGAAAGAATGTGAGTCATTTGTGAAACAACCTAAAGTAGATAGAAAAAGATACTGATTTCCAGCAGTAGGTCTCACAAGGAGTGGTAATTATAAGAGGAGATAGTAGAAGTGGGTATAGTATGGTAGTGTAGTGGAAGTGGGAAGGAGTGGAGTAGCGAGCAGTGAGTACTAGCTTTTGAATGCTTTCATGTGTGTTGCCTAAGAGCTTGTGTAGTTGTGTTGGCTCCCTTGGCTCCCACTGGCATTAGGTATATACCAAAAAAAAAAAGCCCATGACAACATAAAATAATTTTGTTCGGTTGTGATCAGTGGTGAGCTGCTGCCTGGTCGGACTTGTTTGGGTGAATTGGTAGTTGTGATCATTAGCTTGGCCCACTTACCAGCCCCTGTGTTATCCTTTCCATTTATAACTAACTTTCTGGCTCGTTCCCCCCACCCACACTGCCCAGCTGAGTTCCACACCACACCTGCCTGTTTGAAGCTCTGTTTCAGCCCCCAAAAGACTTGTGCATGCTCATAACCAGAGAACCGCTTGTTAAGGTAAATGCAGCCCACCTGCACTTTGGTTGTGATCAAACAAGTTAAATAACCAAACAGGTAACTGCCATAGATACAATCCACTTGTTCCTCTACTCCTCAACTAACTTGGATTATTGTTTACATTTTAAAAATTAAGAATAAACTGTCTAAATTCAGTGTGTTAGAATCTTCACTCCGTCCATAAATTTAACGGCATTCAATAGGCCTGAAAAATGCTTCCAATTACAGTGCTATCTAACTAAAGTTTTGCACATAAGAACTAGGACAGTTTCCTTCATTATTCCAACTCCCCCACCCACCAGCAAGCATGCATTTGTTTCAACTGTAACATATTGTTTGTGAAATTTGCAAATGTGTTTGGATATCCTTTCCTGCCTTGAGGTTTTTTTGGGGGGGGGGGAATCAGCATGAAATAAAAACATACATAGACCAAAGAAGCACTGTTCTCATTGGGGAATACTTTAACTCCAAGCTTTGTTAATTTGTTCTCTCCAATACATTCACTGAATGCAGTGAGGGATAAAGGGGGGGACAGACCACACATCCTCACACTGGCATACACTCATTTGTGCATCTGCCTGCTTGACTAGGACAAGCACAGAGGCCCCTTTCATGAACTCTGCCACATGCATGGATACTGCAAGGCATTGCCCAAAGGAATGTCAAAAGCTGGTACATTTGTAATCTTATTCTCCCATTCATGCATTCAAATAATGCATGAAGAGAATGATCTGAATGAAATTGAGACTGAAATCGCTGCAGTTGTCTTGGCAAGATTTTTCAGAAGTGGTTTGTCATTGCCGCTTTCCTAGGTATGAGAGAAAGTGACTAGTACAACATCACCCAGTTGCTTTGTGCTTAAGGTGTGATTAGAACTCTCAGCCACTCCGTTTCTAACCTGATGCTTAAACCACTACACTAAACTGGCATGGTGTGACATAAATAACACTGTACTGTCAGTAAGAACTGGCAAGCAGGAGAAAGACTGCTACAAAACTTTTTTTTTTACATAATTGTGTAGATGTGGTGAGAATCCATAATAACGTTAATCAATTTAAATAAACATTTATGATTTGCATTACATTACATATCAACATCTATATGAAGCCACTGGGTGAGATCATCCTTGGTTATGGGGTAGAGTTCCATCTATACGCTGATGACACCCAGCTGTACATCTCTACCCCTGACCACCCCAATGATGCTGTCGAAGTGATGTCCCGATGTTTGGAGGCCGTGCGACCCTGGATGGGGAGGAACGGGCTCCGACTCAACCCGTCCAAGACCGAGTGGCTGTGGTTTCCGGCGCCGCAACATAGCCAGTTGGCTCCATCTCTGGCTATCGGCGGCGAGACACTGGCTCCCGCAGAAAGGGCGCGCAACTTGGGTGTCCTCCTGGACTCTCGGCTGTCCTTGGACGACCATGTGACGGCCGTAGCCCGGGGACCTTCTATCAGGTATACCTGATACGCCAGTTGCGCCCCTTTCTGGATCATGGTGCCTTACGTACAGTCACTCAAGCTCTCGTCACTTCCCGCCTGGACTATTGTAATGCTCTCTACATGGGGCTTCCCTTGAGGTGCACCCGGAAGCTTCAGTTAGTGCAGAATGCAGCCGCGTGGGGGATTTTGGGAGTCTCTAGATACTCCCATATAACACCTCTCCTGCACGAGCTGCACTGGCTGCCTGTGGCTTTCCGGGTGTGCTTCAAGATCTTAGTGACCATCTTTAAAGCGCTCCATGGCATAGGACCTGGCTACTTGCAGGACCGCCTCCTGCCACATACTTCCACCCAGCCTGTCCACTCCCACAGGGTGGGCCTCCTCAGGATGCTGTCCGCCGGACAGTGCCGGCTGGCGGCCCCCAGGGGAAGAGCCTTCTCTGTGGCTGGCCCAGCCCTCTGGAACGACCTGCCCCCAACCTCCGCACAATCACGGACCTTCACCTCTTCCGTTGAGCACTTAAAACACACTTCTTCCATGTGGCCGGCCTGACATAGTTATGTTTATTATTAAATTTTTAGCTGGGTTTTTAAATTAAGTTTTAGCATGGGTCAAATTCATTTAATTTAATTTTAAACTTACTTGTTGTCTGTTTATTTATATTTTATTTTTATTCCTGTGCACCCTGAGTCCCATTTGGGAGAGAGGGCGGTATAAAAGTATGAATAAAGTAAGATATACCAAGGTGTACCCTCTGAGTGATATCACGTTTGCGTGCTTGAATTTCTAAGCACAATCCAACTAGTAATTTATCTAGCACGTTTTACATTGTCCTTTCTATATTTTGGTTTGCCTTCATAATTCATGATAAAGAAATGGAAGACTTGAACTAAAGTGACACTTTGTATCATAATGAGGGCTTACCAGAAAAGGGAATTGATAATGCTTTAAAGTAGTTATAATGCATGCAATAACACATACTAGTCACAGTGCCTGGGGCACATCGCATACCAGATTTTTTTAAAAAAAATAATTCCTGCATTTTGTGAGAAAGTTTTCGCTTAGAATATGATAAAGTCTCTAATGTTTTTTTTGGGGGGGGGGGTTGTATTGCATGTTTCTCCTCTAAAGTGACAGAAACTATGTAGCTAGTTATCAGTTAATCTAGTTAGAGGGAAATAAGGTGGTGTCACCATGGTTTCTCCTATTTTCCCCTATAAGTACAGTATATTCCTGTGACTAGGTTAGATTGAATGGTCTAAAGCAGGGGTCTGCAAAGTCGGCTCTTTTAAGACTGGTGGACTTCAACTCCCAGAATTCCCCAGCCAGCCATGCTGGCTGGGGAATTCTGGGAGTTGAAGTCCACCAGTCTTAAAAGAGCCGACTTTGCAGACCCCTGGTCTAAAGTCACTACCACAATTTCAATAACAATAGAAAGAAAATCTATCTAAATTAATATATGTGTCTCTCACCCTGTCTAACCAATAGAACACAAGCTAGTTAAAGCTATTATAAATATGAACATCTAATTCTAGTGTTTCCCCCTTTTACTAATCAAGTATTATGTTGCTTCTCTTAGCATATTAGTGAACAGAAGACTTTTCTACTTTTACCTACAGGGATACCACTATTTATAATGATAAATCTGATACTAAATTAATAATATATGTTATGGTTGGATGGTCCATTTCTGCAGAGGATAAGCTGCCTTTCTGTACTGACTTTCTTTTTTTAAAGAGCTACTATTCAGAAGCCAAAGATACAAAAAGATACTTCTGTAAAGATGGAGGAAACCTGCTTGGTCCACTGGGGACTCTGTTATCTAAGCTATTACTATGATCTGGCAAAGGAACATAGGAAGAGGCAGTGAACTGAGCAGGGTCAGCAAGAGACTTTGATTTCAGGACCATGGAGAGCAATTCCAAGTTAGGAATGCAGATACGTTACTCCAACACAAATCTGGAGGGAGCAACTCATAGGATTTATAGCTATGCCAGATTAGATTTGCTGGAAACCTCTCTCTCCAAAAGTGCTGTAGTGGCTTTAAAAATGTCAATACTCCCTTTCTTTAAGCACTCCATGAACTATTCTCTTAGATAATGAGGACAGGAGAAATGATAAGGTTTGGAATCTGTTGCTTTCTATAAAGGTCTTTCCTCAGAGCCAGAGGGGAGTAGTGTATCTTGTTCGTTGTGTGATCCTGATGTGTAATCTAAGGGGAGTGCTTCAACTCAAAATGAGTAGGCTTTTCTGATATTTCTTCAGGATTCTAATCACTGGGGCTTTGGCTTTATGACTAGTCTCGCCCCTTGAACATAACATAACCAAGTGTGGGTGGGGAATTTGGATGTAGTCTGCACATAAAGGCTGGTGGGAAAAGAAAAAAAATCCTCTGGTGATTATCCATTTTGCAATTCAATTGTTTACACTTGCCAAATATAAAACAAAATCTGATTCAAAAGATGGAAACGTTTAGCCTTTCAGATCAGACATTGCCATTTTAATGTTTCTATTAGCCATATGGGCTGTGGATAACAGAAATTGTAATTCAGTATAGTATATCAACTGGTAAAGAGACAGGGAAAGGAAGACATAGAAACCTAGAAAACCAAAATTGAAATAGGTTTTCAATGCATAGGCATATGCATATAATGAGCACTTGGATAGCATATTGGTCAGATGCTTCGTAGATCTGGGATATTGGTGTTCAAATCACAGTATCAAATTTTACCAGTAGGGATCCTTGGACAAATACATCTTAATTTTTTTACCTGTTCACTACAAATATGAGAGTGACATGAAATAAGAGTCACACCAGATTGGATGTTAGATTAACAAGGTCCACATCAGATATTGGGGAACCAGGACAATCTGACTTTAAATAGGCTACTGGAACAAAGCATGCATGGATGACAGTAGTCCTAATGACCTATATGAACCATATGAGTGAACTATGGATGATCTGAACACCTGCATCACACTAACTGAGAAACAGCTAGTAACTTAACAGTTCAACATAGTGAAGAGGGGACTGTTCTTACAATTTGACATAGACTAACCATACATTACATCCTGGATTCAAGATAGCAGGGAAGAACAACTGAATGGGCAGCTAATACCTAATGTTGGAACATCACTGCCACCTGCTCCATAATTGAGAACAGTAATTGGATGCACATGATCATGTTTAAACTAGCTATAGTCAATCCCATTTAACAAGGCTCAGTGGAGAAGTACCATCATATAGTACAGGTATTCCTTGACTCATGACCATACTTAGGGCCAGAATATCCATTGCTAAGCAAGGTGATTGTTAAGTGACTCTTTCCTGATTTTACTGCCTTTTTTGACACCGTTGTTAAGTAAATCACTGCAGTGCCAGATGAATCACATGGTTGTTAAAATAATCCACCTTCCCCCATTGGCTTTGCTTGTCAGAAGCTAGTTCAGAAGGTTAAAAATGCTGATCAAATGACTTGAGATGCTTTCATTGTCTAAATACACAGCAGTTCCTAAGTGCCCAAATATTGATCATATGACCATGGAGATGTTGCATTCATCATAAGTGTGAAGTGTAAAGACATAACTCTTTTTTTTTCAGTGCCATTGTAACTTTGAACAGTTGTTAAATGAATGACAGGTCCTGAAAATCCAGCTAAGAGGGAAGAACAAGACCCATGGCATCAACACATGTGTCTTATCAGTCATCAGATACACTGCCAGTATAGTGAGTAGCCAAGAGGATATGGAAGCTACTGATGTGAAGTTCTGAAAAGTTTCCACCCGAAGTTCAACACCCAGAGATTGCACACCACCTGGAAAGAGGGCGGGTAGGATCTGATGAGTGTCAAAGCTCCTGTCATGCATTAAGCCTGAAGAGTGTATCAGTAAGATGGTATCCAAAGACGAACTGCTAAGCAGAATATCTGAAGCAGCAGCAAACATGGGAGGAAGATCAAACAGATAAAGTGCCATGCCAAGACAAGACCTTTAATGGAACGTACTATTAGCTGAGAGCGGATAGCTGAGATGACTGACATTCAGAAATCCTATTGGGGCTGGAAAGACAATACTAGGCTCAATCATAGCAGCACAGGAACAGATACTAAGCATAGAGCCATAGAAGCAGAGCTCTACCACACTAGACAAGATATGAATTGCAGGCTAGGTAGAGTGGCTTCAGAGATAATCTAACTAATATTTGCAGGATCGGATCCTGCCGCACACATCCACACGGCCGATTCGCTCCCACAGAGAGGGACTTCTCCGGGTGCCGTCCACTAGACTTTGTCAGCGGGCGACGCCCAGGGGAAGGGCTCTCTCTGTGGCGGGCCCAGCCCTCTGGAATGACCTTCCCCCCGACATTAGAACTACCCGGACCTCCGCTCCTTCCGTCTAAAACTAAAAACATATCTGTTCTGCTTGGCCGGCCTAGGATAGTCTCTCTTCGATGGAGTTGCTAGAAATTTTAGATGGGGATTTTAGTTTTTAATTGGATTTTTAGCGCAGGGAAATATTTAATTTGTTTTTAACTATATGTATGTATTTATTGTTTTATTAGCCCTGTGCACCGCTCCGAGTCCCTTCGGGGAGAGGGAGCGGTCAACAAGTTTAATAAATTATTATTATTATTATTATTATAATAGTGGCAACATATGAAATACTGGGAGGAACACCATCTACTTAGAAGCACAACCAAGTAACTGACATGGGTACAGAAACATCTGCACCGTGTATGGGAGATCCTTCCAGGTCCAGATTGGAGATTTCACAGAAGAAAATAACTGGAGCAAGATCTTTTTAAGATCCAGATGGGCAGGCAAGTATGACCAATTGATCATCTACATCATGATAATAAATAAAGATCAGAAGACAGCAGTGTTGATAGATATAGTGGTGCCAAGTGACAGCTACATCAGGAAAAAGGAGTATGAGAAGCAGGAGAAGTATCAGGACCTGAAAGAGGATGCGGAAAGTAAAAGCTAAAGGCCAATGGTGGTAGAATTATATACGTCTGTGATTCCTAAACTGGAAGAGTGGCTCCAACAGATCTCAGGAACAACATCAGAGCTCTGGGTCCATAAGAATGCAATGCTAGGAACTGCAAAGATATTGCTCTGAATCTCAAATTCCCAGCCTACGGGTAGAAGACCCGAGATTGAGGAAGATATACATGGTTAAAAGGAACATTTATGCATATACATATACACATTATATTATATGTAATGTGTATATAAAAATACACAATATATATGTGTGTGTGTTTATATGTATACATGCGCGCACACACACACATTCACATATTAACAGATATCATAATCAGATATTTAAGATGCATCTAAAATAAAGGGCAGTAATACATTTTTACAACACAATGCATAAGGCATTCTAATTAATACTCTGCTGGGGTCTTTTAACCAGGTATCTAATAAAACAAATAAATTTCAGTAAAGTAAATAAATTATTTATAGAAATATTTATACAAATAAATATTTATACAAATAAATAAATAAAGAGAACAGTTGTATAATACAGTCATTAAAATATTCTATAATATATATGCCTTAAGATCTGGAATGCTATTTTTAATGCATAGCTGTCGGCAATTCTAGAAGAACACAGCTGCACAGATAGATGGTTCAACCTCTATATGTTGCCCCTGCAAATGCAATAGAGTAGTTCATAAATATGAAGAGTGAACACACCATTATTCAATGTCTCTGAAGAAAATGAAAGCTTCTATTTTCTTTGCATTCATCCATTTTGCAGTATGATTTAATTTAATTTTAATGTAGGTGGGTTTTTTTGCTTTAGTAAGGGCTTCAGCATACTGAAACAATGAAACTCTACACTGAGATTCACTAAATACCTATAATTCATTCTATCTCAATTAAAAATATCAACAGTTCTTATGTACATTTATGAAATGTAAGCATAAGATATTCCTAGCTAATAATTTCATTTAAAAAAAATCTAGATATTCTAACAGAATAGGTTAAACGAAATACAATTCCTATATTAATTAGTCTACAGAACAAGTGTAAACAGAAACCAGAATAAAAATTAAACTCTATTTATTTTAAAATATATCATGTACACAATAGGACACCTTGAAGTCAAAAGGTCATTATTTTCATGAAAATTACATATTCTATGCAAAAACTGATAGCATTTATTGATGGACAGTGTCATAAAGCCATCACTGTGTTTATAGACATTTAATTGAAGACAGCATAAAACGATAAACTAAGAAACATGCATGGTTGACTCCTCCAATTCAAACCATAAATCATACTGATGTTCAGACAAGTCTCCCAGACACAAATTCTGATGATAGATGAACCATTTAACTTTGATTTTTGAAAGCAATGAGCTTGCTGGCAATACCTCACACGGACTAATACCACATATGGTCATATAAGAACTCATCAAAAATCCATTTTTCTCTTTTGTGGATGCTAAAATTATCTTCTAAATGATCATTATTAAAAGTATGCAGTGTGTAACATCTTTCTAATGTGCATAGCTGGACTCATAGTTCTCCTGCTTCAGTAAGCAATGATTTTGTCATTATTTCTAATCTTTCAAAAAGGAACCCTTAAAAATAAATAAAAAAAATGAGGTAATCTGGAAAATTAATTTATGAAGAGAAATAAAAAAAGGTTAGAGAATCACATAAATGAAAGGGAACTTTGTTTTCAAAACCTTTTCTGTTACCAAAATGCTGCACAATCAGTCCTTTCTTAATTGATCACCTATGTTGCTTTTTCTACACATAGACCTATAGAATCGTTCACCAATGGAAAATTCACCAGTGATTACCTATTACTCAAAATTTTATACAACATGAAAATGTGAAAAGTATTCTCTACATTATTTGGAGATTTCTTTTTGTTAAATATATATTATTATAATGCAGATGTTTTATCATTTAGCAGCAATTTTGTGGTGTAGAGGCTATATACTGAAATTTGCTTTTTAATGTTTTTTTGGATAAAGCTAAGTTTTATGGTTATCTTCAGACATATTCAGTGTTCATAAAAGAAATGATTTATGCCACTGCCTTAAAAATGTAACAAGGTTGAGGGAAGTAGAAGAGGAAGATACTGGATAAGATAGATGAGGAGATGGAATATTATTGGAATGTTTTAGGAAGTGCAACAGGCTTGGTGGAGATTATTTGTTCATACTGTCACCAGAAGTCGAGCACAATTTGATAGTTGGATAAAATAATACTTTCCTCAAAGATGAATCTAAGTACTCCCTCATCTTGATTCTCTATACAATCTTATTTTTAGCATACGCTTATTAGTCCATAATCTATCCCTTCAGGGAAGCTTGCATTTCTCCATGTAAACAATAAACACTCAAAACAGTAAAAAGCTATAAATGCAATCCCTAAGATATTAAACCAAGTTAAACTTTTACATACGTAGCACGCTTTAAAAATTTAACTGTCAAGACTTCCAATCATTCTGGGGGGAATAGATTTTGGCTTTCAGCCTGAGTACAAACCGTATGCTGAATATTTTAAAATAGCATTTTGCTATATTATTTTATGAATTTGGACCCAAGAACATTTGTGAATTATATATTATATGTATCCCAGTTGTCTGAATGTATACAATAGAACACATCTGCACAATTATGAGATACGTCTGAAGTTAAACAGAAGCTTCTAGCTTTACAGGTTCCTGTTAAATAACAGAACATCTTCATATTTATTTTATTTAAATTTGTTATGATTGCCCTATTCCAATGGACTTCATACGTACATATCTTTTTGCCTTTCTAATATTTTAGTTTCTAACTGTTTTTTTTTTCCTATTAGGGTGGGGAGGAAGGGGGGAAAAGGCACATTTCTCCCTAGTATATTTGAGATTCCAGGTGGTGGCTCTCTCCAGCTAGCCATAGTAGCAAATGCCTGCAAAGGATTTTGAGCTTTAGCATTATAATTCATGGGGAAGTAGTCGGGTTTTTCCCCCCAGGGACTTGTTTAGCTGTGGAGCGTAATGTCAGACTTTGGGTCTTGTTAGTAAGCAGAATACATCCTAGCAGCAAGGCAGATAGTATTCAAGATTCATTAATATAACTTGATTTGTTAGGCTTACTAACAAAGCCCTCCTATTTCACCTCATTTTCCTATTCTTCTTCTTAAAAAGCGCATACACTATTTAATGCATATTTTTCCCCAAGGGGGAAAAGACTAGATTTAAGAGAAACGGATTTGAATAAATCTTGAACTTTCTCAGTATCTTTAAGGGTCACTCCCAATTACTCTAATAAATATGAATTTATTCTCTACGTTGTGCACATAATAAACTATATGGATTTGATTTTTAATTTTAAAAAAAAAGATGTTTGCAAACCGGCAGTTCTGCCACTGTTCTGATGCTTCTCTCATCTCCTTACCAAATCAAGTTTTAGAATTTCCAGCTTGGTATTGGACCCCCTAAACTTCCTTTTTGGTATCATCCGGCTATAATAAATGAAAGTACAGTGATATTTAGATGGATGAGTTGTATAGCAGGAAGAGAAAATTACCAAACAAGGACCTAAAGCGATCCCCTGTCTTCTCATGCTTGATTTCATTCCTTAATTAGAGCCATTAATCAATAGGTATGAGATATGAGGCTTTAGAAGGGCTTGGTGACACGACACCTTGCCACCTGTCAAAATTACAGCTTTCTGTTCATGCACCATCCCTCAAACAGTTATTTTCTGCAAGCCTGGCTGCATTTCACAATCCATTATTTACTGTATAGTTCTATTTCACTGCAATGTCAAAAGATAACTCTCTGATGATAAGGAATGGTTTACATAGAATGGTTAAAACTCACAAACATAGACTCGGTGATCTTCCAGTCATTAAAGCTTTAAATGTTACACTCTCCGAGAATGATAGACTATATCTGTGAAAAAATATTCTTGATATATTCCATTTCCGAGAACAGGTTCTGCTAACAATTCATGCAAAATAAATTTTCCCTGAGAAGAAACACTGCAATCATGAAGATGTTTGGTTTTTTTAAAAAAATAATAATGCAGATTTGATGATGTTTTTATTGCATACATTTTCGTATTCTTTCTACACATTTAACCCTTGAAAATAATTATTGGATGCATGCATAAATAGTACTAAGGAAGTAACATAGCAGTCATAACAGTCCAGTATGAAACAAGGAGGAGATTTCAATTGTTCAAGATATGCAGAAATTAAAAATAATTCTAAAATATATCCCACAAACCCAAAGAGGTAATTTACAGATACATGCCAGCTCAGGGACAGCATGTTTGATAGTCATAGAATGTTGAGGGTCAGTTGGAAAATAAAAGTGAAAAAGGCTTGGTGGTGTGGAATGACTGTTGGATAAGGTTGCAGCTGATTGGCTTCAACTCTGAAAAGAATATTAATCCCAGGAGGGTATCTGTATGTTGCAGCAAATGGCTGACCACATTTACTGAATATGCATTATGCTTTGGAAGAGAAGCATCATCAAGTTTGATGTTTAGTTTGTAATGTGATATTTTATGACAAGAGAAGCTTCCTGCAGAATGCCTTGCCACTATCAGGAATCTCACTTTTGAATGATTTTTAAACAGGTAATGCTGCAGGAATGGTGTGTTTTATAAAGTGTCTCTTACTTTTCTATTCATCATTTTAGTTTTTGATACAGATAAAATGCTATATGAAAGTATTTCATGATTACTAGATTTGTTCTGTGTTTCAAATTCCAACAGCATCATTTTATACAAGACTAGTGGTTGGGTTCAATATATTAATCTGTATAGAAGCAGCTTTAAAAGAAAAAAAAGCTTCCTCTATAACTTAAATTAGGAATGACAATTTAAATCCTGGGGTTCCTTTTGTGACAACTATGATCCCCCTGCCTAACTTTACTGACAGCAGTTAGCTACTTGCCAATCTGAAGTAGAAACTATTAAATTCAATATTTTAAAAATATTTATTTTAAAGCTTCCAAATTCCCCCTAAAATCTTGGTTTACCCAGAAGTGTGCTATGACCATATCCACTGTGGCCAGAATTTGTTTTGAACATGTTAAGTATGGTTTGTAATCACACACACACACACACAAAAGATCAAGTTCAAATTTCTAAATAATTAATCAACAGGCCAAATAATAAAAAGTTGTATCAACAAATAGTAGGAAATTATATTGGAGATGGATCTTTTCAGGGAACCTCAACTCTATAGCAGTTTTCCCCTGTCGTGGTTCTTACAAATGCACTGGAAACATAATCCCAGCATACTTAATCCCAGTTTATAAAACTTCTACTGTGAAATATCAGTATGAAAATCCAAGGATGCCTATCAAATTGTTTTGTACCACCATGTTTCCAGAATAATGGAGCTGGAAAGTGATGGTTTGCCAAAAAGAAGCAGTGCTTAACTCCTCCCAATTTGGCAACTTTGGGTCACAAATGGTCTCGGCCAACTTTAATGAGATGTTTTCCATCTTAGTCCTACAACAGAGCTAGCTGTTGAAAGAAGCCATTCAGGTCGAAGAAAAGAATGTGATAGGAAAATGTTAAGGCTTAAACATCTTCATTATATTTTTTACTAATCTTTGATGTTCCCACTTCCTAATTACCCACTAAAGCCCTATTTAATGGAGTGTTCCTTGTGTATTCTTTAATAAAATAGTCATATTTTTCTTTTCTTTTTAAAGATCAAGAGAGCTGATCCAGTTTAAGAAATTAGCAACTTTAATTCACAGAATCATATCAGAAGGTACCGAGTTAATTGCCTTGTACAATCTCCTTCCAGTTGCGGTAGTCTGCTATTAAAGATTGCCATCTTAGTTTTTATCTGTTTATAGTCTATAAAATTATAGTTAATAATTATGATAATTATGCACATAGTTTCTTATATTATGCAGTCCCAGCCCTGGCACCATCAGCTATTAGCACTTAGTAATAGCACTTAGCAATAACATTGAGACTTATATATCACTTCATAGTGCTTTACAGCACTCTCTGGGTGGTTTGCAATGTCAACATCTTGCCCCCAAGAATTTGGGTTCTCATTTTACCGATCTCATAAGGATGGAAGTTGAGTCACCCTTGAGCTGGTCAGGATTGAATTCCTGGCAGTAGGCAGAGTTAGCTTACAATATTGCATTCTAATCATTGCATCACTTACAACCTTCAGAATATCTCTAAGTTCAAAGTGCTTTTAAACCCCACACATTAAAAAAAGACCATACCTAAGGGTGTGTGTGTGTGTGTCAAATCTTTTGCTATCTATTGAAGGCCAACTCCTTCTTTCATCTCAGTAGTTCTCAGATGTTTCGCAGTACCTCGTAATATTTTGCCACTTATTCATTTTGTGATTAAATATATACTTAGAGCATACATTTTGATACAAATGGCAATTTGTCATTGTTGAAAAATGAAAATCTGAATAATTTATAAAACAGTTACCATTTGTATCCCATTACTATGACATCTCACTACTTCCATCCCCTTTCAAATATGTAAGCGAAGAATCATCATTTATACAACAGGTACTATTTCCATTAATTCAAGCAAAATAAAAATAAAGGAGAAATATCACTTTCATAAATATTTCACATCATATTCGGAGCAAAGACTTGAAAGTTAAAGTCACCAACAATGTTAACTTTTCTATCCCAAATTCTAACAAAACACAAACTCTACCCCTTACATATGTGTATGTACTGATGTGATGCCAATATGAACAGATGGGGCTGGAAGCGTGAAATCATGATGTATCTTAGATCATTTCTATATTTCTATATTTCTATAGCTATATACGAGACCGCCTCCTGCCCCATACATCCCTTCGTCCGATCCGCTCCCACAGAGAGGGTCTTCTCCGGGTGCCGTCAGCGGGGCAATGCCGGTTGGTGACACACAGGGGAAGGGCCTTCTCTGTGGCGGGCCCGGCCCTCTGGAACAACCTACCCCCCGACCTTCGCACTATCTCGGACCTCCGCCTCTTCCGCCAATGTCTTAAGACGTATCTATTCCAATAAGCCGGCCTAGGATAGCCCCTACTTCTGACTTTTTAAAAATAAATTAATTTGGTATGGTTTTAACATGGGTTTTTAGCACGGGTCTAGTAATTTAATATATTTTAATTGATATTGTATTTTGTGGTTTTAATAATGCCTGTGCGCCGCCCTGGGTCCTAACAAGGAGAAGGGCTGGGTATAAATTTAATAAAATAAATAAATAAAAAATGTCTACCTCTAAACTAAGAAATTATATACAAATGTATATTTACTTGTATGTAAATAAATGCACGTATTAGGGTTTGATGTAATTATATGTATAAAAGTGCATAGAAAATTTGAAAAAGGAATGCAAGTGTTTTCTGTAAGAGCATTCACAGAAATACCAATTTAGCTCTCAAAAAGGAAGAATAGGCAAGAAAGGAAGTTAGGGCTGCTCCGCCCAAAGTTTTCTTGATTATAAGAGATTCTCTTTGTTTTAAGGGACAGAAAAATTCCACCAGGCTTTCAAGATTTTGTTTGTTGTTGTTAATTGCGAAGTCGTGTCCCCATGGATAGCGTTCCTCCAGGCCTCCCTGTCCTCTACTATCTCCTGGAGTCCATTTAAGCTCACGCCTACTGCTTCAGTGACTCCATCCGGCCACCTCATTCTCTGTTGTCCCGTTCTAGTTTTGCTCTCAATCTTTCTCAGCATTAGATTCTTCTCCAGTGAGTCCTTCCTTCTCATTAGGTGGCAAAAGTATTTGAGTTTCATCTTCAGGATCTGGCTTTCTAAAAAGCAGTAAGGGTTGATCTCCTCTAGGACTGACCAGTTTGACTGCCTTGCAGTCCAAGGGACTCACAGGAGTCTTCTCCAGCACCATAGTTCAAAGGCCTCAATTCTTTGGCGCTCAGCGTTTCTTATGGTCCAACATTCATAGCCATACATTGCAACTGGAAAAACCATAGCCTTGACTATACACACTTTTGTTGGCAGGATGATGTCTCTGCTTTTTAGTATGCTGTCTAGATTTGCCATAGTTTTCCTCCCCAGGAGCACACAACTTTTAATTTCTTGGCTGCAGTACCCATCTGCGGTGATCTTGGAACCCAGGATTTTGTTATTAAACTGTAATAATAGAATTCCAATAATTTAGAGGACATAGAGAATGGCCTTGGTAGACAGGAGAAAGAGCTATTATCACGGTTCAACTAGCACTGTGTGACAGGCTGAACTCTCATCACATGCCTCAGTTTCTGCCCACCTAGCAGTTTGAAAGCATGTTCTATGCTATGATATCCATGATTTAGATGCTCCTTAGCTCACCCTTCATTTTGCCACCTTATGAAATGGGAGACTTTGTTGAAATGAAGGACAAATAAGTTCATCACATTCTGCTGCAACTAAACTGCTTGTTTTATCAAAAAAGGACTGCCGTACCAATGTGGAAGGTTGAAAATAAGAATATATGTGGAGAGTATGTGAATGCATGCATGAGTTGACAGTGGCAGCTCCCTAAGGCTTAATCTGGCACTGAGTGCTCAACCTGGATTTAACATGTCTAATTTGGCACTTACTCTTTCATGAAAAATAGTAGAGGAGACAATCTCTGACATTGTCAGATATGTTAGGAAATGTCACTTGGCTGTCAGCATAGACATTTCTCTGGACTAGTCACAATAAATTAGCAAAACCTTTAAGGCTATAATGCTATCCATGCTTACCCAAAAATAAATGCCAAGGTGCTCAATGAGGCTTCCTTCAGAATAAATGTATTTATTGAATTTATATTCTGCTTTTCCTACGAGACTCATACTTACCCTTATTTTATTTTAGTAAAATATAATAGGTTAAATTTATCAAAGGGCGAAGCCATGACCTAGAGCATCCTAATACTGGTATAACAGAAAATCACTACTAACCACTACAGAGAACTGGACTGTGAAAGCTATTTATTTGGAAGAAACATTCAGAAATGTAAGTTTGCTAAGTTTATTCAAAACGAGAGAATTACCAGTGTTTGCCCACAAGGTTTTCATTTAGTTTCGGAGTATCTGTATTCCATTTCTTGCTGCTGTGTAAAATAATAGCTGTTGTCACTACTGCATGTTGTCTTTAGCCATACCCAAAGAATTAAGGGGCTCATGCTCCAAAGGTAAGGAAAAGCAAATGGTGAAGGAAGGGAAGGCAATGAGGTAAGGGGAGAAAGAAGAGGATGATTTCTTTGTTGCATATACTTCTGCTCAGAGGAAGTAATTAACTAACGGAGTAGCTTGCCTTCCAAAGTTGTGTCACTGGAGGCATTCAAAGAGAGACTGGACAACCATTTGTCTGAAATGATATAGGGTCTCCTACTCAAGCAAGTGGTTGGACTAGAAGAGTTCAGAGATCCCTTCCAATCCTCTTATTCTATGTTTTATGTTTATTTTGTTGTATTTTCTGTCATCACTTTTAAACTGACTGGTAACCTTGCAAAATAAACCACAGTGTTGCTGACATGACATTCTTATATCAAATTGGCAGATTGAACTTGCTGTTACAATGAGTGTCAAGCCCTAGCTGGCTTGCCATGACTGGGGGGGAATGATGGTGTCAGCTGCAGGGACGGCATGCCAGCTGCAGGAACAGCATGGCTCCAACAGCTGTCGGCTCACATGCTCCTAATGGCTGCCATCAGACCAGCATCTCCTGTATTCAAACAGTTGACTAGCGCTGCTTCAAACAGTTGATTACTGCTGACAGCAATTCAGAACAGCTGATGGGTGGCGATCCCAGGATTGTAACTATTTTCTTGCTAGCTGCCTGGTGTTGATTCCGAACAGCCAGAACAGCTGACTCGCACTGGTTGGACTGGTGTAGTTCAGGAGACCCAGAAGGAGAATTAACAGTCAGATGCTGGTTACGAGGCTGGGGCGTGGCGTGGGCATGTCTAGGGCCATATGAGGCTATTTACAGCACTGGTAGGCAGAAGCTCCCAGCGCTGACTTGGTATCTTTTGGAAGACATTCGCGAATGTCTGCAGCTTTATTAAAACCTGCAGCAAGTAACCTTGTTTCTGAGTTTCCTGGGCTGGAATATGGCTGCCTGAAAGAAAGTCAGTGCTTTTTTAAATCTGGGTAATAATAATAATAATTTTTTTTAATAATTTAATTTATAGACCGCTCCTCTCCCCATAGGGACTCGGAGCGGTGCACAGGGAAACTAAAACCACAATACAATATACACATACAGTTAAGAAAAAATTAAATATGAGCCTGTGCTAAAATCCCCTTAATCTACTAAAATACCCAATTAAAAAACAGCTAAACCCTGTAGAGAGAGGCTAACCAAGGCCGGCCAAACGGAAAAGATGAGTCTTCAATTTCAGACGGAAGGAGCGGAAGTCCGTGGTTGTTCTAATGTCGGGGGGAAGGTCGTTCCAGAGGGCTGGGCCCGCCACAGAGAGAGCCCTTCCCCTGGGCGTCGCCCGCTGACAGAGTCTAGTGGACGGCACCTGGAGAAGTCCCTCTCTGTGGGAGCGAATCGGCCGTGAGGATGTATGCGGCAGGATCCGATCCCGCAGATAGCTAGGTCCCGAGCCATGGAGCGCTTTAAAAATGATGACTAATACCTTGAAGCGCACCCGGAAGACGACAGGCAGCCAGTGCAGCTCGCGCAGAAGTGGAGTTATGTGGGCAAATCTGGAGGTACCCAAGATTGCCCGCGCGGCTGCATTCTGAACCATCTGAAGTCTCCGGGTGCACCTCAAGGGGAGCCCCATGTAGAGAGAGTTACAATAGTCCAGTCGCGATGTCACGAGAGCATGAGTGACTGTGCAAAGGGCGTCACGATCCAATAGGGGGCACAACTGGCGAACCAGGCGAACCTGGTAAAACGCCCTCCTGGCAACGGCTGTCACTTGATCTTCCATGGACAGCCGGGCATCCAGGAGGACACCCAAGTTGCGCGCCCCATCCACAGGGGCAAGATGTTCGCCCCCTATGGCCAGCGATGGAGTCAGCTGGTTGAATCGGGCAGCCGGAAACCACAGCCACTCGGTCTTGGTCGGGTTGAGCCTGAGTCCGTTACTTCCCATCCAGATCCGCACGGCTTCCAGGCACTGGCACATCACTGCTACGGCATCGTTGGGGTGGTTTGGGGTAGAAATGTACAGCTGTGTATCATCAGCGTACAGATGGTACTCTACCCCAAAACCACGGATGATCTCACCCAGCGGCTTCATATATGTGTTAAACAGGAGAGGCGAGAGGACCGACCCCTGAGGCACCCCACATGTGAGGAGTCTCGAGGTCGACCTCTGCTCTCCTGTCAACACAAATTGCGATCGGCCAGAGAGGTAGGAGGAGAACCACCGTAAGACGGTGCCTCCCACCCCCAACCCCCCAGCCGATGCAATAGGATACCATGGTCGATGGTATCAAAAGCCGCCGAGAGGTCTAATAGGACCAGGATGGAGGAACAACCCCCATCTCTGGCCCTCCAGAGATCATCGACCAACGCGACCAATGCCGTCTCAGTGCTATGCCCGGGCCGAAAGCCGGACTGGCGCGGGTCTAGATAATCAACTTCCTCCAGGTGACGGGGAAACTGTTGTGCCACCACACTCTCAACAACCTTCGCCAAAAAGGGAAGGTTGGAGACTGGACGATAGTTGTTTAATAAAGCTGGGTCCAAAGAGGGCTTCTTAAGGAGGGGGCTCACCATAGCCTCTTTTAGGGAAGCAGGCAAGGAACCCTCACTTAAGGATGCGTTGACAACCTCTTGGAGCCAGCCTCGTGTCACCTCCCAGGATGCCAGTACAAGCCAGGAGGGACACGGATCCAATAAACATGTGGTGGCTCGCAGTCGCCCACGTAGCCTGTCCATATCCTCGGAAGCAACGGAGTCAAACTCCTCCCAAACAAGATCTGTCTCGTGGCATCCCACTGGACCATCAATGGGGGCTAGCTCGTTCTGTATCTGAGCGATTTTCTCCTGCAGAAAAGTCACAAATTCCTCTGCTCTGCCCTGTAGCGGGGCTTCCCGCACCCTCTGTTGAAGGAGGGAGCGGGTCACCCTAAACAGGGCGGCAGGGCGGTTTTCTGCGGATGCTATGAGAGTGGCACAATGATGATGTTTGGCCACTCTCAGCGCCACAATGTAAGTCCGTAACTGGGCTCTTACTTGTGTCCGGTCAGATTCAGAACGGGTATACCTCCATCTTCTCTCTAGGCATCTCTTGTGGCGTTTCATCACCCTCAGCTCCTCGGTAAACCAAGGAGCCGGGGCGACACGTCGCCACAAGAGAGGCCACAAGGGCGCGACCCGATCCAAGGCCCCCGTGGTCGCAGTATTCCATGCGGCCACGAGGTCCTCCATCGGGGCGTGGGTCAGGGATACAGGAAGTGGCCCAAGCGCCGCCTGGAACCCATCCGGGTCCATAAGGCGCCTGGGGCGGAACAAGATCGGTGGCTCTGGTTCCGCCTCCCCGCGGAGGGGAGCAGCGGTCGGAAAGTCGAGCTGGAGAAGTGAGTGGTCTGACCATGACAAGGGCGTGATGACTATAACCCCTGTACCCAGATCACTCTTCCATTGGCCAGAGACAAAGATGAGATCCGGTGTGTGCCCACCCTCGTGGGTGGGGCCTTGAATTAATTGGGTCAGGTCCATGGCCGTCATGGAAGCCATGAACTCCCGAGCTGCCACGGATGATTCGCCCACCGATGGCAGATTAAAGTCCCCCATGACCAAAAGTCTGGGGGTCTCCACTGCCACCGTAGCGATCACCTCCAGGAGCTCGGGCAGGGCTGCTGCTACATAGCGGGGAGCCAGGTATACAACCAGCAAGCCCAACTGCCTCCCTAGGCCCCACTTCACGCAGAGGGACTCACAACCGGTGGTCTGTGGCACAATGGTCTCTCTCGGCTCAAGACCTTCCTTTATTATGACCGCCACCCCACCACCCCTACCTAGGGCCCGGGGCTGATGAAAAGCGCGGTAGCCTGGTGGGCACATTTCAACGAGGGGGAGTCCACCCTCGTGGCCCAACCAGGTTTCCGCTATTCCAGCCAGGTCCGGCTCCCCCTCTGACACAAGGTCATGGATGAGGGGGGCTTTGTTGACAATGGACCTGGCGTTACAGAACATCAGCCTCAGGCCCTGGCTCTGTATTCCCTGACCACCTAGCCTGCGGGGGTTGTGGCACCTGACCGTTTGCAACCAACGGCCACGTGTCCCCAACCGGGAGGATGGAACTTGCCTCCCCTCGGACCTGCCTCTCCCCACGACCTTCTGAATGGAAATGCCCTCCGCCGGAACGACTCGTGTTCCTCCCCCCCTCATGGATTCTTCCGCTTCCTTCCGTCGCCTGTTGGCCTGGCCCTCTCTCTCTAACTGTACATACCCTCCCTCCTCCTCCCTGGAACCCCCTAAAACCCGCATTAAAAACCTCCCTAAAAAACCCCTCAACCTGCGCTTCGCCCATGTGGGTGGCATCAAATATTTCTTTAAGCTATAGAATTAGGCATTTGCTTTAGTAGGAAAAAACTATAACTAAATAAATATTTGTCATTGGTATCAAAAATTGAATAAATTCCATATTGTAAAAATATTTTCATATTGCACTTTGTATAATGTAATTCAGAGAAGTATACCAATAAAGTATACAGAAATAGCTTTAATATATCTTTTATATGAATGGCAAATTAAAAATATATGATATATAATGAAGATCTAACTGATTAAGTATTTTTCATGTATTTGCAAGGCAACAGCAAAATACTATAAGCGTCTATGTACAGAAGAAATATAAAATTATATTCTGTAATACTATTGTATGCCCTTTAAGATCTCTTAGAAAATATGTATTATTGAATCAAATGATTGAAAGTAAAACCATAGTCTTTATGCTGCAATAAAAATTCCATACATAGTAAGAAAACATAGTTTTCCTTTTGCATTTTCTTCCTCCATACCAGATTTGGTTCCATTCTCTTTCAGAGAATGATTCCACAGAGAAGGACAGTGTTCCATTTTATTTCTAACATGTTAGATTGGAAAGAATAACAAGTTAAGGTTTAGAGTGGACACATTCCTACTACCATGTTTGCCTGAAAATAAAATAGGGTCTTATTTCCTTTTGGCCCCCGAAATAAGCGCTTGGCTTTATTTCAGGGAGGTCTAATTATTTTTGAGGTGTAGGAGACATCGAGCATGGTCACCTAATGGCTGCTGCTGTGTTGCAATATTTTGGGGGAGGGCTTATTTTCTGGGAAGACTTATTTTAGTGCATGCACTCAAAAGCCCAATTGGGCTTATTTTCCAGGGAGGTCTTATTTTCAGGGAAACAGGGTAAGTAAACCAGTTTTAAAAGGTTTGAAAATCTGAGGGCACATGCTTTAAACTGATAAAGGGTTTTGTATACTTTTAAAAAAAAAATAAAGTTAGCCATCCTAAGAGATTAACAAATGCCAAGCTGGAAAAGTAGTTTCCTTTATCCTTCAGTTTATAAATTTAATTCTAATCAAACACACACACACCCAAATTTTTATTCTAAAGACGTTTACTGTCCACTTTGTCCATGCATGTCCTAACATCATTCACAAGTCTGAAAATAGACCTTACATCAAGATGTGTAAGGATGACTGCACTAATGGACCATTTACTGTCATCTTTCTGGCAGAAGAATGTTAATTTGCAATTGATTAATCATCTACTAAGTAAAATTTCTCCTCAACTGAGTTAAATTCTTGCTAATTACAAGATTGCTTCTTGGAAGACATTATTTACTATTGCTATTTTCTAGTGGGTTTTTTCCAGTCAACTGATCAAAATTATGAAGTTGGTACTTCCTGATGGTTTTCCATCTGAGATCAACCTAAGTTTCCATAAATCTTGTCAGCTGTTGAATAAATCTGTAATTAATTTAATAAATATATATACTATTTATACTACAAAGATTATAAAAATGTATGTTAATATCTCTACCTTGCTTACATTCTATCATTTATATGTTTAAGTCATGTGTTATTTTGTTCTAAAATCTGTCAAACATATGAAACAGAATATTCATAGAGAATTCATGCACATATTAATGAATTTGGATAATTAAAATAACACACTGCAGGACCTAGTAGTATAGAGTTAGGTAACAATCCTATTGTCTGAATCCCAATAAATCAATAAATAGATTGTTTAATTAATGCAGCTGCGTGCAATCTGTTAGGCAGTTTATTTTCCAATGCAGAGATTCTTGTAATCTTAACCTGATGGGACAAGCGGTAAACAGAATCACTCAATATCCAGTACACATGTTCAAGACATTCAGTATTATTGTTTTGATAAATAAGACTGTAGCACTTGCTACATTTGCCCCTATAAAGTACAACGGAAATTGCCAAAATTTCCCATGTCCAACACCCTGAGGTTCTCTATGTTGACTACCATCACATTAGGTGTGCAAAACTATATGGAAGGCTTTCATCAAAATGACATGCCCTTACAACACTTACACAAATGGGAAGATGCTTCGGCCCATAGCCCTGCTGTCATCATCTGCTGCTTATGGGGTCTCTGAAGGTGGGTCATAGTATTACAAATCATATAATACTAATACTAATACTTGTGAGACCAAAAGCAATTGACCTTCCTGCTTTTTGTAACGAATGAAGTCTTGGTCTTGACAATTCAGGAACATTACAGATCTTGGAGATATTACAGCAATAAGAAAATGAGGACTCCAGAAAATTGGCAGTCCATATTTGAGGAAAGTTGAGATGGTTTTTTAAGTGTCACTGAAGTCTTAGATTCCTGAAAAGAGATGAGACAAAAGAAAAGCTAGGAGGATTCTTCCACATGTTGTGAACTGAGATAGAGAGGGTCCAGACCCGGTTGATCCAACGGCTCTTTATTGTAAGGTAACAGCAGAACAGTAACGGTAGGTTTACAAGAACAAAAAGCGCGCGCCTTCTCTCTGACAGCTCCTTTTATATGGAGCTGTCAGAGAGCCGGCCAATCCGCGCGTCTCCCGCTTCAGCCACAGCCAGTCGCGTCTTGGCCAATCAGACGCGACTGGCTGTTGCCGGGGAATTCAAACGGGTGTCAGTACATAACACTCCTTCCCCCCCAGCGAGTACGCATGCGGGCCCATTAGCATACGTACTCGCTGAGGTAGGCGGGGCTGCGTCGGCTCCGCCCAGAGCGCCTCAGATCGACTTCGGGAGGCGGAGGAAGAGGACGTGTCCGATCGGGCTCCTCCCTGCCGGGGGTGTAGTCCCGGACGACGTCAGAGCGGCCTAGCGAATAGCCGGAAGCCTCCAAAAGAGGTAGGACGGGGCGAGGGGGCGTGGCGATCAGTTTGAGCACACAGTCAAGCCCCCGGCGCCGAGGGGAGGAGTAGGCCGGGCCTGGTAGTCCTAGTGGTTTTGGGCGAGCAGGGGGCCGAGTTGTTTGCTGTCGGTAGGATGCGTCCCAGGGCCTCCCCAGGCAGGGCTGTTCCATCGTTGACAGCCCCGGGGACGGTCCTGCTGTGGAGTTGGAGTCCGCCGTTGGCCGGGGCTCGGCCGGCTGGCTCAGGTCGGATAGCGGAATGTCGGTCGCCGGGTCCGTGGATGTCGGCTGAGGGTTCGGATCATCCGGCACTGGGTGGCGACGCCTTAGCTGGTCCACATGGCGCCGCCACTCGGATCCGTCGGGCCTCCGAACCCTATAAGAGCACGGCCCGGTTAGTGTGTCAATGGTGGCAGGGACCCATCGGGGATCTCCTGCAAAGTTTCGGGCGTACACTTCCTCACCCGCGGTGAAGAGGCGGGGAGGGGGAACCCCCAGGTTGCACGGCTGCACCTCGTTATAGAGGGGGTGCAGTCGGTCCAACTCGGTTCTCAGGCGGCGGCCCATCAGCAGTTCCGCGGGGCTTTTCCCTGACGTCGGGCAAGGCGTAGAGTGCTGACCAAGCAGGTAAGCATCTACCCTTGCCTGCCAATCCCCCCCGGCCATCCTGCCGAGGGCCTCCTTGGCCGAGCGAACGGCCCGTTCCGCCCGGCCATTGGCGGCAGGGTGGTAGGGGGCGGTAGGCGCGTGACGGATCCCCAGGGAGGCCAGGAATTCCTGGAAAATGGTGGAGTGGAATTGCGGGCCGTTGTCGGAGACAAGGGTGTCCGGCAACCCGTGCGTTGAAAATAGGCGCCTAAGCGCGCGCACGGTACTCTCGGCTGTGGTGGAGGCCATGAGAACGACCTCCGCCCAGCGGGAGTAAGCGTCCACCACTACCAGGAATGTCCGGCCGTGGAAGGGGCCGGCGAAGTCGATGTGGACGCGGGCCCACGGAGACTTGGGGGCATCCCAGGATCGGGAAGGTGACGCCGGAGGGGCAGAGCGGGTGGATTGACAAGCCTGGCACGCGCCAACGAAGGCGGCCACCTCCTCGTCCATGCGTGGCCACCAGACGTAGCTCCTGGCAAGGGCCTTCATGCGAGCTATGCCTGGGTGGTTGGCATGGAGGGCCTCGAGTACCTGACGGCGCAGGGGCTGTGGGAGGATGACACGGTCCCCCCATAGCAAGCACCCGCTGTGGAGCGACAGCTCCAGCTGGCGGGCCTTGAAAGGCCTGAACTCGGCGGCCACGGCGGCCGACGGCCACCCCCGCAGGACCCAAGTGGAGACCCGAGAAAGGACGGGGTCGGATCTGGTCCGGGCCGCCACGTCCGAAGACGTAAGGGGAAGCCCGGCGTAGGCCACAGACAGGACGGAGAGGGCCGGCACCGGCTCCTGGTCCGCCTGAGGGAGGGGGCAGCGACTGAGGGCGTCTGCGTGCCCCAGGTGTTTGCCCGGACGGTAAAGCAGCGCGTACTCGTACGCGGCCAGGAATTCCGTCCACCGTGTCATCCTGGGCGAGAGGATGGGGGGGGTGGGCCGGTCACCGGCCAGAAGCCCAAGGAGAGGCTTGTGGTCAGTGAACACGGTGAACGAGCGGCCGTACAGGTACTCGTGAAACCTTTTAATCCCGGAGACCACAGCCAGAGCCTCCTTATCGATCTGGCTGTAGTTCCGCTCCGCTGGAGTCAGTGTCCGGGAGTAAAAGGCGATGGGGGCCTCCGAGCCATCGGGCAGGACATGGCTCAGGACAGCCCCCAGTCCGAAGGGGGAGGCGTCAGCCGCTAGCGTCAGGGGCTGGCTTGCAGAATATTGCACTAGCACAGCCCTTGACGTCAGCAGCTCTTTGACAGCCGCGAACGCATGCGCTTCGCGGCTGCCCCAGAGCCAGACCGCCGAGCGATCGAGCAATCGATGCAACGGCTCGGCTAGTGACGCCTTGTGCGGAATGAAGGGGGCGTAGAAATTAACCAGGCCGAGGAATGCCTGCAGCTCCGTCTTGGAGCTTGGCACTGGGGCCTTGCGGATGGCCTCGACCTTGGCAGGAGCGGGGTGGATGCCCTGGGCATCAACAACGAAACCCAGGAACTCCACCCTCGGCACAGCAAACCTGCATTTGCTGAGCTTTAATTTAAGACCCGCGCCCCTGAAGATGTGGAGGACCTTCCGGAGTACTTCGGCGAGGTCTGACAGGCTGGCAGCAGCTATCAAGACATCGTCGAAGTACGGCACGACGCCCGGGAGCCCGTGGAGCAATCGCTCCATAAGGCTCTGGAAGATCCCCGGGGCAACGGAAACGCCGAATTGAAGACGCCGGCAGCGAAAAGCCCCTCGGTGAGTGACGATGGTCTGGGCGTCAGCCGCATCGTCATCCACCGGTAACTGCTGGTAGGCCTGAGCCATATCCAGCTTCGCGAAGATGCGCCCCTGCCCCAAAGAGTGGAGCAGGTGCTGCACTACGGGAACCGGATATGGGTTCGCCTGAAGCCCGCGGTTGATCGTCGACTTATAGTCGGCGCAGATGCGTATGGACCCGTCGGGCTTAATGGGGACCACAATAGGGGTCTCCCATTTCGCCTGGTCGACGGGCTCCAATACGCCCTGCGCCACAAGACGATCCAACTCCGCGTCAACCCGTGGCTTCAAGGCGAACGGCAGCCTGCGGGCCTTGAGCCGAATTGGGGCCACCTGGGGGTCAAGGTTGAGGGAGACCGGGGTGCCCCTGTAGGAGCCCAGCGAGCCGTCAAATACGTCCTTGAACTCGGCCAGGACCGCCTCAACGGCCGAGGCGGCGGGCACCCGATGGACTCGCTGGATGGAAAGGCCCAAGGCGTCGAACCAATCAAGGCCTATGAGCGCGGGAAGGGGGCGCTCGACAACTAGAATGGGGAGGGCCCCGGAAAAACATCCGTACGCCACGCGGACCCGGTGCAGGCCCAATACGGCGATAGGGTTGCCCTGATAGTCCCGGAGCATTGCGTCTGGGCTGGAGAGGTCCCCGGGTGACAGGTTGGGGCACAGAGCTCTCAGCTGTCCCCATGAGATGAGGGACCGGGACGACCCCGAGTCAACCTCCATGGACAAGGGGCGTCCCTCAAGGAATAGGGAGGTGGTGATTCGCCTACGGTCATCGGCTGCGATGGGGACGGTATCCCTGAAGTCGGACGTGGCGTAGCAGGCCGCATCCTGAGCCGGGCGTCGGTTAGGGGGTCGTCTCCCGTAGGCCGGAGCGTGTGGCGGGGCCGTGTCCTCGGGCCGGCGGGGTGTCTGGTCCGCTTGACGGGACAGGAGGGCGCGGCACGAGCGGGCGATGTGGCCTCGTCTGTCGCACCGGCGGCAGATCGTGTCCTTATACGGGCACACGCTCCTCGCATGGGCACCGCCGCAGCCAGCACAGGCGGCCCCTTTGCGAGAGGCGCCCGGCCTGGTGTTACTGCGGCCGGAGGCCTGTAGGCGGCCCACGCTGTCATATGGCGAGCTGTCATCCAGGGGGTCGAGTGGGGCCAATTCGTCCACGAGGCAGGCCCTCGGGGAGGGCAACGGCTGGGCAGGCTGGCCCAGGAAGAGATCGGAAGTGGCATCCGCCAGCTCCGCGGCCCTGGCGTCCTCGACGGCTTGCTCCAGAGTAATGTCCGAGCGAGCCAGGAGCCGGCGGCGGAGCTTGATGTCCCGGAGCCCAGCCACGAACTGCTCGCACAAGGACTCGTCGAGGAACGGGGCCGGGAATTCGCAAAGGAGGGCAGCCGCACGCAGGGACTGCATGAAGTCAGTCACCGACTGTGTCGGCTGTTGGCGGCATTGCCTGTAGGCGCAGCGGCGCGAAATCTTAGAAGGTGCCGGCGCGAAATGGGCCTTGAGGCGGGTTTGCAGCACGCCCCAGTCCAAGTCCTGAACCGCGGCTGGGGCGGCAATGTTCCGCGCGACCGCAAACACTGTCCGGCCGCCGCAGCCAAGGAAAAGACCCAGGCGTCTTGCAGGGGTGATTTCTCCGGACACGTCCGTGAGGAGAAAGCACTCAAAACGTGCTAGAAAGGCCTCCCATGACTCCGCCGACGGGTCGTAGGTCGCGAAGGGAGGAAGCGTGGCCATTTTCGTGAGGCAAAACAGACTTGCCCGCGCAAATGCAATGTCTCTTCGATCCGTAGGGTGAAGAGGTCTGATTAGGAGGATCGATGCCGGGCCCCAGTCTTCGTCGCCAGTGTTGTGAACTGAGATAGAGAGGGTCCAGACCCGGTTGATCCAACGGCTCTTTATTGTAAGGTAACAGCAGAACAGTAACGGTAGGTTTACAAGAACAAAAAGCGCGCGCCTTCTCTCTGACAGCTCCTTTTATATGGAGCTGTCAGAGAGCCGGCCAATCCGCGCGTCTCCCGCTTCAGCCACAGCCAGTCGCGTCTTGGCCAATCAGACGCGACTGGCTGTTGCCGGGGAATTCAAACGGGTGTCAGTACATAACACCACAGAATTTGAGTTTTAAGTCCATCAGAAACTGAAACAGATGATTTCTGAGTAGTTTTGTATAAAATTATTCCAGCCTAATTTTTTTTAATACAGTAAGTCATGTCATTATGCATAACAGTTCTGAAAATGTTCTACTCCACAAGAAAAACAATTCTACAAAATAGAGAAGCAACGACATTAACAAATGTCTCCTAAAATAGATTGCATAAAGAACATTTATTTTCACTGAAAACATGTGCTAATTTTTTATAGTGAGACATCCATTAAACATTGATACAGTCAACCTCTGACTGAACCTTCAACACTGTCACATATCAGAGCTGCTGAAGATTTATTATGCAGTATGAAATTGGGCGTATACAGTAAACCTGATAGTAAATGACCTTTGCAGACAGAGAAAAGTGACTTTTGTTGCTGAATGGAAATAGGTCTGAAAAATATATCAAACACATTCAACAATCAAGAAACAGGAGGTTAAAATTTGAACAAAGCATATTTGAAACTATTGTTGGTTAGAAAAACATTTGAATTTTCCTACTGTGCAGAAGTTATATTGCACTGTTTTCAATCATAATGATAGCAAAATAATTTAATAATGAAATTATTAATAAATAATAATTTTGTGAAACAGTATTATTGCAAACATACAAAATCTATTTTAAACCGTGATAGTGATAAAATATGGTAAATCAATTAAAAGTGGCCCAAAAATGTCGTATATCATAAATCTGTTTTCCATAAATTTATAAATTCATCAAAACATCCTGTGTATCATAAAAGACTGTGAATCTTTGCAAGGTGTAATGTAGTATCTTTGTATGTGGCAGTTAATACAAATATAGAATTCCTGAAGAAGTCTATGCCAGATGTAGATAGTGCAGAAAAGTTTTATCTGACAACAATGTCTGAATAAGGCTAAAATTGTACCCTTCTCTGCACATTTAAACCACACACTCATAACAGGTAAAATTTAAAAAATACAGTAGGGCAATTGAATTCACCATTAAACTTGTGAGAAATTAACAAAGCTGAGGAATTAACAAAGTAGGGCAGGCAATTATTTCTTCTATATAGACTAGAACAAAATAATAAAATTTAGTTATTTCATTTCCAAATTCAGTTGTTTTATACTAGAAAAAAAATGAAGCAATTATTTTTAATATATAAACATATACAAAAACAGATTATAATCATCTACATGGGGGACTATATACTGTATGATTACGTACGGTACTTCTGGTTATCAATTCTTAAAAAGAAGTAATTCAAAGGTTTTTTTTTAAAGAGATGTTTTAATGATTTAATTTCTCAATTAAAATTAGACAATTAAATAATGAGAGATATCCAAAGTGTGTGTTCCTCACTTGATCTACATCTCAAAGTAATGCAGACATTGGAATATAATTGTACTTAATATTTCAGAAAGGAAATAAGAAGTGATTAATTTAGAAAAGTGTATTTTCTGAGAAACATTAAAAATGAGGAAATGACTTGGGGGTGAAGATTTAAATAAAGAATTGCAGGTTCACAAATTAATATATAGAGTACATATATCTGAAATAAGTTGATCAAGGTATTCTTATTAACATTCAATTCTATTAAGTCTATTCATTATTAGGTAGCATTTAATTTCAGGGAAGTCTGCATATAAAGTTTAGAACTGGGAAAAGCTTATTTAACCCACTGGGATTTTATTTGATTGAGAAATGTGCAAGATTGCCAGGCAAAACTCTCTTTATAAATGTCGAAAATACCAGAATGGGTGCAAATAATTATTATAGCCTGATTATTTTAATTAAGGAAGATTATTTTAATTAGGGAAGATTATTTTTGGCCCAATTAGAGCAAAGGTGTATTTTCTGTGTAGGTTGCTGGTAGTTCAATAGACATCAATATATCCTAAAATGTGATGAGTTCTGCAGACTGATTGAAAGGTTAATGTCTTTTTCCTGTATTAGATCATTCTCCCCCCCCCCCCCCCTCATGTATGACTTCAATGTTGATTTAAATACTCAGCTGGAAGACCTTCTGTTGATTGTTCTGCAGGCTAGGCAGCCTTCAGTGGACAATCAAAAAGGGCCTACTGCAGAAAAATCCCACTGGCACAGAGCCTTTGTGACTCTTAAATCTCATTTCATAGAACTTGAAAAGAAGTGCCCTGAAGCTTTAATGCAGCTCAGTCACAAAGTGGAAGTGACAAAAGACTGTGGCACAGAAAAATCAAAAGCAACACATCCATGATATTTCAGAAATGATACTGTACTTTTACTTTAAATTTTCTTTCACCAATCTGGGTGGGGAGCCCTTGTTCCTCCCCACCCCCTCTACACACACACACACACAAATATAAGCTTTCCTTCCTTGTCTTAAATATAGCAGTACCCTCATTTCTGCATATCTCTGCAGAGGGTACAACATTTGTATTTAGAACAGAACAGAATAGAATAGCAGAGTTGGAAGGGACCTGGGAGGTCTTCTAATCCAACCCACTGCCTAGGCAGGAGACCCTATACCACTTCAGACAAATGGTTACACAACATCTTCTTTAAAACTTCCAGAGTTGGAGCATTCACAACCTCTGGAGGCAAGTTGTTCCACTGGTAATTGTTCTAACTGTCAGGAAATTTCTCTTCAGTTCTAAGTTGCTTCTCTCCTTGATTAGTTTCCACCCATTGCTTCTTGTTCTACTCTCAGGTGCATAGTTTGACTCCCTCTTCTTTGTGGCAACCTCTGAGATATTGGAACACTGCTATCATGTTTCCCCTAGTCCTTCTTTTCATTAAACTAGACGTACCCAGTTCCTGCAACTGTTTTTATATGTTTTAGCCTCCAGTCCCCTAATGGTACAGTAAGACAAAAAACAAGATGCTATGTAGCTTAGGAAATTAGAAAAAAAGGAAATAAATCTGCCTGATAGTTACTCAAATTCTCTCTTTAATATGCTTTGGATAAAAGAAGGGAAAAAAACACAATAGCTAATACCCCCCCATGTACACATCTGAGAGAGAAAAAGGTCAGTTGGACCATCAAATTCAATTTCAAAGTTAGTGTTTTAGAAAACAGAATCTTGCTTAAACATATAGTCACCCTGATGGAGGACTGTCAGTACAATCTGGGAATAAGTGATTTTGAAGATGTTTGCTCTCCTCACTTTGCCCCTTTCCCAACAGTCTATAAATCCATTCTTTCTCAAAGAACCTGCTTTGAAAAGGCCCCTCCCTCCCTGACTGGTATAGTGAAGAAGCTGCATCTGGTTAAAGCGTTTCTTTCCCATATTCAAAGGTCCACATCTGATTTCCTGAGGCGGATGACTCCCATCTGGAAACATCTGGCTTCAACAGGAAGAATATGGATTGAATGGTACCGGAATTAACCTTGGTAGTGACTGAAGGCCTTAAAACATGGAATGGAATGTGGAACATAAACATTTTATAGGTGATATTTTATGGTCAAAGCTTGGTTTTGTGCCAATGAAATAGAGCTTCGTCTGCCTGAATATTTAATAAGAATAAAAACAAGTATTGGAGTGACATAAGCTTCTTAGAGTTTCATGCTGAAAGAGTGGAGAGTTTTAAGTCTGACTATAAACATGAATAATCTATGACATTGAAAATGTGACGCCAGAAAATATGACAGATACATTAAAAGAATTTGATACTGATATACCTACTTTTTAAAAACAAAAACAAAGCCAGACAATTACTAAATGCAGAGCAAGCTGAACAGGCCCAAACAAATCTGATAATCTCTGCTCTGCTTAGCCACATGCCAGTGTATAATGGCTACAGATACCTGATTTGCAGCTGTATTTTTTTAACTTATATTTGTATGAAAGAAAGTGAAAAGCAATTCATGTTATATTTTTCTTTTCCTATTCTTTCTTTTTTGCCTTTTACTTTTTTCTGAGATTTTTGTTTTTTCCAATCCTCCCTCCCTCCCTCTGTGTGTGTGTGTGTGTGTGTGTGTGTGTGTGTGTGTGTGTCTAACATTACTGGACTTGAAAAAAAATATAGTATTATTTTGCTATTGCTAGACCTGGTCAAGTTTGCTAGAGTAAATGATGGCCTAACCAAGCATCAGTAGATTTAATTCTAATGACAATAATGATAGCTTGGAGAAGCAGTCTTCATCCTTAGCATTTGGTTGGTGGATAGTTGCAGAAAAATAATTGAATACACTCAAGGCTATAGACACTGTTTTAAGTGTGTATGTTTACACACACACACACACACACACAGGGGGGGAGGGAGGGGGGGAGAGCACAATATATTGCATTAACTCCAATGTGTCTAATTCAGAAATAGTTCTGCAAAAATCAGCAAAATGAAAATTTCCTATACATTGCTTCTTTATTGTTGTTTGCCACAGCAAAACCTGTAACACATTAATGTGTAATTTAAAGTGGAGATGCTGAAATCTTGAATTCTGGGGCTAACCTCCAAAAATTTAATGGAATATTGTGTTGAAGTTGTTTAGCCATTTAGAAAGTTTGATTCTATTCCTCAGGCAGAACAGCTACTTGTTTGTGGAAGAGATTTTTACTTTATCTACCAGGATTTTATATTTGTAAAAGCACACAAGAGGTAATCCAAAAGTTATTATATCTATCTTCTAATCCAACAGTGGAAAACTAGTCTTCTGTGTCATAGAGTGGACAAATAAGAAATTAAGCCAGGTAACAAGATACTACCACTCACCAAAGAATTCATAATTTGGCTGAGAAAGTTTGTTATTAGCTTCAGCTACCAAATTACTGATTTCATCAACAGGTATGTTAGTGACGATGAAAGATCTAAATACAACCAAAAAAGGACGATATTAATGTAATTTTTTAAAATTGGGGGGGAGGGGCGGGTTTACTTCTGCATATGCTCTGGATTATTAAAGTTGTGCTGTGTCTTGTATCTTACATCTTTACTCCCAATTCCCAGCTGCTCCTAAATGTTATGGGAAAATTTTATAGGGTGACAACTGGCAGAGGTGAAAGCTGTGAATACTTCCTCGGGTAGTATTCTGGTACTCCAGAAGTTGATTTACCCGTGTGAACTTAATTCCATGGTTCAGTAGTTGAGCCACTTTACTTCTTGTTCAGCTGTTGTGTGTCTTCAATTGCTGAAAGGGGAATCTTTCCATGTATAGCTTGCAGGACATTTTTTTACTTGACTCATAGTTCCCAGGCCTTTCCAAAGCTTCAGCTGCCTTAGTATAATGCCAAAATACTACAATTTTAGTAGAGAATGTACATAATATCAATTAAAAAGTAGACAGGGGGCATTAATGGAATATTAGTCTTTGCACCCATTTATAGGCCAGCCAGAAGTAAGATTTGTTTTACTAACAAAGTTTTCAACATTTTGAGATAAGTGGCAGGGAAGATGTTCATAACTTGGTTTCAAATTAGAAGTTGAAATAGTGATGGTGTTATAATTAAAGGAACATGGTGGCTCAGTGGCTAAGATCCTGAGTTTGTCAATCAGAAAGGTCGCCAGTTCGGTGGTTTGAATCACTAGTGCTGCGTAACGGAGTGAGCTCCTGTTACTTGTCCCAGTTTCTGCCAATCTAGGAGTTTGAAAGTGCGTAAAAATGCAAGTAGAAAAATAAGAGTCCATCTTTGGTGGGAAGGTAACAGTATTCTGTACGCCTTCTGCGCATCTTCAGCATTTAGTCATTCTGGCCACATGACCACAAAGACATCTTTGGACAGCGCTGGCTCTTTGGCTTTGAAACGGAGATGAGCACTGCCCCCTAGAGTTGGGAACAACTAGCACACATGTGTGAGAGGAACCTTTACCTTTACCTGATTGAAAGTGCTCTGACAAAGTGTGTGTGTACAAACACACACACACACACACACACACTTAAAATAGCATATTTCCTTATTGTCTGTAATAATTGGGAAATAGTTTATATGTGCTGCCTCTTTACACATGTGCATTATACTTGACATTATCCAGAATTTGGCTCATTATGTATCCTTTCCCCCCCATTTTGTTCTGGATAGTGGTAATCTAGCTAGGAGGAAACTAAAAGAACTGCCAGAAACAAAAAAAAATACTTGATTGCTATTGTCTGTGAGCCTCCATACAATAATTAAATTTTAAAAATGGTGCCTGCATAGTTCTCCTGATTTGATTTAATCTATTAGGCAGATGTGCAGACAGATCTATTTATTGGTCAAGAAATGTCTCTCCCCCCCCCTTTATTCCAAACATTGTCCACACTCATTAAGACTAGCAAAACCTATCATCATTGTTTTAGTCTGTGCAATTACTTAGTTTTCCTTCACTTCTCATTTGTTTTTCTAGCTTGCTAAAACTCTCAGCATAACGATTTAGTTTAAGAAATTGAAATGGTGTCATTGTTCCTTGTGATATTACCAAACATGAATTCTCTTATAATCCGATGCATAAACCTCATTTAAAATATTTCAAACTGTCACTATTTTCTTTAAAATAGGAATTATTTTATCAGCATGCTACCAAGAGAAATCCTTTTAACAATGTTTTATCCTTAATGAAGTACCTGACTAGTTCAATACATGGTGTGACTCAAATGACTCATTTTTTTTTATTCCTTGTTGATACTTAGTAAGAAACATTCTTTTATGTAAGCTTCTGAATTAAAGTTGAATGATTCTAGAGATTAAACAATAAAACCAACAATGGAGAGAGATTACTAATTAAGATTTGGGGCAAAACGTATCTTCTTTTGTTATCTTTAACCAAACTTTTTAAAAGTTTCAATTCTTTAATATATTTCCTATTATGGCTATCAGGTGGGACATGATTTGAGATAGTATCTGGAAAACTAATATTAGTTTGTTGATTATTTCTTTACAAAAGCGTTTTAAAACATGTATTCAAGGCTTGAAGTCCTCATATAAAATTTGGTTCAAAATTGAAGAATTTATCATGCTGATGATATATCATGGAGCACTTCATCAAATACTTTATAGAAGTCAGGATTTCTTATATCACTTTTGTAAAGTAATAGTATATTTAGCATTCCCACAATATATTAAGTATTTTCATGATAAAAATAAAATAAATCGAATGTTTGTTCTTTACAAATTCATACTGATGTCTTAAAATTATTTCATTGCTGTTTGGATCCTTGCAAATGGTTCTCTACAGATCCAGGCTACAGTCTATATTCTTCTGTGGCATTGTCCACATGGATCCTTTATGTTTTCACTAACATCTGAATGTGAAGCCATATTTATTATCTTTGCTGCCGCCCTTTTGATGCCCCTCTCTACCAATGTTTCTTCTCCACGGAATAATTTGCCATTATGTTTTCGTATCTATCTATTGAGGAATATTATTTATCTTTTTACATTAGCTTCTTTAGCCATGGAATCCTACTTATTCCTTTGAATTCATGAAAATCTATTTTTGTTCAAGTTAGCATTTCTGAAAGTGCTACTTCTGCTAGTTCCAATCTCTTAACTAAGTCAAGAGAAGGTAATACTGCTGTGTCCTTTCTATCCTTTGAAAGATATAGAAGAGAGTGAAAGGCATTTTCCAAAGAACCAGACATATTGGCTTGGTTTCCCAAAGATGTCTATTACTATTAGAAGTTTTATATCTAAGTATACTTAAACTAAAGTAAAGTAAAGCATGAGAGTAAAACTGAAATGTTAGTGATTTCATATGCACTGGTAATCCAAGGCATTTTCTTAGCAAGCAATAGAAGTGGATTGTTCTGTTTTTTTAGGCCTCCTTTGAAATTAGGATTAGGATAGGGTTCTCAACAGTGTGCCACAGAGTCAGTTCTTAACAGTAAGACACACCTTTCACTATGACATTATTTAATAAATCATTAAAATGATCAAAGCTAAGGTTGGAGACCGGACGGTAATTAATCAACAATGCTGGGTCCAGGGAAGGCTTCTTGAGGAGGGGTCTCACCACTGCCTCTTTCAAGGTGGCCAGAAGAGACCCTCACTCAAAGAGGCGTTCACTATTTCCTGGAGCCAGCCTCGTGTGACCTCCCGGGAGGCCAGTGCCAGCCAGGAGGGACACGGGTCCAATAAACATGTGGGTTGGGTACTCGGTGCCTAAAAGGTTCTCCATCACTGGTCTAGCAGTAACAAAAAGTCTGAAAGAGAAATTGGAGGATTGTTTGGGCCTTACTGGTTGCAACATCTTAGAAGTTACTTTTCCTACTCAGAGAATTCATATCATCTAACCACCTCTCTCAAAATTTGTGTGTGTGTTTGTGTGTATGCACATGTGTATATGTGCATAGGCATTTATGTATTTTGAAATCATTTTATTATATGCTTTTCCTATCTCAAGAGAAGCAGACATCAGTCCAGTCTTTTATTACTGGGAAAATTGCTTTGTGGTCCTTAAAGTGAATGACTTTTCATTCTAGTTTGGTTCTTAGTAATATTATAATATACTTTTAATGGGGTTCACCAACTTAGTAACCTAGTTATAGTGAACTATTTTCCAATTTTAGATGTACTTGTTAGGGAAAATGCCCAGTGCCTACTTCTGAGGGCACTGGATTGGTGCATTTTACAGCTCCCTTTGATACATTTGTAAGATAACTGAAAATACTCAGGAGAACAGAAATATTGGTTTTTAATTATTATATTTCTTAAATTACGTGATGATATGACACCTTAATGGAACATAGCAATAGAACTAGAAGCACCAAAGAGCAAAGAAGGGATGCAGAAGGGAGGAACACACATAGAGATAGGTCTACTTCCTACTACTAAAGTTAAAAAAATATTAAGTTATTCTGTCTGTGATAAATTTTGCAGCATACCCAAGCTTCTCTTACAATGCTCATAAAGATGACCACAAGAAATACTGTAATCAGATCCCCAGAGTATGATATGCCTTTAATGTATTATAGCTAAGGTTGTGTAGTGCACCAATTTGGAGTATCCCAGATTTTACTAGATCATTTATCACAGAAATGGACATCTCTGCAGTAAGCCTAGAATTGAAATTTGGAGAAAGTAAGACCCCCAACTGCAAGACAATATCTACTTTGGAATGTGCTAAAGCAATGTTTATGATTCCAACATTAAAGTGCCCAATCCAGGACTTTTCTACTTTATACTCATGATACTTCCTTTTCTTGATAAGCCAATAAATAAAATTTTGGTTTGTAATACAAAGGTCTAATTGCTATCTCCTCACTCACAAATGTGTCATAGCACTTGCCACTTGCCACTTCAAAAATTGGTAAATACCGTTTTGAGCCAATGGCTCTGCTGTTTTATTTGTTTGTTTATTCAGTTTATAGCCACCCATTTCAAACCAGCAACTTTAGGTGGCTAACAATCATTAAAAATGATTAAAAAGAACTGCAAACAAAAGGAAATTAAATACAAATAGTAGCCAAGCTATGTTATAATCCATGGTATCAGCATAACCAGGAAATGAAGTTACAGTCAATTTCTCTGTTAAAAAAAATTCAAATTGGAATTCAATTTCTTTTTCTCTGCTCGATTCTAAGGAGAGAGTGAAAAGTCACACTGATGGGCTTGACTGAGTTGAGAAAACTGAAGGCAGTCAAGACTAGGAGGCATGGCTAAAAACTCTAAAATAACTCAATCACTGGACAGACAAACTGAAGTTGAACCCGTGCTTGGATTCTCCAAGCACCCCACAGGAGAACACCTGGTGCCTGCCAACTGACATTCCTTGGATAATGGCATTCAGAATATGCCCATCCTACCAAACAAAATTTGACAAATAGAAAATTGGAGAAGATGGTCCCTCAAGTATTCTGGTCCCAAGTCATGAAGGTCTTTAAAGGTGAGAGCTAGTACCGTGAATTTTACTCAGGAACACACTGGCAATAGTGGTGGGTTCCGGATCCCATTGCAAGAGAGAAACATTATTCTTAATTCCAACAACTTGAACATTTCTGCCAATCTGAGAAGGTGATTTTATCAAGTAAAGTTTGGTATCACACTTGAAATAAACTTTCCATTGCTTAAAGGTTATCATTCTTTGATGAAATTTCAAGATAGTCATTCTGAATTAGGAACTCTTTACAAACCTTACACAGGATAAAATATCCTATGAACTGGAATATTTTATATAAAACATAAAGCATCCCATGTCCCCATAATCTGAACCTTCAAATAGATACACATAGTCTTATATTTTAACTCTACAGTATTCCAATATCTCAGGGGATGCCACAAAGAAGAGGTAGTCAAACTATTCTCCAAAGAACCTGAGGGTAGAAGAAGAAGCAATGGGTGGAAACTAATGAAAGACAGAAGGAACTAGAACTAAGGAGAAATTTCCTGACAGTTAGAACAATTAACTAGTGGAACAACTTTCCTCCAGAAGTTGTGAATGCTCCAACACTGGAAGTTTTTAAGAAGATGTTGGATAACCATTTGTTTGAAGTGGTGTAGGGTTTCCTGCCTAAGCAGGGGGTTGGACTAGAAGACCTCCAAGGTCCCTTCCAACTCTATTATTCTATTAATGACCACAATTGAGCCCATTTTTGTTGTTAAGCAAGGCAGTTTTTAAATGAGTCATTTCTCATTTTATGATCAATTTGCAGTGATTGTTAAGCAAATCACTATAGTTTTAAATGACTCATGCAGTCAATAAGTGAACCTGGCTTCCTCCCTTGACCTGGCTTGTCAGAGGTTCCCAGGAAAGGTTGCAAATAACAATCCATTAGACTCTGGGATGCTGCAACCATCGTAGATGGTTATTTTGGCTGTACACCGCCCTGAGTCCTTTGGGAGTAGGGCGGTATAAAAAACCAATAAACCTAAACCTAAACCTAAGTACTTCTTGTACTCACCCAATGGGATGTTATGTGGCATATACCATCATTGGTAAAATATATGACTATTTGATATAAGTAATTTCATGTTAACTTTATTACACATACTTTTTAAGTTGATCATATTCAAGAAATTTAAATAATTAAAGTTCAGCAAATTTGCTCTACATTTTAATAATACTTTCAGATACTGATCAGAGAATTGACATCTTATTCAGTACCAGGGTAGAAAATAGACATCTTTACAAGTTGGGGTGTGTAAATTATAGAGAAATCTAAGATTCATTTAGATCAAACAATGCAACGCATTTCAATCTGCCAGATTTTCATCCATTATTCGGATGAAAGACTAAATATTTTCTTTCCTAATTCAAGGTCTTATTAAATGGAAACAGTATGTTTTGTGTGCAAAGTATATTGCCAATCAGTCTCTTTAAAAAATAATAATAATCACATTTTACTTTTAATGCTATCTCCTGCTCACAAATACATCCTGGTTTGCAGTGTTATTTTGACCACATGATGAATCAGGACTATTAATGAAACCGTTACTACCATTAGACCAAGATTATATGTCAACTGAAAATGCACAGTCTGCAATCCTGCATACAGCTGGCTGCTTAAATTCTCAAAGACAACATGACTGAAAGAGCGTAACTACATGCTGAATAAAAGTCTTCTCTGAAAGCAACCAATACAGATTAATTTGCATTTTTTAAATAATCCAGAATGTATTATAATTTTGTTGTTAAAATCTAAGACAAGTAAACAAGCAAAAATCAAAATGAATATGGCATTAGAAATGCCCTGCTAACTTCAAAAGCAGGAATACTGAGCATAGAAAACTTTTTCTTTCATTACCGTCTGTCAATAGCAGAACTAATTGAAAACTTCTAAATTTAAGACAGAGCAGCATGAAGTCTCTATCTTACTCTACCTATACATCAATAGGTCATTCTCAGTTAATTAAGTGGAGGCGTAATCAGCTTAATTTATGTACTCCAAAGCAGTTAATGATATCTTAGTACAGTACCTGACGTTTGGCCTGCCCATATAACATGCAGAGTATTCGAAATCTATTCTGTTGCTCTCTGACTTCAGTTTCCTCTTTTCTTTTTGCATATTTCTTGTCCATCTGTTCATGCTGAAAATAAATTAAAATTCCTGAAGTAAATAGCAAAAGAGAGCCTTAATTAAAATAGCAAACTAACAATAATGACATTCTTATAAGGCATAAAACTTAAATAAAACAATAACTTGTTATAGCAAAAGCTATAAATTAGCAGTACCGAAGACATTTAGCATTGCTTATAAGGCTAAGACTAACAGAAGAACAAGACTAAGAAGCTTAAAAGTGTTCAAGAATTATATCCTGAATGCTGGCTGCTAAAAAGAAAGAGTAAATAAGTGTTGGGTTTAATAGTTTTATAAGTGTCTGAATCCTAGAAGTTAAAAATGTGGTACCTAGACAAGTAGATCATCATTTTTCTATTGCAGCAAAAACGCTTCCTTCTTGCCATCTCTGCAGCTTGTCTTCATTTTACTGAAGCTGCAAGTTTACACACAAAGACAAACCACAATGTCAACCAATTGGACCTCACTTAAGGAACCGAGGCGATCGATTCGTAAAGCAAAGAATGAACAGGACCCCATTTCTGAAGTACGTTGCTCAAACTGCTCTTTCATTAAAAGATGCTCTCTCTTATTGATTTTGGCTTAAGTAATGAGAAAGCTTATCCAAAAATCTTTAGCATTTGGGCTCAAGTTAAGGAAATCAATAGAGTCATTTCCCATTTGAACTGCATATGTGAATTTTATGTACGAGAGACAAGACAAAGCCCAAATCAGATAAATCAATAACATTGCCAATAGAACATGAAACTGACAAATGACATTTTTAAGCAATTAAAGTGAGCTGTAAACACAGAGAGGTTAATCAATTACAATCTTTGGCTATTAACAGTTTTTAATTTGTATAAATATTATATAGTAAAGTGATTCCTGGTAAATGAGGTGGTGTGTTTGGCTTTCACCCAATAATGGAACATTTATTGCAAAAGGATGTAAAGAATAGATAAAGACTTGTATTTAAATAATGTTCATTTTCCACAATTGTAATGGTATGTGGGAATGACCTTGGGATACAGGGCAATGAGATGCAGACAAGGAAACCATGAGATAAAAGGCAACTTCGTCCATAGCAGGAATGTGGCCAAGGGAAGAGGGCACAAGATACCCTTCCTAGTTTCTTAGGTTGTAAAAGAAGACAGAAGAATACTTTCAGACTTACAAGAAAGTCAGCCTCATGAGGTAGACCATACAGGAAGCATGCTGAGTTTGAGGTAATTCTATTTTATTGTAAGGTTACATTAACAGAGTCTTGCAAGTCTAAAATTTCTTCTCTTTCAAGTTCATTTCCACATACCATTACAATAATAAAAGAAATACATAAAATATGTGTATTAAAGTGCAACCTGAGTATGATTAATGAAATACAAAATTCAGGATTCAAGGACTTATTGCATGATTAGACAATCTTTTTTCAAGTACCATTCCTACAGGTTTTGGTATCAGACATACTATCTTTATTCTGAACATAAATATTAATAATATTGATTTGCAAAATGCTTCTTTTCCATATAATACCAATATAACTATGAGACATAATACAGTCTCTCATTTTATCTGGTTCTGAAATTTGTAATCCAATACTTGTGGAAGTCTTAATGTATTTGTAACTGCGTAACAAAATCTAGATAAATTATTGTTCAATGAAATAAAATGTTGATCTTAGCAATATCTGACAATACTTCTTGGAGTTGGGTGGAAAATGTTAAGAGTGAAAGCCAATCTATGACTTCTTTTTTCATTGTAGGTGGGAACTATTATATAGTCAGTGAGGCTGAAGGTAAACAAAAAAAAAAGTAAAAATGTAACTTTCCCAAATTTGTTTACAAATTTTAGCTAAGGTGTGTAGGAATCACATCATAATACTAATGGCGATCTTAACAACCCTGGCATCAAGTAGGAGACAAACTCTACATCTAATTGAAGATCAAACAGGTTCCTGACCAACCTAGCAGACAATTTTTGTCTTTCAAAAGGTATAGGAGGAACAAGAGAGTTGACTGTACTAGATTTAGTTCACACTAAGATGAAATGGTAGAAGGGGTTGAAGTTACAGGAATTTGGGGAAGTGTGAATTTTGGAATTCAACATAATGCAAGCATAAGCAATAGAACATAGTCAAAATAGTGTCTTGGATTTTCAGAGAGCTGATTTCAACCAACTTGGAGAGAGCCTGGGAAGGTTTCCAGGTTGGAAATCGTAAAGGGGAAAACAATGCACGTAGCTTGGGAAACTCTGAAAATGAGATTATAAATGCCCAGCCTAACACAATACCACTGAAAAAAGAAAAATAAGATATCCCAGAAAAAAATAAAGCTAAATAAACAACTCTGATTAAACTGAAAGACAAAAAGGACAATATAAAATGAGGGAAGAAGAGCAATGACTAAGGTAAAATACTAGCATACCTGCCTGAATATGCAAAGATGAAGTCAGGAAATCTAAGGCTCAGAATGAATTTAGGCTTATAACAAATGTCAAAAATAATAATTAAAAAAGTTTCTTTCGACATATAAAAAATAAGAAAAAAGTCATGAAAACAACCATTCTACTAATGAGAAAATATGGCAAAGAGGTAAAGGGCAACAGGGAGAAAGTGGAATTGCTTAATTCATTCTTTGCATTACCTTTATACAGAAGAAAAAAAATAGTTCAATATAACAAGAATACCAGAAAAGACATCTCCTTCTATCTCCTAAAGCAGCTCCCTCTCCTGTCTCTTTCCCTCCCTCCTTTCCTCTCCCTCCCTCCCTCTCTCTCTGTCCAACTATCTGTTAGCTCATTATTCATTTATGCAGGTTCTTCAGACTTTTCCCAATTTTCCTTATTATCAGATCATTTATGTGTTTCCTTTCAATATTACATTTTTTTCAAAATTTCCCATTTTACTTAAGACTTATCTTTTAAGACTTGAAACCCACCTTTTACCTAATTTCATTAAATTCAACCTTCAGCAGGATATGTAACTGACTATCAGTTTTATCTCTCTCAGGTATTTTAAATTCCAACATGACATAGGCAGTTTCCCTCAAGATGTCTGACACCATCAGTCCATTGACCAATCCCTCTGTGTTGGTGAGGACTAAGGCCAAGGAGCCGATTCCCTTGTTTCTTCTTCCATCTCTGAAAAAATGAAATTGTCAGCAGCAGAGATAAGAAATCTGTTCTACCTCTCTCTCCTAGCCAAGTTAATTTTCCAACTGATATCAGGGTAATTGAAGTCTCCCATTACTACTATAGCCTGCCCTCTTGAACTTTGTGGGTTGATTTGAAAAGGAATAATTCACACTTTTTCTGCCTGGGTAGATGCCTGCAATAAACTCCCACAATGGCATCACTTTTGTTTCTTATTCCATTTAATATTATGGAGATCTTTTCATAGGATTTCCATGTCACGAATTATGATTTTTTTTTCACAGGCATATCGGTTTAGCTTTCTTTTCTGTTGAGACTAGCATCAGCCCAGCCACAATAAACTCTCTAATTTTGATAGATAATACACAGTAGAAACTATTTAATTTTGTCTTTTCCTAATAAAACCTTTTGGGTCTGGCCACCACAATATCTAAAATACCTTTGTGCATATAAATTAGAATCTATATAATCAGAGGAGAACTTCATGCTCTGCATGCATTTCTATTCAGAAGCAAAGGGACTCTCACAGGTTTTATATGCCTTAAATATATGCTGTACTTTAGTTCTTGCTGCAGCACCTAGGTGTATCTATTGATTATCATTTTAAAACATTACTGTATCTTTATCTTGAATTCCATACAAAAAGGATTTTCTGAAGTTTCAAGACGAACAACAAACAATAAATATTGTTTGCATTCATATTTTTGCAAGTTCATGCACTGCTTTAAATGCATAGAGTTTCTGACAAAAAAGAATTAGATTCGCCATTTCAGCATTGCAATGTAGCAATATTATAAAATTATTTCTGAAATCAATAATGCTTTTGGTTCCATAGCTAATCTGGAATGCTGTTTATAAAGATATTAAATAAATGGATTACTCAGATTTTTGCTATGTCTTTCCAGAAAAAGATCTTTTCAATAATTTCTCATTTGGAATTGGGATAATAAATGAATGCGATCTTTATTAGTGAAGGTAGAGTAATATACATAAAACAAATACTCATTGAATTATACAGTGTGATAACATCTACATGCCTACTTGTGCTTGTCATTTTTTCAGCCTGTTGGCCACATCAGAATTATAACAACTTGATTTATCCACTACATTTAATACATAATATAACAAAACACCCATATGTATGGCTTATAATGCATAATTTAAACATGATTATTATATATTTCACCCCTACCTTCCTGACTTAACCATGATCTCTTATGCATTGAGATATTTTTGTCTGTATGATATGCAGTTCCCCATATGAATGTCAGTTTGGATTAATGAATATTTTCATAAAAATATTCCAGCAATGAATGTTTTAAAAACCTTGTCATAACAATCACTAAATTTACACATGACAGCAAGCATGTGTTACTGCATTTTTATCTTAAATATTTGATGACTTTTCTGTTTAAACCCAAGATTCATAACCCCAAGGACTTTGTTTTCCTATGGTATATGGAATTCAAGAGACATTAGAACAGCCTTCATTTTCTGCATCAGTAATATTGTTCAGAGAAGCACTAGATAACATCTTTTATTTCTACTCTGCTGCTTTATTCAAATATTTTAATCACATTTGTAGTTATTTCCTCCTCTCGGATTCTTTAGCCATATCTGCACAGAAATTATTATCAGTGATCTCTTTGTCCCAAGTAAAATGGAAATAATTTTTATAATGTATTATGAAAGACAATACATTAGAACCTCCTTCTTTCCCTTATGTATATACATATATGTAAGTGCCCATAAATTATTCTGATTGATTATCATAAAAATATCCTTGGAAGCTACATCATCATAAGCAATGATGTATGGAGTAGGGATATTCTATTTGCTGATAGGCAGACCTTGAAAATGCAGACTTGAGATTTCCTCCCCCGTTCCCAAAAATGGTTAAATGTTTTTACTTATTTAAAAAGGAAACCAACAAACCATTGTTGGAGCAATATATTACTATGTTATAACTGAAGGTTGTCCACTGAAGGGTCACCCTCACTTGACCTTGTTTGCACAGAAAGGTAAGCTCACCATGGTAACCTTGGTCTTGTGGCTTTCTATACAGTAAATCATTTCAGCTCTCCTTGTGTAATTCTTTTATTGGCTGTGCAATTGAAATGTCATGCTTCACGAACAGAGAAGCTAGTAATTTCTTACGGATGATTAAACCACCTCTGTAATGTATGAGCATGGATGAAATTGTATGTAACAGTCTTAGGCATGAAAATCATGGGAGGAAGAATGAACACTTACATTTTTCAGATGCTCTAATACACAATTACATATGATCACATACTACCTAAAGATACACACTTTCCGGACACAGCCATGCACAACCTTTTGTCTTCACGGAGACCTCTCTTAAATAATTTTTTAATTTACTTTCCTTTTAAATTCTTTGTTTGATATGTTAAGTGTAAAAATGTCCGAGAAGGCATACAGAGGACCATTAGTACCTTAAAAGATTGCTTTTTACCCAATATGTTCATTTTATCTCCAGCAATCAAAATTGAAAAAATTAAAATCAAGGATTATAATTCCTAAGGAAATCCCTTGTACTTTCAAATAATTTTTGTATTGATTTTCCAAAATATACCCAGTTTAGTTCCATGTTTGTTAAAATCAGCAGTGGGATTCACTTACCTTCCCTACCAGTTTGCAAATGTGAGTGTGCACATGTGTTGCATCTACACATGCACACCGCCTTCTGCTCATGCGCAGTGCTCATGCATTATGTCAGGGTAGGTGGGCGGAGCATCCATAGCTGCTGCTACTGGTTCACCCGAACCGGAGAAAACTGGCTGAATACCACCTCTGATTAAAATGGTTTATGCATGTATTTATATCATGAGTACACAAGTGAAAAAAATGACCCTAAATTAAAGTCACCTTTTCAATGAATAGTTAATAGCTCCTTAATTCTGTCAACTTAAGAGTACCAATTTTAACTGAAACACATCCTGGAGATGTTCCCCAAGTGTGAAAATATATCTGTGAACATATTTGCATAATATATAAGTAGACAGTTATGGCTCTATATAAACCTTTCAAAAGCTACATTCCAAAAATGACAAAGCCAGGAGAAAAAGAAATTTATAACTAGTAATTAAATTAATTGCCTATAAAACAAGGTATCCCATTTGCAAAATTAATTGATCCTCAACGGCATTCATACAAGGTACTCCCTCACAGAAACACTAAAAAATATGAGCACATATATTTCCACTCCCTTTTTTCAACATGGAAGGAAGGAGATGGAGAGCAATGGTGGATGAATGCAAGAACCAGGAAAAAGCAGCTGCACAGAAAAAGATAAGAGAGGAAAAGCTTCTTAAGTATTAAAATCAACTTGACACCTCATCCTTGCCAAATAGCATCAATTTTCAGGACAACCCTTGAGTTATCTGCAATTTACCAAAGAGAAAACTGTAGCTATTTGCATCTCCAGCCCACTGTTTTGTTATTGACAACTTATCAATGAATACCGTATTTTTCGGAGTATAAGACACACCTTTTTTCCTCTAAAAAGAGCCTAAAAATCTGGGTGTATTTTATACATCAAATACAGCATTTTTTGCCTCCTGAAACCCCGCCCCTTCACCAAAATGGCCACGTGCATACCCTTATGGAGGCTTCCAGAGAGCTCCTGGGGAGGACAGAAATGAGCAAATAACAAGGCGGTTTTGCCACCCCAGCCCCCAGCAACACTCTATAAGCCTCTATAAGGCTATGCATGCAATCTGTTTGACCAAAAAAGTCCCGTTTTCGTGATAAATGTGCCAGTTTTTTGCTGATTTTTGACCCCCCTCCCAGGAGCACTCTGTAAGCCCCCCCAAGGCTATTCATGCCTTTTATTTGAAAAAAATGGGCCCATTTTCGCGAAAAACGGGCTGTTTGGGGGAGGTTTGCAAAGTGCAAAAAGAGCAGTTTTTCCCTTTTGGAAAGCTGTTTAGTTAGAGTGATTGATGAGAATTATGTTGGTCAAGTACTGTGCCTGCAAAAACCAAGATTTGTTCCAAAAGTGGTCAGTGATTTACTTCTGCAGCACATGGGTAAATACACCTGGAAACATCTATCTATATACCTACCTTCTCTTTCTCTCTCCCTACCTATCTACTGTATTTCTCTCTCTCTACCTACCTACCTACTCTCTCTCTCTCTCTCCCTACCTACCTACTGTATATCTCTCTCTTTCTCTCCCTCTCTATCCCTCTATCTACCTACCTACCTTTTTAAAAAAATTGCCTCTTCAAAACCTGGGTGCGTCTTATAGTCCGGTGAGTCTTATACTCTGAAAAATAAGGTGAGTGATATCAGTGAATCTAACAATACTCTATGTGCTACTAAATATTGGAGGCAGAGGCCTTTTTCTTCCTACCAGATAAATATAAAAGTTTATTGTATGAAGTAATAAGATGCATGAGCCGAACCAGTGTCTGGAATGGTACTAATGTTTGGGTTTATTCAATAATTGCAGTACTCAGAAAACTATCGTTTGAACTTCCATTCAGCACTGATGAAATTTCCATTCCTCCAGAGGAAATTTTACTCCGATGTGCAAGAAAGCAGGCAATCTCATGCACTGAAATCTATATCATACACATCAGGAGCTCATGAATCTTCAGACCACTGGCTGTTCTTCAAGACTGTGAAAATTATCTCCCATCTTTACATATTTACAATATATAGTGTTTACTATATTTTGTTATGCAGCGATCAGTCTCTTCAGGCTAGTACTATTTATGGCAACTTTCCTCATTTACAGCATATGGATTTCATTAAGAATGGCAGTTATAGGTGCCAGTACTAATTTGCTCTCTTCAAAGTAGATCAAAATATTTAAAAAAACCTCTATTTCTTAAATTACTTTAAATGTGCATGGAGTCACCCAATTGTCTTGGTATCATATCACCATACTGGAGCTGTTTTCCTGCTTGAATTTGGTTAAAAATACATATGTAAGTCTAATTACTTTCATTTAATGCCAGTGCCTATGAAAAATATCATATTCTGAAGTCTTTAAAATTATATATACCTATAGTTGCACTTAAATTTGAATCAAATTATCTATTGTTTTATTTTAGAAAAAATAGTTCTTAGCAAGTTACTGTCTATCAGAAACTAAAGTTGGTTTTCCTTGGTTACTACATTGTACTATGTATTTTGAGATTTAAATAGCTGAAGAGTTATGCAGATATCATCTAAGGTTCATAAATTTAGAGTTTTCAAACCATACTTCAGAATTGGAGAATGTGATTGGATAGTATTTTTAACAAGTGAATTTGGCTGGGTTTGCTTATCTCATTAGCAATAATATGGCTTGATCACTCTATGGTTAATAAACCATCATTTGTGTTTAACAGACACAATTTCATTGCCTTGAGAAACACAGATTGCTATGTTTTAATGTTGATAGGTAATTGAGAATTAGTCAATTATGTGTCAAACGACTTTAATCTTTGAAAAGTAACCTTTTGATATGTGACCTAACATTGACAACAGGACATTTACCCATCTGTAGTAAAATGTCCATGTGTTGCTAATGGATAATGAGTGATTTCTGTGGAAAACAGAATGTTAGACTAGACAGTATTTTGATTTGTCTAAACACATTACTTCTTATATGACTAATGCAGTCTTTCCTACCATGACTATTAGAAAAGAACACAGACCATTATACATTATGTCTTCATGTCTTCCCTTTATGGTAAAATAATAAATGTAGAAATCACATGTAGAGAATAGACAATTGGGTCATATTGATCTATTCACTGGCTATTTCCAATATTTTAAAAAATCTAAATAGACTAAACCATAGGGAAAAAATATCTTGGTTACATAGCTTCCTCTTTTGAGTAGCTGACTAATAATCAAAATCAGGATTTTCCATTGTGTAAATTCTAAGGCTATTCCCCTAACATTTAGTTTGGTGTGTAACCAAAGTAATAAACTCTTAACAGCTCTGACTTTTAGATAAAATAATATAGACTTCCTAACCATTTCTGAATTGCCATTTGTCTTAATGTATGTACTATATGTGGAAGCGCTAGTTATCATTGTCCTTTTGCATAACCTATGTCTGCTCTTAAAGTATCTGAAAAGCATGACATTAAAATATGTTTTGAAAAGGAAGCCACCTTATCCAGAAGCCTTAAACTTGGATTTCATATTTCAGTTGAGTTATTTTTATCATTTTATGATAGTAAATAGATACTATCAATAAATATACTTGAGTGTATTTGTTGTTACAAAGCTGGAAGTACAGACATCTGTTATATAAGGATATATTGCCAAGATGAGTAGAGAAAAAATGTTGAAGTTTTTTTTCATGTAGAAAAAAATAATGATTAACGGAAAAAGTGGATAAAATGTTTTTATATCTTTTTCATATTGGAACCTGGAGCTATTGATTGAAGAGGAATGGACAGAGATGCACAACACTGAAGAATGTATTATCACAAAGTATAGCAATGTTCACTAACTGAGCAAGTTTTCATGGAAGATCAAGTGAATAAAGCTATCAAGAGTGGTAATTGCTATATATACTATATATCCTATATAGCCCTTTAACTCTACTTTCTGGAAAACACTAGCAAAATGATGTTTTTGTAGGAAAAGAAAGCTAATTTGTGGGAGCCTTAGCTTGCTCTAATGTACTTATATTTATTTCTAAATTACTATCATTAAAAAGCTTTTTCTTTAGACCAATGTACACTGGCATGCACAATTTCTGTTCCTGGTTAAAAGAAAAAGCTACAAGTGAAGAAATATTTTTTATTATTTAATCGTCCTTTCACATCTGCCTCTAACATTTATTAGACTTATCAATGTGTCAAGTTCCTCTTAGATACAGGCTCATCTACATTTTCAGGGATTTTTGCTGGTAAAGAAATGAAGAAATATGAGCTCTGGCCAAATCAAAAATCTAAGTGGGAGCCATATTCAGCAAAAAAAAAAAAAGCCTCATGAAGTTAAGGAAATTATATTTAATTGGAAACCTTCTGGTTGAAAAATTTCTATTAGACACACCAAGTAGCCACCAGTTGCAAATAAAGGGATTCAAGATTTTACCCTTTATACAAGTTTTGCCCTTCTTGTTCTGTTCCATTTTTGATCTGCAGAATATATTATGAACTATAACCGGGAGCTGATAACCCGGAGTTGCCTGGGTATTTATTTATAAGGGAAAATGTCCAGACTACATGTAATTTCTAATGTTGGATTTTCCCACTTTTATTTATTTATTTATTTATTTATTTATTGAATTTATACCCCGCCCTTCTCCAAACGGACCCAGGGCGGTGCACAGGAACATTAAAAACATACAAACATATAAAACTATTTTTAAAAAACTTATTCAACTCCAAACCTGTGCTAAAACCGAATTAAAATCCCCATTTTAAAAACTATCTACAAGTCAGTATTAGAGACTACGCTAGGCCGGCTAGTTGGAATAAATGTGTCTTCAGACACTTGCGGAAGAGGCGGAGGTCAGAGATGGTACGGAGTTCAGGGGGCAAGTCGTTCCAAAGGGCTGGTCCCGCCACAGAGAAGGCTCTCCCCCTGGGTGTCGCCAGTCGGCATTGTCCGGCCGACGGCACCCTGAGGAGGCCCTCTCTGTGGGAGCGTATCGGTTTAAGGGATGTATGGGGCAGGAGGTGGTCTCGCATATAACTAGGCCCCAAGCCATGGAGCGCTTTAAAGATGGTCGTTAGAACCTTGAAGCGCACCCGAAAGACTACAGGAAGCCAGTGCAGCTCGCGCAGGATAGGTGTTATGTGGGAGTGTCTAGGCGCTCCCGTAATCACCCGCACGGCTGCGTTCTGGACTAGCTGTAGCTTTCAGGTGCCAGAGGGAGAGGGAGGGAGCCTTCTTGTGGAGTACTGTGATGCCGTTAGCATGGCAACTCCACTGTGCTGTACAGTAGAACCCATTTTACAGCAGTAAAATATATAATATAAATATATAATATATATAAATCTAATACAATGCCATACCATACCATACCATCTGTCTTGAATGTAGAAGCACGCTTACTCTACTTTTTCTGCATTGTGGTTAAAATTGTATCCTTTTTATGACTTGATCTTGAATAGACCATTAAACATACAGTAAAGTGAACCCAAGAAGGAGCTGAGAGGTATTAGAAACTACAACTGTATATGCTCCCAGGCTACCTCCCTGATTGACCTATGTATAAAGAATGCCATTTGACTCTTAGTCTCAAACTGAAAAACAACATAGATTATCATTTTTTCCGTCAGCTCTTCTAACATAGTCATGCTGCTTTGGAACAGAATTCCTAATTCCTTTGGAACAGAATTCCTAATTGGAAGTCTGGTCTTCCCAGTTCTCAGTACACAACAGCCTAGAAGAGGTCTCTGCCCAACTGAAAGCCTCCTAACAAACCAAATCTGTCTCTAGCTATACATCTCTTTGGTATTGTTTTCAGCTGGGTAATTATGAGAAAGGGTAGAGGAACAAGTTGATTTCCTCATACTAATTTAAAAGAACAGTTTGAAAATGAAAGCTACATTAGTTAATGATTTGTTTAATAGCAATGATACAAACTGTTTTATATTCTCCTCAAAGGTCAATGGATGGAGATTTTGTTAAAACGTAACTTATACTTAATCTACATTTAATGGTTATTATATATAGTTATTTGATTATTTGTTATTATGAAAAATAGCTTTGCTTAAGTGAATTGGTTCTCTTATAAAAATGCACAGATATATTTTAACATATTGTTATGGAAGTAAAAATGAATATTCAAAAGTCAAAGATCAGAATCAAAATACTATTTATATCGCATACTGCTGTATAAAGCTACATATAATGGAATATGTCTAAAAGCTCAGATACAGTCAAATACATTTTTGAAGTGGTCATATTTACAAAAAAAAATCCTGAAGATATAACATAATGGGAGAAGAATAACCCCTCAGATGGGACCCAAATTATTTTAGAATTATAAAATGTGCATGGAAAACACAAAAGCTGAACCTTTTGGATACTTCTCAACAATAAACCCTATAAAGTGTGGTGTGGCAATGGAATTATATACAATATTTATTTCTCATTTTCTCTGCAGATGTTATAGATTATAAATGATCGACAATGTCTTCTACTTCCAGAGACTTGATTCTTAACATTTCTCAAAATTAAAACAAAATGAAAAAAAGTTCAGGTATGTTGTTCTTTTTCACATGACTTATCAGTGTATAAGGGTTCATGAATTGGAATAGTAACATGGTAACAGGTCAGCCAATGGGGAATGTTTGGTGAGCCAGATGGCTCAGAGCCTGGGGGTGGCTTAGGTTCACTGATCTGTATATATAGGAGTGCTTCTGTGATTATTGATTCTGTACTTCTGGATTCTCAGTTCTGGTTCTAGATTCTCCTGTATGGTATTGTATATAAAGAAGTTTCTTGTATAAATGAATCCTGCTGAATTATTTACTTGTGTGCTAACATGAGAGTATAGAAACCTGATGTATTTAAATTTCTGACAGTACACAAAGATCTGATAAGAAATCCTTGGCAGAAGAATTTGTTGGTACCAGTTTTGCATGAAAATATCACTTCCATATTTTCAAAAGACCACAATCTTATCTTGAGTGTTAATTTTGTAATATTTTTGAATAAGAAGCTTAAAAGCCATTTTGAATCTTATCAAAATGACATGGATCATACAGTCATTACATGTTATTTTACAATAGAAACTTGATGAAAGGAAAAGAAAAATACCTGATTTCTTTGCCAGTTTATCCATTCATCTTCAACTCCCAAGTTTTTCTTAATCTTTTTTTTTCAAAGTGAGATTGAAAAAAGATTACATGTTATTTGGAGTAATTTGATAACTGCATAAATTTTGTTCACTAAACTGGCGTAAATGAACTTGATGAAAAAAAATTAGCTTTATTAATTTATTAGATTTAATGTGGATAGAAGGCAGCATCTGATTCTTTACCATCAATTTGCATACTAAAAATCTATCAATTGGAAGTGTTTTGAATCACATTATCAGCTTGTCAACTTTGAAGGAAACCAAGCTCTCTTGGAGGCAGAATTATAATTTCTACATTTTATAAACAGATATACTAAACACCTCGCACTAACAGCAGACCTGGATATTCAACATTCCCTGACCCTTGAAAAATGTAACACTCTTGCTGACTGAATTGAATTGTAGTTCTTTATTTGCCATTATTTTCTCAAGTTAGTTTCTTAGCCAAATCCTGCTAATCTGACTGTTGCCTCAGTAGAAGCTTTCATCTTGTGTGTCAGGGCACTCCCTATGCCCTCTACAAAGGTGGCCCCCAATCTTTCTGGTTCTGCAGACCAGCGGGAGCAGTATGGGGGGAAAGAGACACATTCTGTGTAAGCAGCAGTAGGCAAATACAGGTGCATGCAGCTCCATTTGTGCAAGTGGCAGATGCATGTACCCGCTGCTCGCACAAATGAAGCTTGGCATATGAACACACTCACCTGCTGCTTGTGCAGCCCAGTTCCAAACAGGTTGCGACCCAGGGATATTTTTCGGAGTATAAGATGCACCTTTTTTTCTCTAAAAAGAAGCTGAAAATCTGGGTGCATCTTATACATCGAATACAGCATTTTTTGCCTCCTGAAACCCCACCCCCTTCACCAAAATGGCTGTGCATAGCCTTATAGAGGCTTCCAGAGAGGAGCTGGAAGAAATGAGCCTAAAACGGGCCATTGTTTTGCTCATTTTTGCCCCCCCCCCCCATCCCCCAGGAGCACTCTGCAAGCCCCCCAAGGTTATTCATGCCTTTTATTTGAAAAAAAAAACGGGGCAATTTTTGCGAAAAATGGACTGTTTTGGGAAGGTTTGCAGAGTGCAAACCCCCCCCCCCTTTTGGAAGGCTGTTTAGTTACTTGGCAACTTTAACACTTGTGGACTTCAACTCCCAGAATTCTCCAGCCAGCATAGTTTGTGGACATAGCTAGCTGGAGAATTCTGGGAATTGAAGTCCACAAGTCTTAAAGTTGCCAAGTTTGGGAACCCCTGAGTTAGAGGGATTCATAAGAATTACATTAGTCAATTGCTGTGCCAGCAGAAATAAAGTTTTAGTTGCTACAGCAATTTCCTTTTCCAGCACATGGATAAATACATTTGGAAACATCTATCTACCTACCTACTGTATTTCTCTCTCCCCCCCCCCCCCCATCTATCTACCTATATACCTACCTACCTACCTTCTCTCTCTCTCTCTCTCCCCCTACCTATCTACTGTATTTCACTCTCTCTATTTTTCTCTATCCGTCTACCTACCTATCTACACCCTCTGTCTCCCTCTCTCCCTACTGTACTTCTCTCTTTCTCTCCCTACCTACTATTTCTCTCTATTTTCTCTCTCTATCCCTCTACTTACCTACCTATCTACACACTCTCTCTCCCTACCTATCTACCTACTGTATTTCTCTCTCTCTCTCTCCCCCTTTATCTATCTACCTACCTAACTACACTCCCTTTCTCCCTCCCTCCCTACTGTATTTCTATCTCTTTCTCTCCCTCTCTATCCCTCTATCTACCTACCTACTTTTTTAAAAAAATTGTCTCTTCAAAGCCTGGGTGCGTCTTATAGTCCGCTGCGTTTTATACTCCGAAAAATACGGTAGTTCCTAATGACGGACTCCTGAGGTTGGATGCCACTCAATGAGCTGCTAAGAAACAGCCAAGGATCCTTTGGAAGGTGTTCAAAATGTGACTATATTAAAGCCTCAGAGACATTTAGTTGCTGTTATTTCCATGCAGTAAAATTTATCTAAGGCATCAGTGAATTGAAATATGTTTGGATTGGACACTTTCAATCAGACAGTCATATTGTCTACTACTCAAGACACAAAGAAACACACACACACACACGAAGAATATTGCTTCCATAGTCAGGAAAGATATAGCAAAGATAATACTTGGCTAAAATGTAATCAATGATTGAATAATATCAATCAGATTTAACAAATAGTCCATTAAGTTTTGATTATCCAAGCTTAAGCTCCAATTAGGGATGCAGAAGAAGAAGCAGGTGAACTTTACTGTTCAAACTAAGAGAACATGGAAAAAACTTATGCTATTTGTAGTTGGAGTCCAGAATGTCAAAGTTGAAAATAATAATGAAAATCTTGTTGGACTGTATGTCCTACAAAACTGAAATGAAGTTGGAGAATGACCAACCAATTTCTGGAGATTTAGTTATAAAAGTAAAGAGGTGACCAAGGACTAACAATGGGAAGTATCATGAACTGCCTATGTGCAACTTCCAATTAAAGATAAGAAAAAAGAAAAAAGGAAATCAACCAGTTTCAGTGATACAAGTTTGACCACATACTTACCATTTTCAAGGGGAACATCAGGAATTGCTTTGAAATTCCTCACCTCATTGATAGGAAACCAGGTGAAGGTGACAGTAATAAAGACTGGCAAAGTGGGAATATTATCGAGAGGTTTAAAAAATTGTGTAACAATAAGCCATACTATGGTGATTACAAAAATTAGGGAAAATATTTTTTTATTGGACAGTTTCCTAGCAATGATGATCACTTAGTGTGGCAAATAATTTAATCCTACTCCATAGTATATCATTTCTTTATATTGAAAAAGTTTTATTGGTTTTTACAATTTTCCAAAGGGGTAGGGAATACAGAAACATTTTAAGAACTTTCGCGTCGGGATCATTGGCCCTTCCAGGGCTTCATAATAAAATATTGAAAAAACATTTTTCCAAAAATACTACAAGGTGAAAATAAGTACATGTTTCCTAAATTCTCAATTCTATGCTAGCAGCCGTGTGCAAACATCCAGATATAAAGGTTATACAATATTAATAATTAAAAAAAGCAAAGTTATTTTTTCGATCTAAGTCTCTTGGCAGTTGTATCTTCTTTTTCTCCTCCCTGGCCCCCAGCGGACGGGGCCGTGGCCCCCCCTGCCCCCCCTGAATCGTCCCCCAGGACAGAGGAATGTTTTTTAAGAAAGGCTTCCGCCTCAACAACTGTTTTAATCCTTACTCTTCCTTCATCCCAGAACACCAACATCCCTTCCGGCATCGCCCACTTAAACCAGATCCCATGGTCAAACAATTTTTTAGATAAAAAGGAATACCTCCTTCTCATCTCTCTAATCTTTTTTGGGATCTGCTTCAAGATGGCGACTTCCTTTTGTTGGTAAATTAACGGCCCCCCTCTCTGCACCTTCAAAATTCCCTCTCTGGTTGACCTTCTGACAAATTTAATATGTATCTCTCTGGGTACTTCATTTATCCTGGCATATGTCTAATTTATTCTGTAGACTAGGTCAATGTCCCCCCTGATCTCATCTTTAGGTTTATGTAAATAGTCTGCTAAAATTGTACTCATGAGTTCAGGAAGACATTCACCAGATTCTTCAGAAATATTCTGAAATCTTAAAAAATATGACATCCTTTCAAAATCCATCCTAGACATATGACCAGACAAATCTGCAATTTCAGTGTTGACATTTTTAAGTTCTCCGTTTGCCCCAACCAGCCCCCCTTCCAGCTCCTCAGTCTTCTGTGTGTTCTCCAGCACTTGCTTCTGTGTTTCCAGAAGATCCTTCTTGAAGCTACTATTATCTTCTCTCAAAGCTTTAATTTCCTGCACCAGAGCTTGTAACACTGATTCCATAGATGACATTCTTTGTTCCAATCCTGCCAATTCTGATTTTGATGCCATGGTAAGCTGTTAAAGTCAGTGCCACTAAGATGGCGTTTTTTGGGTTGGGCCGTTGAAGCAGGTCAGGAGAAAAACAGTTCAAATGAAAGTTGTAAAAAGTTCAAGACCCAGAAGAGAAACACTTTTCACAGTCAATAATTATAGCAGAGAAGGCACTCCAGGGAAGGAATCAATTAATCCAGAAATTTCTTCATTAGTAGAGAGAGAGAGTCCAAATCAGAAAGAGATGTTGGTAATTTTCCAAAAATAAAAATAATCATTCAGGAACAAAGGGAGCCATCCTCCACCGCCCAGTCTGAGAGCCAGCAGGAGAAAGTAACAAAAGAAAAATTGTTTCAAGCCAGCTGGACTTAGATACATTGTAAAGAAACAAGCCGCAAATCACTTTCACTTAGTTCAAAGCAGTCCGGATGCAAAATATCCGCTTCCTCGCAACGAGGAGCCATTTCTAAACGCCGCTTTAAATCCAAGGGGGGGTTTAACAAACAAACACCCCCCTCTACGTTCTTTCAGTCCAGGCTGCCAGCACAAATAATGTTAAAAATCACTCACTCTTCACCTCGCTGCCAAAGCCCCGGGGAGCCTTCCGACCCGAACACTCAGCTCTTTTCAAATTCGTCGTTCGTTGCCGTCCTCCATTGGCGAAGGGAAAACCCCCCGCAGCATGTCTCCTCTCGCCTAGGCCGAAGACAAGGGCCGTATTCCCGCTGGGATAAACAAACCCAAGCAAGCCAGCCCTACGGAAGGCCCCCAAAAAAGGGGGTGCCTCGCCCCCGTTGGGCGGCAGAAAAAAGAACAAAGCAGTGGACGAGCCTAGGACTCGTCCGTCGCCGCTGGAAGGTGGAACTGGAAGTCCATAGTATATCATTTCTGATGATAAATTGGCCAATGGAGCAGTGTATTGAAGCTAAAGAAACTTCTTTTGATGTTTTTGTCATGTTGCTGATAAATCTAGTTTCCACTGTGAGATACTTTTATATCACGGAAACAAGGTTTTAAACACAATATGATAATATGTCAAATTCAAGAAGCCAGCAGAATCAATACCTAAGACTATGGAACTTTACACAATTGCAGAGCCAATTATTATTGTACTGCCATTGTAAATCTAAATATTTTTGAGTGAAGAATAAGAAAAAGTAAAAACAAAATTCCTCTTTTAACATTACTAGCCAATGAATTCATAATATATGAATTAATACTGAAGAAAATATTTGTATCTCAGCAAATAAAACCAACAAGTGATATGTAATTCAAATAGTTTAATCAATAAATATTGGAGGAAAGTTTAATTATAGGCATTAATGTTTCACACAGATTTTAAAATAGTAGAACAGTTTTATATAAAAAAAATCGAGGAAACAATAATAAACTATTTGGAAACAATTGGTATGTCCTGAAATTCTGTGTAGTACTGAAACTAGCATGGTCTGTGCTTCTTCTGTAGTTGGATCATCAAAAGGATTTATACTGTTAATGAAAAAAGTAAACAATAATATTATAAAAATGTACTGCTAAATATTGGTTATACAAAAACAGTTGGCCATGTTGAAAACTGCTGGACAATGCTATTGTTAGGGGATATGTCTGTTGGGAGACAGAAAGTTGTGCAGTAGAATGTGCAGCTAGAGAAATGTTGCTAGTATAACGCACAAATAGTAGACCATACACTGTTAGTAAAAACAAATTAGCTTTACTGGTGTAAAACTAAACTACTGCTTCAAAAACAGTGATAGTAAACTGAGTCAAACAAAGTCTTAACAAATAGTAGTTTGCTTACAGTCAGTAAACCACAATACTTTCTTTTCCCTTCTTTAAACACAGTTAGTCACAGTCCCTGAGGGGCTAGGTTAGGGACTGGAAGGAAATCCTGAGAGCCACCTTCCAGGGGATCTGCTCTGTCTCTCATGTACGATCCATGTCTGGATGAGGAGGAACAGGTTTTGACTCAACCTGTCCAAGACCGAGTGGCTGTGGTTCCCGGCGTCACGATATAGCCAGCTGGCTCCATCTCTGGCTATTGGGGGCGAGTCACTGGCTCCCACAGAGAGGGGCCTCAACTTGGGCATACTCCTGGACTCTCGGCTGTCTTTGGTGACCATATGACAGCAGTGGCCAGGGGGGCTTTTTATCAGGTTTACCTGATACGCCAGTTGCGCCCCTTTCTAGATCGTGACGCTTTGCGCACAGTCACTCAAACCCTCATCATCTCCCGCCTGGACTATTGTAACACTCTCTACATGGGGCTTCGCTTGCGGTGCATCCGGAGGCTCCAGCTAGTTCAGAATGCGGCCGCGCGGGGGATTTGGGGGGCCTCGAGATGCTCCCATGTAACACCTCTCCTGCGTGAACTGCACTGGCTGCCTGTGGCTTTCCGGGTGCGCTTCAAGGTGTTAGTAACCACCTTTAAAGCGCTCCATGGCATGGGACCTAGTTATTTGCGGGAGCGCCTACTACCGCATACCTCCCACCGACCTGTCAACTCCCACAGGGAGGGCCTCCTTAGGGTGCCGTCTGCCGGACAATGCCGGCTGGTGACTCCCAGGGGGAGGGCCTTCTCTGTGGCAGCCCCCGCCCTCTGAAATGACCTATCCCCTGACCTGCGTACAACCATGGACCTGCGCCTCTTCCGCCGGGCATTGAAAACACACCTATTCTATGCGGCCGGCCTGGCATAGCTTTTACATAGTTTTTAATTTTGGTTTTAGTAGGGGTTTTTATTGAAATTTTAGCACAGGTCTCTTAGTTTAATTTATTTTTAAGATATTTTATTGTATTTATTGTTTATAGCATTTTATTATTGCCTGTGCACCGCCCTGAGTCCCACAAGGGAGATAGGGCGGTATATAAATGCGAATAAAAGTAAAAGTAAAGTAAAAATATCTCAGAGAGATGGGTGGAGAAGGTGACACCACTTGCTTGCAAGGCCTCGTAGGAGAGATTGAGGGAGATGAAGGACTGAAGCCCCTAGGAGGAGATCTTGACTGTTGAGAGCTCAGCCTGACAGGAGACCTTGACCTGCTGGGGAAGCTGGGCCTAATAGTATGGGCCTGTTTCTCCACCCTGGCAAATTTTTTTCTCAAAGGCTCATTGTCTCCTCAGCTCATCCCTAACAGTGACTCTGGAAGGGCGCTGGTCAGCAGACGGCTTGGAGGTTGCTGCCCTGGTTCTGGGACTGTCATGTCCCCCTTCCCTAACTTCACTTTGGGCCTCTGTAGGGCCCTGTGCTGACGCTGGCCCTGTTGCAACCATCCCTTCACTCACATGTGCCACGAAGTTGCTTTTGGCCCTGGAAACATCTGCTGGTGCCTGGCCCTTTCTGGAGACTGAGAACTGCACCCATCATTCTGCGGCCTGCCAGCCTCAATTAATGGCTGTGATGCAGGCCCGCAGGGCACTCAAAGGCTGGTTCAAAAATGGCCACCTCCATGTCTGCTGTTAAAATGGCTGCCAATCGCTTCATTATGGAGAGAGGACTGCCCCTAGCCTCAATGGCTCATGCTTGGCTTTTGGCGCCACAGCTAGTCTTCACTACACGGCTCGCCTTCCTAGCTGCCTCGCACTGAGTTAAATTGATTCCAAGCCGCGGCTCATCTCTCCAAGCTGTGATGCTCCTTTGAAGCCACGGCCGCTCTCTGCAAGCTGTGATGCGTCTTTGAAGCTGTGGCTGCTGTTTCCAAGCCGCGGCACACTGTTTGAAGTCACGGCAACCTTCTTTGAGCTACGGCACGCTTATTAGGGCTTCAAGGTTGTTGGTGAGCCACCACCCATGCTGCAGTGCCTGCAGTCACCTCCACTGCTGCTACGATGAAGTCTGTCACCCAGGGACCCGACAGAGCTGCTCAAGGCCCAGGGATAGGAGAAGCCAAAAGGCTGTCCTACCTCCTTATGAGACAGAAATAACGATCTCTGTGGCCAGCAGCTCAGCAATTTGGAATTTGGAAAGGCCAATTAATCGAATTAGACAATTGAGAACAAGTTAGAATCACTAATAATATCACCTCGAATGGAGCCAAAGCTAGTGCTTGGACCAAAGACTGAGAGGAAACTGGGAGCCAACGGGGAAGGAAGACTACTTAAAGAAATTTCCCTCAGTTTTTGGACCAATCAGGCTTTGACAAAACCCAGCTGTAGCCCCTCCCACCATCTCTCCTGGAAAATAAGCAAATTTCAAAAACTACTTCATAAAAATCATTTATTGAGCTTGTAATTGTAACAAGGTGTTTTCTAAAAAAGAAAAAAAATCCTTTAGCCTTACAGAATCTATTTTGAGGGGCTTCCTTGCTTGTTTCCTTGCAGATATCTCATGATCCAAACTAGATAACATCATCAGTGCTAGTACTGATGAGGCTACCTAGTTTGGGTAATTAAATAAGCAAGCTGAGAGAGGACAAAGGCCCCTCATTTCAAGCCTGAGCCACAAATAGTCTCCTTTACTAGATCCTATTTAATTCAATAATCATAGCTATTTGTTTTTAAAGTAACTACATTAGCAGAAAATGACACAGAATATATTTCTCATCAATGAAATTTTTTTTGAGAAATAGCTCATTAAAAATCATTGCACTTTCCGATGCATTATGCAATGAAACTGTCAATAGCAATGTGGTTCTTCTCTTATTTCATTGTAATTTTTTTATTTTATTACAAAGACAATAAAGATTATTATTATTATTATTTTACAAATAAATGACAAAAGAATAGTGTTAAACCTAACCTCCTTAAACCTAACATTCAGGATAGTGTCCCATCTATTTTTCCTGAAGTGTAGTTAGATAGGCACATTTACAGAGTATTTCCTACTATATTCTGCATATATGATTTCTAAGTAATGTGAGCATGATTGGGTTGCATGGCTTACTGTTTCATGCTGAAATCTTAAATCATCATTATTCTCTAAGACCAAGAACATATCTTAAATTCAAGCAGTGAAATAGTTTTTAAAAAACCCAACAAAATTCCGGCAAAAAAATAATAATTGTTGTATGCTACTGAGTCGAACTATGAAACAGAATACATTCAGCAAAATAAAATCAGCAATCAATAATAGGAATCTTACAAGTACAGATGAAGGGGATAAGACCAACTCAGATTTAGGCTTAAAGGTATTGCTGCTTCCCATGAAGTATATCAGGCCAAATATAAAGAAAGTATTGCAGATGCATAACACACAAAGAAACCACAAATCATTTCAGTATTTCCATAACGACTTTCAAGCGAGTCTCTTCAGTGCTTGGAGAAAAAGGAAATAAAAAGATAGTGCTGATTCATTGTAAATTTGGCCAGATTGTTTATTTTAAGCTGTTTAAGCTTCTCCATCACTGATGATAGATTCTCCATTTTACACACCTGAATATATTTATTGCATGGTAGAAAATCCACAAGTCACATAATTATCAGACTCACTTCCCCAGCTGTAAAGACAAAACAATTGTAGTATGTTTTAGATTACCTAGCATTTTAAATTAGTGTTATTCACTAACTGTACATTTACCTTGGTCACTAATTTTTTTTAATTCAGAAATTTTGAAATATTAGAGTTCCTTTTTTTAAAAAGAAACATTGCTAAAAAAATGGAGCACATAATCAAACACTGTATAAAACAAGATTGATTTTACCACAGTACTTTTAACTGGCAAATCTCTTTATTGGCTACATAGCATTCTGAAATTAAGTGCACCAAGGAGCAGAAATCATGTGAAGTAGGAATACTTTTTTAGAATAATTACATTAAAGCTAATCATGATTTGTTATTACTTTTCCTTAAGGCCAATGTATTTAGCATCTTCCATGCATAAGAAATTATATTAGCTCCGGGCTTGTTTATATTGTTTTCAAAATAACTCAAGTATTTTTTCCTTATAGCATTGTTTTTTTAAAACAGAGAAAGGTCCTGAATGAAACTGGCTGAAACTGCAATTCAGTATATATTTGCCTTTTATACCATTTTATTGAAGATTTTTTTATATAAACATGCATTGTTTATCTTTGACAGACTTCTTCACTTTGTATGCCAAAATGTTCCCTTTCACAGTAAGTTATAATTAATGGGGAAAGAAGTGATTCATATTATCCTTGGATGCAAGCTGTGACTTCAGATGCTCAACACAAATGCAAAACATACTTTGATTTCTTGCAACCACAAAAGAAGAAAACTTATGTTTGGCACCATGTTTTCATGTCTGAAGTCCTAAAATTATCCACAAATATCCACAATTTTAGAGGACTCATAAATTAACTGAGTATTGCAGCCATATCGTATGCACTCTGACCATAATCCTGCACTATTTTACTACATAATTAAGTTGCATAATGGATAGAACATCTAAATGCTGGTTTCAAAATAGCTACTTGGAATGTCAAAGCGACCACATTTGTTTTTAGCTATAATTGCATACAAACAAAATAAATGAACAAACACTTTTTTGCTGATCCCAGTATAAAAAGAAGGGTCTGTCATGTGCTGTAAATCAAGGGTAACCACAGTGTTTGGAATTGGGTGGAGGACACATTAGAAATACATCATCAGTTGGGATAGCCAAAGTTAATTTGAGTGAAATCATATGCTTCTGGTAGCACTACACAGAAAAAGATGTGATGGTTGAATAAAAGGTAGCCAATGTGACTGGCTATACATAAAACACCTCTCTACTGGAATTTCTGTAGGATACTGCAAAATCTCCATTCCTACCCCACTCTGGGGCCAGCCAGAGGTGGCATTTGCTGGTTCTCCAAACTACTCAAAACTTCCGCTACCAATTTTCCAGAACCTGTCAGAACATGCTGGATTTCACCCCTGGCCTGAATATAGTCAACCACATCTAGATTCTCAGATCTGCTGTGATGGATTAGAATGATTGTTTATTCCAAATTGGTTCAAAATTAAAGCAGAAAAATAAATCTAGGGGGCTTGAAGTTATCTTCACTGGCCAGCCTAACAGATCATTTAGTGACCTCCATGATGTGATGTGTTTAAATTATAGTATTTATTGCTAATTTTCTAATACACCTATAAATCAGTATATGTAAATTTTATGCCAAAACATCCCTTTTCTGATGATATGCAGACAGCCACTATATGTTTTGTTGCTTTCAGCTTTACACTTAAAATAAGAAAAAGATTAAGGTTCAGCTTAACATTTTATTAAAAAACTAGCCATTCCCGGCCACCCGTTGCTGTGGTCCAGTCTGGTTAAATGGCCAGCCTATCTGTGTAAAGATCTACACCTGCACACACAAACACGTACACACAACCACCGTATAACCCCCAATCTACCTCCCTCTCCCTCTCTCCCTCTACCTACCTACCTACTTTGAAGTGGAGGAGGGTTCCATGTGAACACCAGTTGAACATGGGTCAGTCGGTCCTGAGACATAGGCAAGTGCTGTTCCAAAGGGACAGGCAATGGCCTCCGTCACCCTCGGCCTCTCTCTCTCTATCCCTCTACTGTATTTCTCCCTCTCTCTCTCTATCCCCTTATTGTATTTCTCCCTCTCTCTCTCTCTATCCCTCTACCTACCTAACTACCTATCTACCTACCTGCCTACTGTATTTCTCCGTCAATCCCTCTACCTACCTACCTACTGCATTTCTCCCTCCCACTCTCTATCCCTCTACCTACCTACCTAGCTACTGCATTTCTCCCTCTCTTTCTCTCTATCCCTCTACCTACCTACCTACCAGTGGTGGGTTTCAAATTTTTTAGAACCTATTCTGTAGGTGTGGCCTATTTTGTGGGCGTGGCTTGGCAGTCATGTGACCGTGTGGAGTGGCCAACTTGTAAAATGTAGTGAAACTCATTTAACAATGCTCTTGCTTAGCAACTAAAATTTTGGGCTCAATTGTGATAATAAATTATTTCTCTCTCTCTCTCTCTCTCTCTCTCTCTCTCTCTCTCTCTCTCCCTCCCTCTCTCTCTCTCTCTCTTTCTTTTTCTCTCGCTCTCCCTCCCTCCCTTCTTTCTTTTTTCTTTCTTGTGTCACTCTCCTTCTTTCTTTCTTTCTTTCTTTCTTGTGTCGCTCTCCCCCTCTTTCTTTTTTCCTTCCTTTCTTGTCACTCTCCCCGACTTTCTTTCTTTTTTCTTTCTTCCTTTTTCTTCCCCTTCCTTCCTTCCTTTCTTCCTTCCTTCCTTTCTTGTGTCACTCTCCCCCTCTTCCTTCCTTCCTTCCTTCTTTCTTGTGTCACTCTCCCTCTCTTTCTTTCTTTCCTTCCTTCCTTGTTACTCTCCCCAACTTTCTTTCTTTTTTTCTTTCTTCTTTTCTCTTCCCCTTCCTTCCTTGTGTCACTCTCCCCCTTTCTTTCTTCCTTTTCTTTCTTCCTTTCTCTTCTTTCCTTCCCTTTTCTTCCTTCCTTCCTTTCTTGTGTCATTCTCCCACCCTTCCTTCCTTCCTTCCTTCCTCCCTCCCTCCCTCCCTCCCTCCCTCCCTCCCTCCCTCCCTCCCTCCCTCCCTCTCTCTCTCTCTCTCTCTCTCTCTCTCTCTCTCTCTCTCTCTCTTTCTCCCCCCCCTCTCTCACACATACTTTCCAGTTGGTGAAAATTTCTGTTTTGCCAGCTGGGAGACTAGCAAAGAAGACTCATTTTCCCTGCCACCCGCAGCTCTCGGAGGAAGGAGGCAGGGAAGTGAGCCCCAAGCCTCATCTCTGCCTTTTTCTTTGAGAGCTGGCTTCAGGGATGGCCAGCCTCTCCCGCCACCTCTCCTTCACCCACCTTCCACCCGGAGGCTCTGCCAGCGGTCGCCTCCCAAGAGGAGGACGCTGGACATTGGGGACGGGGGTAGGGGCAGCATCTGCTGTTTCTGCTGCTGCTGCTGCTGCAGGCTTCTTGCATTAAGTTGCAGGCACGCAGATTCCAGCAGCTGCCTTTTGCTTTGAAACTTGCTGCCCCGGCAACCCGAAGGTGACATTCTCCCAGAAACAACTCTCCCAGGCAGCTTTCTCTCTAGCCGAGCAGGCGCGCAAGGCCCCCCAATGATCTGAGGGGAGCCAGGAAGAGCCAAACTGCGCCCAGCCATCCTTGAGATGCCGTTGGGAGAATGTCCCCTTTGGATTGCTAGGAAAGCAAGTTTCAAGGCAAAACGTAGCTGCTGGAATCGCCCCATTTCCAATGGGATGGGGGGGGGGGAGAAATCCATCTTTTTCCTCTATCTCCATGGATCTCCCCCAATTGGAAATGAGGTGGCTGTGAAAGAGAAGGGAGCGCGTCCCACGTAGCTTCTTCAAACAGCATAAGGAGGAACAGGAGGGAAGTTTGGCTGTTTGAAAAGCCCCGCGTGGAACTTCCCTCCTTTTCCTCCTCCAGCTGTTTGAACAAACCATGTGGGGCGCTCTCCCTTGTCTTTGACAGCTGCCTCGTTTCCAATGGGGTGGGGATCCATGGAGATGGAGAAAAAAGATGCATTTCTTGTGTGCGCGCGATTTCTGTGGACGAGAAGTACAGAGGTGGCACTTGTGTTGCACACACATCTTTGGACAATAAACTCGAATTGTAAGAAATGGCCATACGAGGATAAAAAAGGGAAGGGAGAATGGGAAGTGTGTATACGTGGATGGAGGAGAGGAATGACCAGGTCCACTTAAAGGGAGAGGCTCTTGGAGGTTTCTTAAAACCTGACTGCTGGGAGGGAAAGTGGCCGGAGAAGGGGATTCTCCCGGTCACAGGAGAAAGTGCAGAGCGCAAGCACTGCTGAAAAAAAGGGAATGGTCACCAACCGGTTCTTGCGAGGGGGTGCGAGCCGGTAGAAACCCACCACTGCTACTTACCTACCTACCTTCCTACCGCATTTCTTCCCTCTCTCTCTATCCACCCACCTACCTACCTACCTACCTACATACATACATACATACATACATACATATATACCTACTGCATTTCTCCCTCCCTCTCTCTATCCCTATAGCTGCCTACCTACCTACCTACTGTATTTCTCCTTGAATCTTATGGACAGAGTATTATGACATTTTGTATTATGTCATCCTGTGGCTCACTGCTCTCTCTGTATCCATCTACCTACATTTTTTACATTTCCATTGCATGTACCTGGCACAGGTGTGACATCTACACAATCTATATATATCTTTGGTGCCGTATTTGTAAGAAACGTTGTGTGAAAATTTGGAAGCGATTGGTGCAGTAGTTTCAGAGATTACCTGTTTTGAACAAACACATAGTTACATTTTTATTTATATAGAAGATAGATGTACAGAACCCAACAATGATGCAAGAACAGACACATTAGGGAATATATCTATTTATCTATAAAATTTCAACCCTGGTTTATTAACATTTGGCCTCACAGTAATATAAAATAAGAAAATTAAAGCAAAAACTATACAAGTCAATGAAGTCAAATGGCATGTTAATTATCAATTCAAAAGCAATTAAAATATTTATCAGAAATTGTTGAAAGCAAGTAAACCACATGAGATCAGGTTGGATTTTACTAGGCATATATTTACAGATTCAGAAAAATTAAAATATTGTATAACCTTTGTCTATCATACCTGTTTCACCTACATTTCATCATATTAAACTCCACATCTAGCACTGAAAATGTGCAAGATATAGTCTTATTTAGTTAAAGCAGTCAGAAATTAAGCTGCTAAACTGTGAATTAGAGTCTTCTTCAGGAGCAATTGAAAGCTCCCTAGACAAGGCATTACACTAATTTCTAGGAACAGTTTCAAAATGGGAACATTGCCACTGAAAACACTACTCTTTCTAGTAACCACCAAAGGAAAAAGCCCACACTTGGATGACTAAAAGCACTGAAACAGAATGAAAGTGTTCTTGCAGACAACCATTTTATGAGAAATGGTAGAATGATGACAGTGTTGAATATTAAAGCTTTCAGCAGGAAGACATACAATGCTAATATGCAAGGATATTTTACTCATTCTTTTTCGATAAGATTTCATGGATCAATCTATCTGTTTCTCTATGTGTGTGAATGTATGAATGTATGCATACATATAATGCATACACAAACACAACATAAGATACTCGCTTAACAATGGTAATTGAGACCAGAATTTCCATCGCTAAGTAAAGTGCAATATCACATCACTGCTAAATGATGGTAATCCCAGAGTGGCCTTTGGTGAGAAATTAACTCTATAAATTTGATTAATAAATAAATCTCAGCAATTCCCATTGCCATCATTAAGCAAAGTCAAGTGAGGAGCTTCTCTCAACTACCTGCCAGTTTCCAACAAGAAGGGTCAATGGGGAAGCCATAAGGTACAAGTTTCAGGTGGTTCATAAGTAGGCCTGTGGGTAGGTAAGCAGCTGCTGCAATGCAGCAACCACAGCAAGGCCAGAGGGAGGGTGCATAGAGTTGAGGTGGTGCAGTGGTTAGAGTGTAGTACTGCAGGCTACTTCAGATGACTGCTATCTGCAGTTCAGCAGTTCAAATCTCACTGGCTCAAGGTTGACTCAGCCTTCCATTCCCCCAGGGTGGGTAAAATGAGGGCCCAGATTGTCAGGGGAAATATACTGACTCTGTAAACCACTTAGAGAGTGGTATAGAAGTCTAGGTGCTATTGCTATAAGTGTCTTCTGTAGGTAGGATGTTGCTTTGAGTGCACAAACATGATCTCCAGAGTCTCATAGTCTGCAGCTGGGCTTCTTAGAGAGAAAAAACTGTATAAGTGAACTTATAGGAACAACTTTTTCTGACGGTTTCCCCATTGACTTTGCTTGTGGGAAGCCAGCAGGAAAGGTAACAAATGGCAATTGCATGACCATTCTACATGACCATGGAATACTGCAAATGTTATTCAGTGTGAGCCAGTTATTAACCCACTTAATAACTGGTTTGCACTTATGTGACATGACCATGTGAGTGCTGGGGCAACAGGAACTTTGAGACATTTTCAGATATTCACTGAAAATGTGATCATTAACTGAGAATCTTTTCTTCTTCTCTTCAATCATGTCCAATTCTGGAGGACTGCCTGGATAAGTCCCTGCAGTTTTCTTGTTTTTTTCAGAAGTCATTAGTCATTGCCTACTTCCTAGGACTGAGAGAAAATAGTTGGCTCAAAGTCACCCAGTTGGCTTTCTGCCTAAGACAGGACTATTTTCAGCTGGATGCCACTGAAGAAAGTTAGCACCCACCATTCTCCTAAACGAATAAAATATTTTAGAAAATATTAAATATTAAACAGAGGCCGCGGGAAGCCCCTCTACAGGGCAGAGCAGAGGAATTTGGGGAGTATCTGCAGGACAAAATCGCTCAGATTCGGAGCGAGTTGGTCTCCAGCGAAAGTGGTCTGGAGGGGATGTCAGAGGTGGGTCTTGAGACACCATACTGGGAGGAGTTTGACTCTGTTACTTCCGAAGATATGGACAGGTTGTGTAGGCGATTGAGAGCCACCACATGTTTATTGGACCCGTGTCCCTCTTGGCTTGTACTGGCATCCTGGGAGGTTTCATGAGGCTGGCTCCAGGAAATAGTGAATGCTTCTTTGAGTGAGGGGTTCTTGCCAACCGTCTTGAAAGAGGCGGTGGTGAGGCCTCTCCTCAAGAAGCCTTCCCTGGACCCAGCATTGTTAGTAAATTATCGTCCGGTCTCCAACCTTCACTTTCTGGCGAAGGTTGTAGAGAGTATGGTGGCACAACAGTTTCCACGTCACCTGGAGGAAATTGATTATCTGCACTTACCAGTCTGGCTTACGGCCCGGTCACAGCACGGAGACAGCATTGGTCGCGTTGGTGGATGATCTCTGGAGGGCCAGAGATGGGGGTTGTTCCTCCATCCTGGTCCTATTAGACCTCTCGGCGGCTTTTGATACCATCGACCATGGTATCTTATTGCATCGACTGGAGGGGTTGGGGGTGAGGGGCACCATTTTACGGTGGTTCTCCTCCTACCTCTCTGGTCGATCGCAATTTGCATTGGCAGGTGGGGCAGAGGTCGACCTCGAGGCCTCTCACTTGTGGGGTTCCTCAGGGGTCGGTCCTCTCGCCTCTCCTGTTCAATACATATATGAAGCCGCTGGGCGAGATCATCCGTGGTTTTGGAGTAGATTACCACATGTACGCTGATGATACTTAGCTGTACATCTCTACCCCAAACCACCCCAACGATGCCATCGAAGTGATGTCCCGGTGTCTGGAAGCCGTACGAATCTGGATGGGAAGGAACAGACTCAAGCTCAACCCGTCCAAGACTGAGTGGCTGTGGTTACCGGCACCCCGGTTCAGCCAGTTGACTCCATCACTGGCAATAGGGGGCAAATATCTTGCCCCCGTGGATTGGGCACGCAACTTAGGCGTCCTCCTAGATGCCCGGCTGTCGATGGAGGACCATGTGACAGCCGTGGCTAGGGGGGCGTTTCACCAGGTTCGCCTGGTGTGCCAGTTGCGTCCCCTATTGGACTGGGACGCCCTTCGCACAGTCACTCATTTATTTTTATTTTATTTTATTATTCATATTTGTAACCCGTACCCATCTCACCACAAAGGGACTCATGCGCTTGTGATGTCCCGTCTAGACTACTGTAATGCTCTCTACATGGGGCTCCCCTTGAGGTGCACCCGAAGGCTACAGCTGGTCCATAACGCGGCCGCACGGGCAGTTTTGGGAGCTACCAGGTACTCCCACGTAACACCTCTCCTGCGTGAGCGGCACTGGCTGCCTGTGGCCTTTCGGGTGCGTTTCAAGGTGTTGGTCACCATCTTTAAAGTGCTCCATGGCACAGGACCTAGTTATTTGCAGGATCATATCCTGCCCCATACATCCCTTCAGCCAATTCGCTCCCACAGAGAGGGATTTCTCCGGGTGCCGTCCACTAGGCAATGCCAGCGGGCGACGCCCAGGGGAAGGGCCTTCTCTGTGATGGGCCCGACCCTTTGGAACAACCTACCCCCCGATATTAGAACTACCACGGACCTCCGCTCCTTCCACCAAAAACTTAAGACCCATCTGTTCCACCAGAGTGGCTGTGGTTTCCGGCGTCCCAGTACAACCAGTTGACTCCATCACTGGCCATAGGGGACGAACACCTTACCCCTGTGGAGGGGGCACGCAACTTGGGCATCCTCCTGGATACCCGGCTGTCCATGGAAGATCAAGTGACAGCCGTGGCAGGAGGGCGTTTTACCAGGTTCGCCTGGTACGCCAGTTGCGTCCCCTATTGGATCGGGATGCCCTTTGCACAGTCACTCATGCCCTCGTGACATCCCGACTGGACTATTGTAATTCTCTCTACATGGGGCTCCCCTTGAGGTGCACCCGAAGACTTCAGCTTGTCCAGAATGCAGCCGCGCGAGCAACAATGGGAACCTCTAGGTTTGCCCACATAACACCGCTCTTGCGCGAGCTGCATTGGCTGCCTGTCATCTTTCGGGTGCGCTTCAAGGTGTTAGTCACCATCTTTAAAGCGCTCCATGGCTCGGGACCTAGCTATATGTGGGATCGGATCCTGCCCCATACATTCCTGCGGCCGATTCGCTCCCACAGAGAGGAGCTTCTCCGGGTGCCGTCCACTAGGCTAGGCCAGCGGGCGACGCCCAGGGGAAGGGCCTTCTCTGTGGCGGGCCCAGCCCTCTGGAACGACCTTCCCCCCGAAATTAGAACAACTATGGACCTCCGCTCCTTCCGTCAAAAATTGAAAACACACTTTTTCTGCTTGGCCGGCCTAGGTTAGTCCTCCGTCTTTTGATAGGGTTTTAGGTTTTTTTTACTGTAAAGTAATTTAGGGGATTTTAGCGCAGGGACAATTGTTTAATTCGTATTTTAATTATTTATTTTGTAAGTATTTTATATTGGTTTTTTATTCCCTGTGCACCGCTCCGAGTCCCTTTGGGGAGAGGAGGCGGTATACAAATAAAATTATTATTATTATTATTATTATTATTATTATTATTATTATTATTATTATTATTATTATTATTATTATTATTATTATTATTATTATTATTATTATTATTATTATTATTATTATTATTATTATTATTATTATTATTATTAGGCTGGCTTGTCCTAATTTACACTTCTCTCCCCAGTCTATAATTTAAATTGTCTTATTTGGTTTTAATGGGATATAGTTTTTAACGTTTTATAAATTTGTACAGGGTTATTTAATTCGATTTTAATTATGTATGTATTGTCATGTTTTTTAGATGTTTTAATTTTTCCTGTACACCGCCCCGAGTCCCTTCGGGAAGAGGGGGCGGTCTAAAAATTTAATAAAATAAAAATAAATAAATAAATAAAAAGGCAGAATATTATATTTTCCTGGATGAGAAAAGGAGAAACATGTTTTTAAGACAAAGTAGATCCCTGCCCCCCCCCCCCCATTCAGCTCCAGGATGATGGGATTAAGACGTGGTGCTCAGGACATGATAGGATTAGCAAAAGAACTCACCACATGACACATGGGGAGATTGCATCAGTCAGCAAGATTCAACCAAGCCTGGGACTCAAGGCAACCTATAAAGTTACCCCTGCATGGCCCCATGGGAGTCTGACAATCAATCAGAATATATATAAATATCTCTCTCTCTCTCTATCTCCCCCTCCCTCCCTCCCCCCTCCCTCCCTCCCTCCCTCTCTCTCTCTCAGGACCTCAAACCATGTGGTCCTGTCCACCATTAAACCATATTTCCATGTTTCCAGTATCTTTCTCCCCACTTGGAACTGAATCCAGATTGACATTTCTTCTAACACCAATATTTATGTATATGTGTACTGTACATGTGTGTGAATAAATGTATGAAAATTATAAGAAAATAAATTTAATAAAGGGCTTTGATAGAAAAGTGTCCTAAATACAGATTTTTCAAATATATTTATTTTTGGAGGAGGAGGAGGAAAAGGACTTCTTTAGCATTCTGCAAAGGCTAAAGCTTAGAGGCAGGAACCAGTGACACCCAAGCTAAAGAAGACTGTTATAGAAACCTATTTCAGTCACCCATGACCATTAAGGAAACTACCAAGTATTTGTTACCCTGGAAAGGCAGAAGAAAGGAACTTCAGAGTACAAATGCTAGAGCACTGCTATATGAAGCCTATGAATTCTTGCTCTACTGTAAAAAAAAAAAATACCTTAAAGCTTCATTACTTTCTCTAATAATGATTCTACATTAGCTGAGTCATGCCTGGAAGTCTTTTATCACATCCAGCCAAGAGCTAAACTATGGGTTAAGTATCTGGAAATGTGTGATTTACTGCAAAGCACTGGTGTGAAGCCTGACATATTTAGACTAAGTCCAACCTCCTGCCTAATTCAGGAATTGAATTTAAAGCATCTATGACAGATGGCTCCCTAACCTCCACTTGGACACATCCAATGAAGGAGGGAGCACTACCCTTTTTAGATAATTGGTTCCACTGTTGAATTGTTCTTACTATTAGAACTTTTTTTTCTAGCATTTTAATTGGCAACTGCCATTCTGTAGCTTTTAGTTATTACTTTGTGCCCTGTACTCTTGAACAAGAGAGATCAGGCCCTGAACTTTAACAACATGATTTTCTTCAAGTATTTGAAAAGTGCTACCGCATACCTTCGCCATTCTTCTTTTTTCAAGGCTAAATAGTCCCATTTCCTTCAATCCTTATTTGTAGGACTTGATTGTAGGACTTGACTGTAATTCTCTGATCATCTTGGTTGCCATTCTATGAAACTCTTTCAATTCCACTTGGTCCTTCTTATAATAATGTACCAATGCACAAGGTAGGATTTTACAAAGAAAAATAGATGGAATTATTATTACCTTGACTTTGAAATGATGTGTCTCTTGACATTGTCTAAATACAGGTAGTCCTCATGGTATTCAGTTGAGATCAACAACACAGTCATTAACCCGAGCAATTCACTTAGTACCATGAGAGTACTTATGGTTTTAGTTCAGCTTTCCTTTGCTTTACAGATTGGTGAAGGTCATAAATGTAAATGGTCATAAAGTTATTTTTTCATTACCATCCTAAATGCAATGGTTGCTAAACGAGGAAGACATTAAACATGGACTCCTGTAGCATTTGCTTTCTTCACAAGCACATCACATTCTTGCTCAGTTTACTCTCAACTTGTCTTTTCTGCAAGTACAATTGCTAAATCAAATATTGCTCACTCTAAATTTTTACATTTGATTTTTGTTCCCCAGATTAAGAACACTGCTTGATCTCTATCAAGTTTCACTCTGTTACTTACAAAATGTTTCCTTTACTCTTTTGTTTTTAACTTGTTTCACCCAGCTTTTTGAAGGTACCACTTCAAAATCTTTTGTTGTCTCTGATTTTTCTTTCCCAAGTGGAAACATTTGCAATTGGGCTTTTAATAATACTATTACAAATATTAATATTTTTACTTCTATAACTGGTTTGGTACAGCAACTAAACAGGACAGGCACAGACATCAACCGATAGTTAGGACTTCAGAAAAAAACAACTGCTCGGTTGCTCAAATGTTTCAGGAACTTATGAGAAATATGAATGAATTGCGGAAAGAGATGGCAGACTTTAAAATAGGACTCAGAGAAATGCAGCAAAATGCAACGGAAAATAAACAAAGAATTACGGCGCTGGAGGGTGGGGCAACCGAGATGGAAAAAGAGGTTAAAGAAATTCGAAAGGAAAATTTAGAATTAGAAACTTATATGTCTAAAATAGAATTTGAAAGAATGTCTTTTTTTCTTAGGTTCCAGAACATACCAGAGACAGAAAATGAAGATCTTAAAGGGGCACCATGTTGCAGTGGTTCTCCTACCTCTCCAGTCGATCGTAATTTGTGTTGGCAGGAGGGCAGAGGTCGACCTCGAGACCCCTCACTTGTGGGGTGCCTCAGGGGTCGGTCCTCTCGCCACTCCTGTTCAACACATATATGAAGCCCCTGGGTGAGATCATCCGTGGTTTTGGGGTAGAGTACCATCTCTACGCTGATGATACGCAGCTGTATATATCTACCCCAAACCCCCAACAATGCCGTCGAGGTGATGTGCTGGTGTCTGGAAGCCGTACGGGCCTGGATGGGAAGGAACAGACTCAGACTCAACCCGTCCAAGACTGAGTGGCTGTGGTTTCCGGCATCCCGGTACAACCAGTTGACTCCATCACTGGCCATAGGGGCTGAACATCGATCCCCCATGGATGGGGCATGCAACTTGGGCGTCCTCCTTGATGCACGGCTGTCCATGGAAGATCAAGTGACGGCCGTGCCCAGGAGAGCATTTTAACAGGTTCGCCTGGTTCGCCAGTTGCGTCCCCTATTGGACCGGGATGCCCTTTGCACAGTCACCCATGCACTCATGACATCCCGATTGGACTACTGCAATGCTCTCTACATGGGGCTCCCCTTGAGGTGCACTCGAAGACTGCAGCTTGTCCAGAATGCGGCCGCGCGGGCAGTTATGGGAACCTCTAGGTTTTCCCATGTAACACCGCTCCTGTGTGAGCTGCACTGGCTGCCTGTTGTCTTTCGCGTGCATTTCAAGGTGTTGATTATCATCTTTAAAGCACTCCATGGTTCGGGACCTAGCTATATGCGGGATCGTATCCTGCCCCATACATCCCTTCGACCGATTCGCTCCCACAGAGGGACTTCTCCGGGTGCCGTCCACTAGGCAATGCCAGCGGGTGACGCCCAGGGGAAGGGCCTTCTCTGTGGCGGGCCCGACCCTCTGGAACGACCTTCCCCCCGAAATCAGAACAACTACGGACCTCCGCTCCTTCCGTCAAAAACTAAAAACTCACTTCTTCTGTCTGTCCGGCTTGGCTTAATCGACCCATTTACCTCAAGCTGAATATTCAAATTGTTTTATTAGGGATTTTTAGGGGTATTTTTAGATATTCGGGGATTTTAGCGCAGGGTTCAGGTATAATTCATTTTAAATTTGTATTACAATGTCTGTTGGTTTTATATATGTGTATTTTTTAATTCCCTGTGCACCGCCTCGAGTCCCTCCGGGGAGAGAGAGTGGTTTACAAATTAAATTATTATTATTATTATTATTATTATTATTATTATTATTATTATTATTATTGTTATTGTTATTGTTATTGTTATTGTTATTGTTATTATTATAGATGTTATGAGTACAATATTAGCAGAATACCTTAAAAGAGATAAAGAACAACTCTGGTGGGATATGGACCTGATTTATAGAATTAATTCAATGTATGCTAGAACCCACAAAGTCCCAAGAGAGGTTCATGTTAAATTTCTCAGGAGATCCACGAGGGATGAGATACTGGGGGCCCAAAGGGTGGAATCTTTAAAATATCGAGACAAAGAAATAACCATATTGAAACAAATTCCCAAAAAAATCAGAGAAACAAGAAGGAAATCTTCCTTCCTGTCGAAGAAATTATATAATAAAGGAATTTGGTTTAAATGGTTATTGCCAGAGGGGATGCTGATCTTCTGGGAGGGGAGTAGAATAAGAATTAAAACATTAAATGAAGCAGATGCCTTTCTTCAAAAACATTCTTCCCTCTTACAGGACAGAGAGAGTGGGGGCGGGGAAAAGGACGACATTACACAAGATATGGTAACGAAGGGAGCTACGGCGCCACCTGGTGACAGAAGAAGAAACAATAGCGAAAAGGCTCAGATCACAAAAATGATTTTATTTGAAATGTCATTGTAATTGTTGATATAATAGAAAATGGCAAAGAAAGAGATGATTGAACACATTGCACACAATGGAACAACTCTGTTTATATTTGTCCTTTATTTTTAAAATTGTAAACTTGTGAGGTTTGGGAGGGCTACCAACACCGACATGGGAGCTACCAAAAATTTTTATATACTTTCCTATGTATGTTTTAAAAACCAATAAAAATATTTACAAAAAAAAAGAAAAGAAAAAAACAACTGCAACTAGCCTGCGCACTGCAGAACTGAATACTGCATATAGCTAGAAGACTGAGAAAATATCTCCCTTACATCCTGGACATAAACTGTTTTCAACTCACCTCAGGATGCCACTACAGGGCATTCCATGCCAAAATCACCAGACACAGTTTTTCCCTCCATGCCTTCATTTTGCTAAACACATAATTCCCACAGCACTGTCTATCCCTAAGGATATCTAACCATGGAGCATCACTGTATTACTATTAACCTTCTCATCTTCCCCATTACCTACTCCTGTTGGTATCTTATGACTATCACCTGGTTGGTTGTATCTTATGATTTAGAATTTATCCCTTTGTTGCTTGTATGTATACTGACAGCTTGTGCACCGGACACAAATTCCTTGTGTGAACAATCACATTTGGCCAGTAAAGAATATTCTAATCTATATCTCTTAATTTAAGAACTCCCATTCATCTTGAGTTCCTTTTCTCATTCTCTCTATCTTTATTAATCAGATGCAATTCTATGGAATCATGTGAGTTTATTTATATCTATTTGCTCTTTAGAAATATACTTTAATAGACATAATAATGTTGATAAAATGACTGAAAGGTGTTGTAGAAGGAAAATAATAATAAAAAATCTGCTAACAATTAAACCTTGGAGTGAAGCAAACCATATAAAGCTTAAGGAAGGAGAAAAAAAAGAAAAATACTTTTGATTACACTTCACTTTTCCTTAAAATCAAGAACTTCCTGTATCTCCCAAATATTCCTGTTATTTCTAGTTCTTCAATTATGATTTTTCTATTGCTAAGTAAAAATAAATAAATAATACATTTCTAAAAACTGGCTCTTTTCTGATTTCTTCCTGTTGACACTTCCATTCTGTCAAGAAAATGATCAAGAATTAACTGGAAAGACCAGATCTGTCTTCCAATAAATGTCAGGGTATCTCAAGTCTCCCATTACTTCTTGCTTGTTTCAAAGATTGTTCATTTGAGTTTGATGGTATCACTCACATCTTTTGCAATCTGCTTTTTCAAGGTACCATACACATCATGGGACAGGCTACAATAGACATCAACAACAGTATTTCTCTTATTTGTTCCTTTGCCTAATTTAACTCATGTGCTCTCTGTACCATTGCCAGTTTCATTCATTTGGATTTGCGATTAGAAATTGACTTCTTTTTTAAATGGTGCATTTTCTCCTATTCTGAGCAAGCTACATTTTTATGTTATGTTTGAGGAATGGAAATCATTGCACAAGATATCTATTAAAGTAGTAGTAACACCTCAACCTCATCTTGTTTACTGCTCATACTCATAGTATGAATATATAGTCAATGAAGACCATGGATTTTGTGGGCCAATGTGTACAGTTACAATCGTCACAACATCCCCATGGTCATGTGATCAAAACTCAGGCACTTTGCAATCAGCAGACTTTTACAACCTTTCCAGCATTCCATAGCCACGTTTTCACCATCTGAAAGCTTCACAACTAGCTTCCAACAAGCTGAGTCAAAGGAAAAACTAGCAGTAAAACATCCGTCATGATCATATGATGTTCTATCACTAGTAGAAAGGCTTTTATTTATTTCTCTTTCATTTTGTTGTTTGTTAACTTTAATGAAAATTTAGCAGGCATTTAAACATTTCTATTGAATATTGGTTCTCTCTCTTGAACTAGTATAGCTGTATGGAGATTGGGCTCTGCGCTTGCGCGAAGATGGCGGGCTAACTCTGGAGCTCCGTGTGTGCCATGGAGATTGTTGGCCTCTATCCGTGCTCCCAGCCCTCCTGCATTAGTCGGAGGGTATGGGATCGATAAGGAATCCACCCTGGCGTCTCGGGGTGAGGCTCTCGATGTAAATGGGTGCAGCGGGAACGAAAACGGCGCAGGTGAAGGCGAGAGCGCCGGAGCGGAGGACGGCGTCCCTGGCGTCCGAATGAGGGCGGTGGTGGCCGACCACGCTTGTGAGTCCCCGGGATGGCGGCGGCAGCAGTGGGCCAGGGGGATAGACGGAGGAGAAGGCGGTGAGAGCGCCAGGAGGCCAGCGGCAGTGGCGGTGGCGGAGGCGACAGACCTGATATGGAGAGAAAGACGCCGGTGGTGAGAGCACCGGGAGGATGCGTTGTGACGGCCGCTGGAAGCCAGGCCGGGCGGTGGGAGCGCCGGGAGGCCTGGCGGAGGCGGTATTCTAGGAGATGGCGGCGGTGGGAGCGCCGAGATGGTCGCGCTGAACCCTGCCCTGCTGACTGACCATGGAAGACTCGAAGGGCGGCGGTGGGAGCGCTGCGATTGACGCTGAAGCCAGCCTTGCAACGACAGCGGTGAGACGGGGGTGAGAGCCCCGGACAGAAGGCCGGTGTTCCCGAGTTTTTTAGTGGCGGGGGCTCGGACCGGACTGCCGGCTGCGGGGCTGACTGGTGGTAGCCAGAAGAAGCTGACTGAGCCCTGGGCTGGGGAGGACAGAAATCCCCCGACCCTGGTGATCGGTCGAGGGGAGAGGCCCGCACAACAGGCCCCAGGCCGGGAAATTGGAGGTTGGAGACTGGAGTTTTCTGGCCTGTTAGGCCGGGTCGGGCTAGGAGATTGGATAGCCGGCCTGGGCCTGGTTAAACCCCCAGCTGGGAGCAATTTTCCATCAGGGAGAACAGACTCCTTTCCAGCTTAGCTGGCCCCAAACCTACATTCCTCAGCAACTTGAGAAGAAACCCTTCCCCCTGTGATGATGATTTGTTAAGACCAATAGAACTGTGCCGGACTAAGACCTCTTTAAAGACCTTGTGAATGTCCTAAAGATCTTTTGGACTGGAACATCAAATGGACACCCAATTTACATTGTGAACTTCCTTATTATAGCACTTATTCACTTTATTAGATCTTTGATGAATTTAAATTATGGCTAATGATGTTTTTTAAGATCCTATTTTAACCCATGACACACCAATGAAATTATTCTTACATTGTTTTATATTGATGATTAGTTTTAATTATCTATTATAGCGCAATGTACTCCAGAGCAAATCTTGTGTTTTTACGAGAGTCCCCGTTCTCACAGGCTTGGCCCTCTGCTCTATCGAGGGCCCATCTTGATGAGGGATTTATTAATCCGGAGAGATGGGCGAAGCGCGGCCTTAGGGGGTTTTTAGTATCTAAATTATTGGTTCTTTTAGGGGGTACCAGGGAGGGGGGTGGGTTTAGACAGGCAGAGACAGGGGGTATTACTGAAAGTAAGGGCCGGACCAGCAGGCGGCGGAGGGTGGCGGAAGGATCCGACAGGAGGGGGGAAACACGAGTCGTTCCGACGGAGGGCCGACCGATCCAGAGAGTCGTGGGGAGAGGCAGGTCCGAGGGGAGACAAGTTCCATCCTCCCGGTTGGAGGCACGTAGCCGTTGGCTTCAAACGGTCAAGTGCCACAACCCCCACAGGCTAGGTGGTCAGGGAGTACAGAGCCAGGGCTTACGGCTGATGTTTTGCAACGCCAGGTCCATTGTCAACAAAGCCCCCCTCATTAATGACCTTGTGTCAGAGGGGGGGCCGGACCTGGTTGGGATTGCGGAGACCTGGTTGGGCCACGAGGGAGGACTTCCCCTCGTTGAAATCTGCCCACCAGGTTACCGCGCTTTTCATCAGCCCCGGGCCCTGGGTAGGGGCGGTGGGGTAGCGGTCATTGTAAAAGAAGGTCTTGAGCCGAGAGAAACCATTGTGCCACAGACCACCGGTTGTGAGTCCCTCTGCGTGAAGTGGGGCCTAGGGAGGCAGTTGGGCTTGCTGGTTGTATACCTGGCTCCTCGCTATGCAGCAGCAGCCCTGCCCGAGCTCCTAGAGGTGATCGCTACGGTGGCAATTGAGACCCCCAGACTTTTAGTCATGGGGGACTTCAACTTGCCAACGGTTGGCGTATCATCCGAGGTAGCTCGGGAGTTCATGGCTTCCATGACGGCCATGGACCTGACCCAAGTAATTCAAGGCCCCACCCACGAGGGTGGAATCACACCGGATCTCATCTTTATCTCTGGCCAATGGACGAGTGATCTGGGTATAGGGGATATAGTCATCACGCCCTTGTCATGGTCAGACCACTCACTTCTCCAGCTCGACTTTCCGACCGCTGCTCCCCTCCGCGGGGAGGCGGAACCTGAGTCACCAATTTGGTTCCGCCCCAGGCGCCTGATGGACCCAGAGGGGTTCCAGGCGGCGCTTGGGCCACTTCCTGTACCCCTGACCCGCGCCCCGATGGAGGACCTCGTGGCCGCATGGAATATTGCGACCACGGGAGCCTTGGATCGGGTCGCGCCCTTGCGGCCTCTCTTGTGGCGCCGAGCCACCCTGGCTCCTTGGTTCACCGAGGAGCTAAGGGTAATGAAACGCCACAAGAGATGCCTAGAGAGAAGATGGAGGAAAACCCGCTCTGAATCTGACCGGACACAGGTAAGAGCCCATTTACGGACTTACATTGTGGCGCTGAGAGTGGCCAAACGCCATCATTGTGCCACTCTCATAGCATCCGCAGATAACCGCCCTGCCGCCCTGTTTAGGGTGACCCGCTCCCTCCTTCAACAGAGGGTGCGGGAAGCCCCGTTACAGGGTAGAGCAGAGGAATTTGTGTCTTATCTGCAGGAGAAAACCGCTCAGATACAAAATGAGTTAGCCCCCATTGCTGGTCCAGTGGAATGCCACGAGGCAGATCTTGTTTGGGAGGAGTTTGACTCCGTTGCTTCCGATGATATGGACAGGTTACGTGGGCGACTGCGAGCCACCACATGTTTATTGGACCCGTGTCCCTCCTGGCTTGTACTGGCATCCTGGGAGGTGACACGAGGCTGGCTCCAAGAGGTTATCAACGTATCCTTAAGTGAGGGTTCCTTGCCTGCCTCCCTAAAAGAGGCTATGGGGAGGCCCCTCCTTAAGAAGCCCTCTTTGGATCCAGCTCTTTTAAACAACTACCGTCCAGTCTCCAACCTTCCCTTTTTGGCGAAGGTTGTTGAGAGTGTGGTGGCACAACAGTTTCCCCGTCACCTGGAGGAAGTTGATTATCTAGACCCGCGCCAGTCCGGCTTTCGGCCCGGGCATAGCACCGAGACGGCATTGGTCGCGTTGGTCGATGATCTCTGGAGGGCCAGAGATGGGGGTTGTTCCTCCATCCTGGTCCTATTAGACCTCTCGGCGGCTTTCGATACCATCGACCATGGTATCCTATTGCATCGGCTGGGGGGGTTGGGGGTGGGAGGCACCGTGTTACGGTGGTTCTCCTCCTACCTCTCTGGCCGATCGCAATTTGTGTTGGCAGGAGGGCAGAGGTCGACCTCGAGACCCCTCACATGTGGGGTGCCTCAGGGGTCGGTCCTCTCGCCCCTCCTGTTCAACACATATATGAAGCCGCTGGGCGAGATCATCCGTGGTTTTGGGGTAGAGTATCATCTCTACGCTGATGATACTCAGCTGTATATATCTACCCCAAACCACCCCAACGATGCCGTAGCGGTGATGTGCCAGTGCCTGGAAGCCGTGCGGATCTGGATGGGAAGTAACGGACTCAGGCTCAACCCGACCAAGACCGAGTGGCTGTGGTTTCCGGCTGCCCGATTCAACCAGATGATTCCATCTCTGGCCATAGGGGGCGAACATCTTGCCCCTGTGGATGGGGCGCCCAACTTGGGTGTCCTCCTGGATACCCGGCTGTCCATGGAAGAGCAGGTGACAGCCGTGGCCAGGAGGGCGTTTTACCAGGTTCGCCTGGTACGCCAGTTGCGCCCCCTATTGGATCAGGACGCCCTTCGCACAGTCACTCATGCGCTCGTGACATCCCGACTGGATTATTGCAACTCTCTCTACATGGGGCTCCCCTTGAGGTGCACCCGGAGGCTTCAGTTGGTCCAGAACGCAGCCGCGCGAGCAATTATGGGCACCTCTAGGTTTGCCCACGTAACACCGCTCTTGCGCGAGCTGCACTGGCTACCTGTCGTCTTCCAGGTGCGCTTCAAGGTGTTAATTATCATCTTCAAAGCGCTCCATGGCTCGGGACCTAGCTACCTGCGGGATCGGATCCTGCCCCATACATCCTCACGGCCGATTCGCTCCCACAGAGAGGGACTTCTCCGGGTGCCGTCCACTAGACTTTGTCAGCGGGCGACACCCAGGGGAAGGGCCTTCTCTGTGGCGGGCCCAGCCCTCTGGAACGACCTTCCCCCCGATATCAGGACAACCACGGACCTCCGCTCCTTCCGCTTAAAATTAAAGACACACTTTTTTCGCCTGGCCGGCCTTGGGTAGTCTCTTTTTAGGTTAGGGGTTTTTAGGGGTAATTTTTAGTTTAGTTTATGGGTTTTAGCGCAGGATCAATTTAATTCATTTTTAATTTTGTATTTTGTATTTTGTCTGTGGTCTTATTTGTATTTTAATTGCCTGTGCCCCGCCTCGAGTCCCCTCGGGGAGAGAGAGCGGGATATAAAATTAAATTATTATTATTATTATTATTATTATTATTGTATATCCCTAACAAATATTTGTTAGGTGTCTTGCCATAGTATAACTGCAGACAGTTTCTCCCAAATCTACTCAACTATCTTGACCAGGCATGTCCAAAGTCCGGCCCGCGGGCCATTTGCGGCCCGGGGGTCGGTTTAATACGGCCCTCCAACAGCCCTCCCTGCTCTGTATAAATGTGGCCCTCCCTTCCTCCCTCTGTCTCTGGGGCTGTGTGGCTGGGAGGGAGGTGGACGGAGGTTACGGACGCCTCCTCCCGCAGCAGGCGAGGGAGCAGGCGGGGTGAGCACCCAAGGCTACCGTCATCTTAAGCACCACCGAGGCTGTCGCCCGGCAGGGTCGTCAGGCAGGGAAGCCGGTCGCGCCTCCATCGCTGCACATTCTGGGGCTGCGAAGCTGGGAGGGAGGTGAACGCGCGGCCCCAGAACGTCCGCTTGGCGCGTTCACCTCCCTCCCAGCCACGCAGCCCCAGAACGTGCAGCTCCCACCGCACAAGGTCGCCCGGCAGGGGCGTCAGGCAGGGAAGACGGACGCGCGGCCTCAGAACGTAAGCCGTGGTGCCTGCCGGAGGGAGCCGCGATGGAGCCGCGACCGGCTTCCCTGCCTGACGCCCCTGCCGGGCGACAGCCTCGGTGGCGCTTAAGATGACGGTAGCCTTGGGTGCTCACCCCGCCTGCTCCCTCACCTGCTGCGAGTGGCGAGGGAGTGACTGACAGACACAGAGAGAGACAGAAGGGGAGGGAGGGAAAGACAGAGAGACAGACAGAGACAGAGAGAAAGAGAGGGAGGGAGGGAGACGGAGAGAGACACAGATAGAGAATGAATCGGAATCGGATTGAATCGGAGACAGACGGGGAAAGAGAGAGAGACAGACATACAGAGAGAGGGAGGGAGGGAGAGAATCAGAAAGAGTGACACACACACAGAGTGACAGAGAGAAAGAGAGAAAGAGAAAGAGAAAGAGAGAAAGAAAGAGAAAGAAAAAGAAAGAGAGAGAGAAAGAAAGAGACAGAAAGAGAGACAGAAAGAAAGAGAAAAAGAGAGAGAGAAAGAAAGAGAAAAAGGGAAAGAAAGAAAGAGTGAAAGAGAGAGAGAGAGACAGAAAGAAAGAGAGAGAGAGAAAGAAAGAGAGAAAGAGAAAGAAATGGAGAGAGAGAGAGGAAGAAAGAGAGAGAAAGAGAGAGAGAGTGAGAGAGAGTGAGAGAGAAAGGGAGAGAAAGAAAGAGAAAAAGAGAGAGAGAGAAAGAAAGAGAAAGAGCGAGAGAAATGGAGAGAGAGAGAGAGAGGAAGAAAGAGAGAGAGAGAGAAAGAAAGAGAGACAGAAAGAAAAAGAGAGAGAGAAAGAGAGAAAGAGCGAGAGAAATGGAGAGAGAGAGAGGAAGAAAGAGAGAAAGAGGTAGGTAAATTTTTTAAAAATTTATTTTCAATACATTGTGAAAACTCAACTGTCAGTTGATCTTAATGTTATGAAATGAAAAGTATGTCATTTGCAATTAACTTGGCATAAAATAATTTATTTGCATTTAATTGTAATGGATCAAAGAATGTTCGGAAAAATGTTCGGCCCTCCACCATGTTCACTTCATCCATCTGACCGTCTTTGAAAAAAGTTTGGACACCACTGATCTTGACAAACTCTTATTAGCTTTACCTGTTCACTCATTCAGTGACTTTACTCCATGGAATTTGTCTGCTTTACATTCTTCTTAGTGTCTCTGCTTACTCAGTAGGAAGCAATCACTCACACGGGGCATCACCAGTTCTTAGGACATCATAGTCTTGCAATCAGCAGCTTGTCCACAGATTAGCTTTTTACCCCTCACAGCTGAGCACACAATCAGTCACAATACAGTTTCTCTGATCTAACTCTTGTTCCCCTTTAAACCTACCTGGAAAGCTCCTGTTGCCGATCCTTCTTTAGTTGCTCAACTAACTTGTTTCTTTTTTTTTAAAGTTTTATTATGAAGGAGGAGAAACGTTAAGTAAAGAACTTCATACAAGTCTCACTTTAATAAAACTTCTCATCGACTCATTGGTGCTGGATTAACATAGGAGAAAATTATTTCTACATTAAAATTAATGCATCATAAAACAATAGCCACGTTTCAGACTGAAATACTTTCATTTGAATCATAGTTCTTAACAATGGCCATGAATACACCCTTCATACTGCCATCATGAATATTGTATAAAAATTGAAAATAAACTAAAAGTAAAATTAGAACACATCTTTATAAATTACAATATGTCAAGCTAACAAATGGTAGACTTGTCATATTGAGCAACTAAATGTCTAAATGATCAGTCAGCAATCCTAGCGCAAAGGGAGGGGGAAAGCAACAAAAAAAAAAGCCACCGGCTTTGTTGGCTATAAAGCGGCTGCTCGATTTTTCATACTGCCATTCTACTCTATTAGCAAAGCCTAACACAATTAGGTATGAATATGCAGTAATAACATGCAGATTGTTCCTTCACAATTGCCCCAAGGCAGCCGTCTCAGCTTTTCTGTGCCTGATTCCTTCAACATCATTATAGGCTTGGCAAAATTCATGGGGGGAGGGGAGAGAATACCTCCGCCTTTCTTGCACGAGGCTAGCTAGTAAAATCATTAGTTGTTGTTAACCATTCTCTCTCAATAGGTTTGTTCGCAGTGCTCCCCAGCTCCCTGCCACTCCTGCAGTTGTACATGTTTCCCTTGGGTAATGTTAGACACTACATTTGAGCCTGCCAGAACAATTAACCCTACTGTTAATTAGAATGAAATGTCAGGCGCACAGATGGTACAAGCTGGCACCCTGCCATCCCGCCAACTGCTGCTGAAAGCAGCTACCCTACTGCTGACAGCTGCTCAGCCATGTCCCAAACCAGCAGATGTCAGAACTTTCCAGCTGAGGAAAGCTTTCAAGGGGGGTGGTGAGTGGGGGGTGGAAAACAGAGGCAGAAAGAAGAAAAGGGAATGTCTGAATCCCAGCAGTGATTATTATGGTTTTATCATCACTGTTTTTTGTTACCTGTTGTCATACCGTATCAGTCAAGCAGAGGTTTAACAAGTAGCAGGATGCAAATTAAAAAAAGAAAAAAGAATGACACTAATCATCAGAGCTGAAAGCAAACATTCTGCAAAAGCAATATTACTGGAAGATAACCGGCAAAGCTAAATATAAATTAAAGTCCTAATATGCCAAATCTCATATTTTTCCAGCTACTTTTAAGATAATTTTGGAATAACATTTTAAGACACAACTAAAAACAAATCTTGTTAGTTTTACATGCAGTATGTTTGACAGAAATTTCTTGTCCTTTTGTGAATCTGCTATATAGTAAAGACTTCCAAACAATCCCTAAATGATACAGCAAAATCTGGTGAATCCTATATATGTAGAGATACAGATAGAAATCAAGATGATAGAGATTGGATTTAAGGAAGAAAAAAATATTCTTCAGATTAAGCAACCAAATCAACAGCATTTATTGCATTTCACAGGTACATTACATTATATTTTTATTGTTCCAAACTATATATAGTACAAACTGTTAAAGCGCAAAAGCATTGCTAATAAACTAGATGATGCATTTTCATATAATTCTGCAACATTTCCAATGAAGAAATTTCAACTTCAACAAGTAATCGAACTTATTTTTTTCATTTGTTACACTCACCTGTATTTTGTATTACTGTATTTTATATGATCTATATATGTAGTTCATTAAATTATAATTTTAATTCCTAGTTCATACACTATATTTTAATTTCTTTCATAAAATTGCATTATATATTTACAGAAAGAAACGTATACATAGTCAACTGCTAATATATGGGGGGAAATACAAAAAGGCTACAGCAAAAATAAAACTACTGGAGAAACTGAAATCTTGTAAATACTTTGAAAGTAAACATTAAACAAAGTCGAATTTATTTGGTGTAAATATGCAGATTTCTAGTTAATGTGTATTCTTACAGCATTGTTTGTTGCAGCCAACAAGCAGCTCTATGTTGGCCATTAAACATGCTGTAGAACTACATTCCAGTGTCATTCCAAAAAACCTAATCCATGCTTCATTTTATTCATCCGAGTAGCCTGAAGATGAGACTGTTATGGCCTGCCAGCGGCCAGAGGAGCTGGCAGCAGAGTCGGACTCTGAGGAGGATGGGGAGGAGCATTGGCTAGTCAGGGAGGCTGGGGAAGGCTCAGACGAGGGCTCTGTCCCAGAGGCAGAGGCAGGGCTGAGGTCGTCTGGCAGTGATCAGGTGCCTATGGAGCTAGACAGAAGTGAGGAAGAGGAACAGCTAGAGCCTGTTGTTCCCAGTGTGCGCATGCACAGAGCTGCCAGAAGAAAAGAACAATTCATAAATCAGGGTGGACTTGGGAGTAAAGTCACAGGTGGAAGGCGATTGGCCCCTTCCATAGAAAATAAAAGAGGAGCGAAAGGGGAGTGGGCTTTTTCAGGAAACCGTTTGGTCAGTCATTAGATTCGTTTCAGAAGTGTAAAGATCTGTCTGTGAACCCCAGAGACTCTGTGTCCAGTCTTTCCTTGCACAGCAACTCACTTAGAAAATATTTACATGGCAGCTTTCCAATATAGATAAGATCTGTAGTCATAAATATTCCTTTGAAAGACTATTTGCCAAGTCTTGCTGAATGTGAATGAGAGGAATTGATATTTGTTTAATAAAAGGTGTTTTGTCAGGACCAGGACTCTGCTTTGTGCTTTTTGGGGAAGCCTAGGTCAGAACAGAGACTATGAAGAACACTTCGTTCTAGCCCCAGAATCGTTTCTCCCTTTCTTTATACTACTAAACATTTTGATATTAAATTAATTATCACACTGTTTCAATTTGTATAATAGCTGAGTTGGTCCCCAGAGACATACAGTAGAGAGAAAAGTGAGTAACTAATACATTTTTGGGTCAAAAAATCCTGTTTCTTCATGTTAAAAGACTGTTGGCTTCAAAATAAAGTATAAGCCCATTGTGCTAAGTGTCTTCTAAACAGAGAGGAAAAAATATACATGTCCCTATTCTAAGTTGTGAAACCATTCAGTTTGCAACTATTATTTTAATGATTATAGTCTACCTTAAATAGATTAGGGAGATATATCAGAATGGTAAAAATATGTCATTGCTGTCTAAATGTAACACATAGAATCATAAAAATTCAATAATCAAATTTTACTCTCCTGAAAAAGAAAGCTCAAGGGCAGATCAATAATCTTTTGTGAAACTAAACAGAACTGTTGCTCAGAAATAAAAAGAAATACTATATTGTTACTTGCTGGTAAGAATTAAAATAAGTTTTGTTTTTTTAAAAAGCAGTCTTATCAAGCAGTTATTTTAAGGTTCTCTTCTAAAATAGCAAATCAATATGCTAAACCAATCCTATTGTATAGGAAGGGCTAAAATATACAGAACTTCGTGACAAAATTATCATTAACGTGACTTCCAAAATATCAAAATTTGGTAGACAAAATTGTTAAAATACCAATATTTGTCTACAGTCATCTTGTAGCCAAACAAGAATAATCATCCACAACATCTGGCAACCTGATATGCCAGCAGAAATTCGCAAGAAATGTCTGACATGACAAGACTAATGGCTAGAAGTGACCTCAAAAAATGAACATAAATGACATTTCTAGGACATGGTTCATAATTCAAAACTTCTCAGAACACAACTGAGGAAAGAATATAGGACTGTAAGAATCTAACCAATAACTCTGAATGTTGAACTGGCAAAGAAATATAACATTTTATCATTTTCATGACAAAAAGACTGCTAGGGTCAATGTACACATAATATTAATTACCACAGTATGCACTGATAGCCTTATTATCTCCCATTTCATTATTGCCGTTTCCTTACAAACATGGTCACTAGTTTTTTTCCTCAATAAAAGCTGTTCTCGTATATCAACAATCCTCTTAAAACATTCTGCATTATATATGATACACAAAAGGATATGAAACAATAACTTAATCCCATGATGGCGAATCTATGGCACGTGCAGCCAAAGTGGCACAGGGAGCCATGTCGGCTGGCATGCACGGCATTGCCCATTCCTTTCTAGGCTTCTGGCATGAATGTGCGTGCAATGATCAGCTGTTATTTGTGCATGCGGCAGCACCGGAAACCAAAACAGCTGGTCTTCTGGGTTCCGTTGCGCATGTGCACGCCAGCCAGCTATTTGTCGCACGCGTATGCATGCCAGTAACCCAAGACAAGCTTGGTGGTGATCATGGAAACCAGAAGTTCATTTCCCAGCGCACATGCCCACTTAGCAGCTTCTCTTCCGGGTCATGTGCCCGACGAGCACGCACACTCCCTTTTCAGTACTCAGTGCTGTAAAAGTTTGCCATTACTGATAGTCATTTCATTACATTATGCCATAACTCTTATTTTTGCTGCAGATGAGTAATATAGTTGTACCTCTGCTATCTCTTTCAGTGAACAGGATACGCCACTTCATTCTTAAATTTTCTCTAACCAAATGCAGGTTACAATCAGGAAAGCCATCCCATTTCTAAGGGCTTTCTTCTTTCTTTCAATCCTGTAACAGAAAAAGGGGATTTTAAGAAGAGTGGCATGATGGCAAAGATTTGAACCTCCCCGTTTAATTATAATAGTTTCAGTTCAGCCCACCTTTAAAAAAAAAAAAAAATACAAAGCTAAGACTCTGGTTGCAATCACAGAGACATATAAGTTGCTTCTTTCTAGACTGGAAGAGATTTGGTCAATGCTAGTGATAACAATATCCAATGGAACAAGAGGATAAAACTCCTTCATGCAGAAGAAATTCCTTTTGCATTTCTAAACCAAGATTGTTTCAGTTAAATGGAGTTTGTCATGCTTATCCTTCCCACTCCTCCATTTATATTGCATAGGACAGAGCAGAAATAGAGTTGATTTCTATCTTCTCTTTAAATAGACTTTATAAAACTGCTGAGCAGCTGATGGTTTTTCTTCTTAACCTTTCCCCCATTACTTTAACAGTAAAGTGACTGGTTAATTTTGTAAGTTAAGTCAAAGACACATATCTTCAATATTCTATGCATCAGAAGAACACTATCTGCTCAAAATTCACCGTGGCTTCATATATTTAATAAAATTTGATCCCTTCTTAAATAAGTGAAATATGTATATAAAGCTTGAAATCTAACAATTTTTATCTGTTACACATGCAACAGCTTTGTAAAATTCAGCTCAAATCATTAAGAGGAAAGCAGTGAAACATAGAAATAAAAAGATAACATTTGCTTTCAAACAGCTTTATTCTCCTTATTTTGAATAGAGGTACAATTTCCCTTTCCTGAACTAAGATACTTGAACTGGTGACATCCCACAAACAACTGCGGGTTGTTCAAACCCGTATTAATCCTTGGGGTATTCAATACATTTAAATGAATCAAGGACATTGGTTATATGCCTTAGATTGCAAACTTTATTATATGCATGCTGAATATATCTGAGACAAAAAAAAATCTCATTTATGTTGTCAGGGCATACAGCTTCAGGCACAAAGAAAGTATTTTCTCTGGGACAGTAGTCAATCTACATAAACTCTCAGAAGAATAGCCTGGTTTTGCAATTCATGTTCACTATATCTAAGTTGTCTATGTGACTCTAAAAGGAAACACTGATCAAAGCACACACTTTGCAGCATGAACACAGGTTGCTATATACAAATATAGAAGCTAGTGCACTGTCAAAAACTGATTCAGATATGGTGCAATTCTCCTGGCAGCAGCATTCAGAAAACTAGGCATGCCATCCCCATTAATTACTCTTTGTAAATATAGTACATGGGCATGTTCACAATTGTAACTTATTAATTATCATGACTGAGTAGTTAATTGTGCACTCACTCAAAACCAATGATTTTACTTGAATGCAGTAACCAAAGTTTGACTCAGTAGCAAAGAGTAGCACATTTGTAGATAATGAGAACAATTATTATTATTATTATTATTATTATTATTATTATTATTATTATTATTATTATTATTATTATTATTATTATTATTTAAATTTCTATACTGTCCTTCTCCCTTCCTTTTTATGAAAAAAACCCTTTAAAAGGTTGGATAAAAGGTACAACTAGAACAGTCCCTTGTTCTGAAAATTCTCAAAGTAACTGAAAGCTCTAATTCAACTCCCATTTCTTATCAAGCAAAATGAGGGAAATAAGTATTAAGCAATTCAAGAAAGCTGCTGCAGTAATTTCTGAAATGATGAATTAGCAGTTTGAAAACAAGAATAACTAAGGAAGGTTACAAAGGATGCACTACAATTATAATAAAGGTGAAGACAGGGTATACAAATACAAAAGAGTTTTAAGAATGGACAAAATCCACAAAATTTGAAGATTCGTTTGGTTTTAATTTGTTCCTAATCCCCTTCTTTTTATGGTGATCCACCTAGACTTTGTCAAAAGACCTCCATGATCATGTGACCGGCATGACCACCTTCCTACCAAGGAGGTCCCTATTTTTCTACTTGCATTTTTACATGCTTTCAAACTGCTAGATTGGCAGAAGCTGGGACAAATAACGGGAGCTCACTCCATTAAGCGGCACTAGGGATTCGAACTGCTGAACTGCCAACCTTTCTGATCAACAAGCTCAGCAACTTAGCCACTGAGCCACCCTACATTTTGAATTCAAAGTCCCTAGACTTTGAATAACTGAAGAGTAATTGAGTATGGGTCTTTGGTTCAAGCATTATTCAGGGGAGCCAAATTTCCTTGAAACCTGAGGTTTGTCCTTTCTGTTCTAAAATCAAGCAAAAAAACAAGGTTGAAACCTTACAGTGACTACTGTCTTAAGACAGAATTCATTTGGCATCCATTTATGGCCATCTGCGAAATGATGAAAGCTGGAGAGATATAAACAAACACTTGTTCCTTGGCCCCATTCCAATTCAATGAGATGGGCATTACTATCACATTGCCAAGATGATTAATCTGGCATCTTCATAGATGAACATATTTGACAAAGTACGTATTTATACAAGTTATATTTGCAACAAAAAGATGCTGGAAACCTGTAAAATGATATAAAGTTACGTATTTTAAATGCTAAATATTTGGTATTTTTAGAATATTTTTCATGTACACATTGAAATATAATAATTTTAGGCTTAATCTAAATAAATCTTTAGAAGAGCCTGATCTATTAAGCAAGGTTCAAAGCACCACACAACTACATATGTAAGTATGACCTTACTGTTGACCTTACAAAGCACTTACTATCTTGTTCCTCTCTAATAATGTCTCTTCCACTGCAAACAATTTATTCTACCTCACATTCATCAAGTGGCCATAAATCAACACTAGGCCCCTTTTTTTACTGAGTTGCTGGTTTTTAACTTGCACAGACAGCACTGGTGTTTGGATGCGAAATCTAATATTGGCACACATATTGATTTTAATTAGTCTAATTAGTTCATTACACCAAAAATCAAATAGACCATTCATTACCTTCCAAACTAATGGCATATGATCAAGGGTTTCATATGATAATGAGTTGGATCAATTATCATTCATAAAAGAACTCATTAACAAGTGTAAACACTGCCAAGCCTAATGCCACTGCAAATTATGAAGCCATGGCTTGGCCATTTGCATAAGCATACTAATTTTATGTCCTGATCATTTTATTCCAAGATCTACCCTCTCTTTAATGCTCATTAAAATTATCCAATTTAAAAAGAAAGCTGTTAAACCCTGGATTTAAACCCTGTGGCACTGCCTGTAATCCAGAGGTTTAAATACACATATTCTTTATTAAAAGCAGAGTATTTGGGGGGGGGGGGGGAGTGACACACAACAACAAAAGAAAGCCCGTCCTTCAGATTCTTTAAAGCCATGAGCAGAAAAAAAACAGAAGAGCAAGGAAAATGAGAAGGCTTTTTAGTTGAGAGAGTTTTGACCCCTTGAAATTCCTTGGGCACCACTTGTTATACTTAGCCAATATTTAAATCAGGGCATCTCCTGTAGTCCTTCAGACACTTTTGGAAATGGCTCTAATTCATTTAGTCAGAAGTGCTGCTCAGTAGCTGGATAGCCACAACACGGCAGTCAAACATATCTATTGGATCAAAAATTAAGAACTGCTATGTCTTGGAATATAATTCCATGAAATAAAAATATACAGTGAAACATCTGTGAAATAGCAATTTCACTTTAACCACTTAGCAGGATTTTTCATTAAACAGAACACCAACATCTGGCTTCATTACGGGGCCAACATGCACCTTTTTTTCTTCCAATCATTTCACACAGTACTGCCCAATTTCTTTTCTTTCTTTCTTTCTTTCTTTCTTTCTTTCTTTCTTTCTTTCTTTCTTTCTTCCTTCCTTCCTTCCTTCCTTCCTTCCTTCCTTCCTTCTCCTGATTTCTCCTTCCAACTTTGTTTTTATTCTATTTCCTTATTTGTGTTTTTTCCTTTTCTGGCAAGTTAGCTAAGCTTGCCTTCCTTCTTCTAAGGTGCTTCCTCCTTTTGCATACCTAGCTTCCTGGTCCAGCCTCATGTCCTTGTTATAGCCCTGTTTCGGATCCTAGTGTGACTCAGAAGCAGCACCTGTGATGGAAGTGACCCAAAGCAAAATGGGTTTCCAAAGAATAGAAATGCTGACCAGGGTAAGTTGCTGAGATAAAGCCATGGCCATCACCAGGGAACATCTCTTTCTAGAGCACTTTCAATTGCTCAGAGTGTATGCTTGCATGCCCTTCAGTGCTTGGCCCTTCTCAACAGTATATACAATGTCTATGAAGTATTGTTAAGAGTGCTACATGTGGCAAATGCTACACATCTGAAATTCAGAGCATTTATGCATGTAGGCTTGTGTGTGTACATGCATACACAGAAATGCATACACTTTGGGTTTCCTCTAACTACTAAGCTGGGAAAGTGACTTCAACAAATCCAAGGAACTGTTGGAGTTCTCCATCCAAGAATGCAGCCCTAGGGACAGCTAAGATAAAGTGCAGAACCCTCAGACTCCCAGATCTCTAGTAGACGATGTGAGATTGAAGAAGAAACATGCCATCCATAAGGACAAGGAGGGAATTTTTTATACACATGAGAGAGAGAGAGAGAGAGAGAGAGAGAGAGAGAGAGAGAGAGAGAGAGAGAGAGAGAGAGAGAGAGCGCTAAATGAATGATCTTCTAAAGTCATTTGTTTATACATATTCTCAAACCTCTGAAAAGAATTTTTAAATTACAAAAGCCTTAAAATAAAAACCACTCCTAGTCCCATCGTGCCAGTTCTTCTGCTGCCAAAAAAACCAGAAGAATTACCCACAAGCACGAAAATGTACACACAGGTCCAAGGTTGGGAAAAGTAAGAAAAAGATCAAAGGAAAAAAAATTAAGGAAAAAATATCTCCCAAATTCCTCTTCCCAAATGTGGTTGTTCCATTACGATAACTACTGCTAGAACAACCAGAATAACTAATACACCAACATCTGGTCAAGTGAAAGTAAACTCTATAGCGCAAGATTCATCAAATTATTATATGGATTTAAAAAATAGGAATTTTTGCAGCAAAATTACAGTATTGTATTGGATATGTCTTGGAGCAATCTCTAGGAATTCATCTAGATGTAAGACTTTAAAATTGTGCTCTTATATTATCAGAAAGTCATCCCCTTTAGAAGTTCCCTAATATACAATTATAAATTATATTATTTCTGTTCTTACTTCTTCACTTTTTTCTATTTTGTTACTGTACCCTACCTACTAGTGCCTAGACCAGTGATGATGAACCTTTTCGGCACTGAGTGCTGAAAAGGGAGTGCACACGCGCAGGGCACCGAGTGCCAAAAAGGGAGCACTTTACTTGCACTCGTCTGGGCCGTGAGCAGTAAGAGGAGCTGCCCAGGGGGCATGTGCATGCTGGAAAATTCTTCCAGTTTCCAGAACACACATACGCGCTGGCCAGCAAGGGTTTTGGCTGGCGCACATGCTCATGCCGGAAAATTGAAGACCAGCTCTTCCGATTTCTGGCACTGCCGCATGCACAAAGGCCAGATGATCATCGTGTGTGCATGTGTGCCAGAAACCCAGAAGAGGTACGGGCAACACTGCATGTGCCAGGCAACATGGCTCCACCTGCCACTTCGGGCATGTGTGCCATAGATTCGCACTCACAGGCCTAGACTGACAATTAGTCTCCCATAGCAAACTTACATGGTTGGCTAGCAACTGCCTGGTTTCTTACTCAAAGAACCACATATTTATAGAATAAGAATGCAATAAGTAAGTATACAAGAAAAACATACATTTAATAAATAATAAATAAATAGGAACATGTATGATATTTATTTGTTTAACTCATTTTTTTAGATAATTTATATGGCTGCCCACCTCAGAGAAGTGACCCTCAGCCATGTACAAAAAAAAAATATGACACAGCTTTTACTTTGTATTTGATTTGCTATTTAAACCATGAGGCAGCACAGGAGTAGATGGTTAGACGGACACATACATACATAATTACATAGTAATAATAATAATAATAATCTTTATTGTCATTGTAAAAATTACAATGAAATTGGTTAGTAGACTATATAGTGACAATTCACATGCAACTCTTTTCAGGATGCAAATAAGGAAATGCAGCACAGGTGGTATTCAGCTACTTCTGACAGGTTCTGGAGAAGTGGTAATGGAAATTTTGAGTAGGTCAGAGAACCGGCAAATAGGCTAGCCCCGCCCCCACTGCCTCCTAGCTGATTTTCTTTTGTTGCCCTGAACAGGAGAACGGAGCTGGAAAGCAGATTAGGGGTTTAGGGAGGGAATGGAGATTTTGCAGTATCCTTTCCCTGCCACGCCCACAAAGTCATGCCCACAGAACCGGTAGTAAAAAATTTTTTGAATCCCATCACTGAAATGCAGCATCAAGATTTGTCCCTGGTAACCCAGTTGCTTCATTTTCTTTTTACAAGCAACTCAATCCATACATTAATATGCATTATAAAATAAGCTTCTGGCCAACATAAAAATTAATACTTTATATCTGATGAAAAATAATAATTGCCATATATTAAACTGAAACAATAACAAAATGATTCAAAATTTTGTTCATTGTTTGAATGGGAAAAGAATATTTTCTTCAAAAGAGTTAGTAAAATAGTAGTGCAAGATCAGTCAGATCGCCTTGCTGTTTCAGCAAATTGCTAAGAAGCTTCCATTTCTTGTGAGATTTTCTTCCACAATCCATAAGAGAAGTAAAGTAAGGACTCAGTTTTTAAAGAAATGCCTCTTAGTTAGCTTGATCATCGCTTTCAACAAAGTAGGCCAAATCTGTTACTCATAATGGATGGCCAAAGGCATTGTTTTCTGATTTCACTGACCTCTTAACACTTTACAGACAGGAAATATAAATCTAATGATTAAGGCACTGGCTCCTGGACCATACATTAAAGGAATTCTTACAGAAAATAAAGAATGGATAACATAAAGAGTGAATATTTTCCCCGTTTTTGTTTCTGTACGAAGTTTTCCATATACCTCTGTTATGACCTTAAATTAAAAGGATACTTCAAAAAAAAATGGAAGTCCAGCAATACTATGCATCCTTTCTGCACAATATTTTTCAAAGAGCATTATCCTTGGCAGATTGGGTATTTATACTGAAGTATGCAAGTCTGGTAAAGCATTGTTTGCTGATTCTTAGTGGCATGCACACAAAAAACAGGCGCCTGGATTTAATATTCCTCCTCCTATACTGTGACCTTGCTACTTACAAAACCATGGTGATTTTTTTTTCTAACATTTTCTATTATCTTCCACCTCTATTCTGTCTTCATTTGTACAGTGAGTGCTACAGCACTGAGATTATTTGCTATAGATATCTACGTTCATCTTTTCCTTATTAAATTCTGCTCTTCTGTCTTTCACTCCCTTAATGAGAAAACGGGAATGAGCCAATTGGAAGCTATCTTCACCCTACTTTCCCCAAATCCTAACTAAAACATAGGATTAAACCCCTACCTCAGTAATGAACATTTTTTTTAATTATGTAGAATCCCTATTCCTATAGTAACGAAATAGTGAAAAGGATAAATTAATCACTAATCTAATCTATTAATGAAATAAGTCCAAATCCTAAATCACAAAATCCTAAAAATGTAAAGAATGTAAGCATACATACCTTATTTTCCCGCCCTGAATAGCTGTATCCAACAATAATTATTCCATTTATAAATGAACTTCTAGGACAAACAACTACCTACTGCTGAAGATGTTTTGGACTAATTCCCATTATTCACAGTATATGCCACATGCATGAAACTTAAACAATGAGAGGGTACCAGGTTACCCTATCTATTTTCCAGAGTGTATTCTTGCAAATCAAATTCTGAAGCAAACAATTGCATAAAATTAACATAAACTAATGTAGATATAGGGACGCAGTGGCTCAGTGGCTAAGACGCTGAGCTTGTCGATCAGAAAGGTCAGAGGTTCAGCAGTTTGAATCCCTAGAACTGCGTACCAGAGTGAGCTTCTGTTACTTGTCCCAGCTTCTGCCAACCTAGCAGTTTGAAAGCATGTAAAATGCAAGTAGAAAAGTAGGGACCGCCTTGGTGGGAAGGTAACAGCGTTCTGTGCGCCTTCGATGTTTAGTCATGCCGGCCACATGACTACGGAGACATCTTTGGACAGTGCTAGCTCTTTGGCTTTGAAACAGAGACGAGCACCGCCCCCTAGAGTCAGGAACAACTAGCACATATGTGCAAGGGGAACCTTTATGTTTACCTTTAACATAGACATATACTGTATGTAAGTCCTCAATAAGCAATCCTAAATCTTAGCTTTTTGAGGAATCACTGATTGTGCCAATGCTCAGAAACCCAGCAATTTCACAATTTCTCCACAGCAAATATTTCAGCACTTCATTAGGAGTTATGAGAATGTCTCATAGCAGCAGGGAGATAATGAGGAACTAACAAGCATTAATGTGGCACTTTGCCCAGAGCAGAACAACTTCCCTTTTACTAGTCATCAAATGAGACCGTGCTTGCAGCATCGTATGTGATTGAGGCGATCCTCCGTTGGAAATTTAAATTGCTAATCGTGCCTATTATCATTATTGCAATACTGTAGGTTATGCCATTCAGACTCTAAAGGATCTAATTTTCTTTCTCTATCAATAATACCATTTTACATAATTTGTTTCATTTTTAGGACAGTGAATTTGTTTTCACCAAAAATGCCATTACAGGAAAGATTTTTCACACCAGAATGGATCTAAAGCAATGGCTCTCAATCCAAAGGTTGAGTAAACCTTTTCCAAATTGCCTCTCCTGTAGCAGCATACAACATGAAAGTGTTTCATGAAATCACTTTGTCTACCATTCCTTGAGCCTTGGTTTTCAGATGGCATAAAATGGTTATCAAGGCAACTTCTCTCATCTTTTCAGTTTGATGAGAAGACCTGTATAGGCTTGTTCAACCTGTTTCACACAAGGAAAACAGATGCCTAAAATCTCAGAACTACAAGAGTCCTTGATATAGCTTGCTGTCTTTCACTGTCCTGGTCTTTTTTATTCAGATTCAAGTCAAGAGATGTACAGTATTTCTCCCATCAAATCTTAAAAATACAAAGTTTAAAAGAGCTACGTACACATTAACTCAATATGAATGTTACCTTTTCTAAAAAAAAAAGATATGAAAGGAAAGATAAATCCAAAACAACAAAAGCAAAATGGAAATATTTTCAAATACACATCTTTTTTCAGCTGATTGATTGCAAGTATTGAAAATTACATAGACCTTTTTAAATATGAAAAGTATAATCACATTGTAATCTTAGACATTTTTATTATTATGAATAATAATAGAATTACATTAAACTTCTGGCTACTATCAAAAAAGCCACCATGTATTTAATTCTAAGTTGTTCTCTAGAAAAACTTCCCATATAGATTTCAATATAAACTTCCTAAATAAAATAAGTTCAAAATTTCTTCTACTGTGCATTTTTCATCTCTAGTTTCTGTAGAAAAATTTGAAACTAACAATTTCTATTTCATTTTTATTCATTTTCATACTAACACCACTCATTTAAAAAAATCTGCAAAGCTGAGACATCCAATTTAGAGGAGTTTAATTAATTGTTTTTATACTGTGAGAAATATGAATGTTCTTTGTTTTGCATTACTAAAAATATCCCAAGACTATCTATTTCTTTTTAGCTTTTCTACTTCAACATTTATTGATGCATTCCTTTAGCATGCTCAATTAATGAGATTCTTAAAGTAAACCTCTCATTAAAGATTTTCTTATGTGACTATTGTAAACATTTTGCCCTCCTCTCCCCCTGCAGAAAAAGACATGCCACTATCTTCCCCTTAACTAATGATATATATATATATATATATATCATATTTAATTTAAGATATATATCACATTTAATTTCACATGTATAGTTTTATATTTCACATGTATAGTTTTTTTTTTTACATAAAACCAGTTTTTAAAGCAGAAATTTCAGAATTAATTGCACAAGGAAAGCAGCAGACTAAATATGACTCTATATATCAGCAAGTTCTGGCACACATGTCAGATTTCTGGGTCCCTAAAAGCCTACCATCGTGCCTACTATAATGTTTGCCCTGGGTTTAGCCTTTGGTTCTAGTTTAACAAGCCAAATAGCTGTGCTTAACAAGTGATTTAATTTCCCACAATGTCCTAGCATATCACTGCTCTGAAACTTTAGAGAAGTGATCCAGCTAATTAAATTATTTAGCTCAAGAGCCCTGGAGGCACAGTGGCTAGAATGCTTCATTGCGGGCAAACTCTGCCAACAGCTTAGAGTTCAATCATGATGGGACTCAAGGTTGATTCAGCATTCCATCCTTCCGAGGTCAGTAAAGGAGGAGCCAGATTGTTGGGGGCAACATGCTAACATTGTAAACTCCTCAGAGAGTGCTGTAAAGCACTATGGGAAGATGTATAAATATAAGTGCTATTGCTGTTGCTGTTGCGGGAAGGTAGCTTGGTGCTTTCAGAGTGCTGCTGTCTACTATGCTGCTAGGGAAGTGTCTACTAAGATCAGATAGCCGGCAGGCAGCAGTAGCCTGCAGTACTGTACTCTAACCACTGTGCCACCACAGTATGTATGCAGTTTTAATATTTCATCTTTCTGCATACTCTATTTGTTTTTGATAATTAATGTAGTTATATCAATGGAAAAGCAGAATGTTGTGTCCTCGACTTGCGACTGGTCTCGACATACGACCAGCCGCAAGTCTTCCACCCTGCCTGGAAGGACCATGGCAACAGGCTGTAGCTAGTCTGTAACCGCCAGTCGCGTCTGATTGGCCCAGACACGACTGGCGGGAAACCGGGTCCTGAAGCAACCTGATTGGCTCCCCATTTGACAGCTCGCGTATAAGTAGCTGTCAAACGCGGGAGCCCCTGTCTACCTATGGAAATTCTTCAACAAATTTTGTTGCTAGCTATATACCTGGAGAGCATGGTATCTTCCTCGGAACTGCAAATGCATGTGTATTTATCTGACCATAAAGATTTCCCATGTGAAACCTTTGGCTTTTACTTGTTAAGAATGGTTCAGATTTCAGAAGTGTCTGAAATGAGCTTCCTTTAGAAAAGGTATCCCTTTTGCTTCTTGATAAAACTTTAATACCTCCTTGACCTAGAGATTTGTAAACAGACTTATACACTGACACTATCTATTTTGAGTGCTCCATTGTCCACAAAAGTTGAATTAGCCCTGCTTTCTCCGCTTAGTGAAAAGTATGAAACAGTAAGAAAGTCCACCTTAAGCACAACACTGTATCTTAAGCTAGTTTAGAAAGTGGTTTATTATGAATACACGAAGTAGTGTGAGAAAATATATTTTTCAGTATGGTCTTGAAAAAATAAAAATTTATTAAGCCGTAAGTCTAGCTTCTCTTATAGCAAAATGCACATCACATAGTTATACAAAGCTTTCATCATATGAAAAAAGTCACGATGTACTAAGATGCAAAATAGAATTAGCATTTATTCAAACATTATATAAACTATCAGTGAATACATTGTAAATTTCCCAGGATTTGACTGAATTTACTTTTGTTCTTACCCTGTTTTCCTCAAAATAAGAGTTTCCCAGGTAATAAGCCCAATCGGGCTTTTGAGGTCATGCGCTAAATAAAATAAGCCCTACTCCGAAAATAAGCCCTCCCCAAAAATATTGCAACACAGCAGCAGCCATGAGGTGACCACACTCGCCTCCTCCTGCACCTCAAATTAATAAGACCTCCCAAAAAATAAGGCCAAGCGCTTATTTCAAGGGTCAAGAGAAAATAAGACCCAGACCCAGTCTTATTTTGGTGGAAACACGGTATTATCATTTATAAGCAGAAAAACAAAGAAGCAAAGGTTATATAAATAAAACATGTATTATTTTGTGCATCAAGAATTACCTGAAATCAGCACTGAGCAAAGGAGCAATGATAACTTAGGCAAGATGAATAAGAAAAAGAGATGCATGTCACTTATTTTATTTATTATTATTATTATTATTATTATTATTATTATTATTGTTGTTGTTGTTGTTGTTGTTGTTGTTGTTGTTGTTATTTAGATTTTTATACCGGCCTTCTCCCTTTCGGGACTCAGGGCGGTGTACAGGCAACGATAAAAATTTATTGAACATGTTTATATCCTGCTGCAACCAAAAGACTGTTGGAGGCTTACATAGAATACAATATATCTTACTTATAATAAGAATATATATATACCGTGATTTATTGGACTATATAGTTAGTTCTGGGTAATATGCACTATGTGGTTAGTATTATATTCAAGTACAACTATGTTCATGTCGAAGCACTTACTAAAGTTCTTCTGTGTTGAAAGGATTAGCCAGTCATGTCACCATTGCCCTGGGGGCACCCAAAGGGGCTCCTTTTATATCCTTGGTATTTTCCCATTGAAATGGTTCCTATTTATCTACTTGCAATGCAAGCTTTCGAACTGCTGGATTTGCAGGAGCTGGGACAAATTGACAGCTCATTCCATCACACAGCTTGTGCTCTCGTGTTTTGAACTACTGAGCTGTTAACCTCTCAATGGCCTTCTGACTCAGTAACCTAATCCTATGAGCCACAGTGGACATCAGTATATTCAAGGAACAATTCAGAAATAGCAATAGTAGTAATTAATGTTGGCTTTACTCATTTTTTAATATTTATTGTTTTATCACAGAAAATAAAATACAAAACAGTAAAACAAACAAAATGAAACAAAACAAAAGCATACATTCAAAAGCATATGCGTTGGTTGATGATCTCTGGAGGGCTTGGGATAGAGGCTGCTCCTCTATCCTGGTCCTGTTAGATCTCTCAGCGGCTTTCGATACCATCGACCATGGTATCCTGTTGCACCGGTTAGAGGGGTTGGGACTGGGGGGCACCGTTTTACGGTGGTTCTCCTCCTACCTCTCCGACCGGTCACAATTTGTGTTGGCAGGAGGGCAGAGGTCGATGCCGAGGTGCCTCACTTGTGGGGTGCCACAGGGGTCGGTCCTCTCGCCTTTCCTGTTCAACATCTATATGAAGCCGCTGGGTGAGATCATCCGTGGTTTTGGGGTGGAGTTTCATCAGTATGTAGATGACACCCAGCTGTACATCTCCACCCCGGACCACCCCAACAATGCCGTCGAAGTGATGTCCCGGTGCCTGGAGGCCGTGCGAATCTGGATGGGGAGGAACAGACTTCGACTCAACCCATCCAAGACCGAGTGGCTGTGGTTTCCGGCGTCACGACATAGCCAGTTGGTTCCATCTCTGGCTATCGGGGGCGAGTCATTAGCCCCCGCAGAGAGGGCCCGCAACTTGGGCGTCCTCCTGGATACTCGGCTGTCTTTAGACGATCATGTGACAGCCGTGGCCAGGGGGACTTTTTATCAGGTTCGCCTGATACGCCAGTTGCGCCCCTTTCTGGATCGTGATGTGATGGTCACTCAAGCCGTCATCTCCCGCCTGGACTATTGCAACGCTCTCTACATGGGGCTCCCCTTGAGGTGCACCCGGAGGCTCCAGCTAGTTCAGAATGCGACCGTGCGGGGGATTTTGGGAGCCTCTAGATGCTCCCATGTAACACCTCTCCTGCGCGAGCTGCACTGGCTGCCTGTGGCTTTCCAGGTGTGCTTCAAGGTGTTAGTAACAACCTTTAAAGCGCTCCATGGCAATTTGCAAGACCGCCTCCTACCAAATACCTCCCTCCGACCAGTCTGCTCCCAGAGAGGGCCTCCTCAGGGTGCCGTCAGCCAGTCAATGTCGGCTGGTGGCCCCTAGGGGGAGAGCCTTCTCTGTGGCAGCTCCTGCCCTCTGGAATGACCTACCCCATGACCTACGCACAACCACGGGCCTGCGCCTTTTCTTCCGAGCCTTGAAAACCCATCTATTTCGTGCGGCTGGCCTGGCGTAGTTTTTAATTTGCTTTTTATTAGGGGTTTTATAGGGTATTTTAGAGCAGGCTTTGTGTTTAATCGATTTTTAATATATGTATTGTGTTGGATGTTTTATTGTTTTTATTACTGCCTGTTCACCGCCCTGAGTCTCGTAAGGTAGATAGGGTGGTATACAAATTTGAATAAAAGCTAAAAACCTAAAAAACCCTAACAACAACAACAAAAAACAGTGTACAAAAAAAAGAAGAAAAGTGATCAATTAAATTTAACATTTAACATGTAGGATCCACCCTGGCTGGATGCTTAAAGAAAAGGAAAAGCAATAAATTCTCCTCCCCTTTTAAAAATAAATATAATTATAATATTAATATAATATTAATATAATATAATCTTCAATTTCTTCTGTTACTCTTTACTTTACTCTTTTTTAAAGAAATGCTCTTCACCAAATATTTTGAAATGCAAGACTGTCTTCTGAATCTCATCTGTATCTTCAAGACCTCATCTGACACAGAGCTCATCAAGAATTGATCTGCTGTGCATGATCAGCGTATGAAAATATGTATCAAAATGTTGTCTAATGAATTTCACTTTAATGGCTACCACAGCCCTGAATCTTGGGATAACAAAGGACAATTCCATATGGGAATCTCTAATTTCTCACAGGGTTCTGGACAATGTTAGATTGGAAGCCTTATGGAAAATGGCAACTAGGAATCCATCAAGATTCTTGCTCGTTCTGAATTTCAGTTGATTCCCAGACCCAATATTACAGGTAGGTATCATTTACTGCTTGCAATTGGAACCAGAAACTTATACACTGGTGTCAAACTTGATCAAGATGGTCATAAATGTGAGGTCTGGTTGTAAAGTTACTTTTCAGGACCAACGTAACTTTGCTAATAGTAGCTAATCAGCAGTTGTTAAATGAGGTCCACCTGTACTCATACTATGCTGACTGGTTATTCATGCCACGCCTTTCTAGGCATTGCAGTTCCAACACCTTTGCAAACTTTAGGATGGGGAAAATTTTAATAGGGCCAAACCAACTTTCTCAAGAATTAATTATGCATTCGTTAGTACTTAACACTGATCTATTCCCAGTGATATTCTTGTGAGCTTCTATGAAAAATGAATATTAAAAGAACCACTATTAGGGAAAATATAAATCTAATTATATCATTGAACACTTGATCAGCATCTTTATTCCAAGAATAAACATGAGGCAGCTCAAAATTGGAGCTAAGAACAATCAATTCTAGTGACTGGACATCAGAATCAAATGCAAATAGCCAATTTACCAAGTTGTAGTTTTTTTCTACATATGGTGCTTGGTCATCTATACTAATAGAGCTGCGACGTGATCTTTCCCCTGCCACACATTTTAATGTGTAACAATAACTGGGGGCCTGATCAATAAACTAGTCATCTATAATAGTAATTTATGGCGGGTGATTCAGAACAAGCAACTTACACGGCTTCATAACCAATCTTTCTAAGAAAGGAGCCTTGCTTCTGTGCATTGTTTTCAGATGCTAATTTCACACTTCCATTCTGAGTCTTGCTTATGTATTTTGAAAGCTTTAAATATTTACAGTTATTGTGAGTTGTTTTAATATATATGTTTAATATTCTCTTTAGCTTTTGTATCCTTGAGGATTTGTTTCTTGGTTTAGTGAGAAACCATAGTCACATTTCTAAAGTTATGGTTCCAATATTCATTGTATACACGCCTTAAAATCAATAGAAAACTTTGCAGCTTAAAAGCAACCAAATATTGAAAACAAAACAGAAATTAGAACAAATTAACTACCCATGTCCCAAAACAAAAAACAAGGTAAAAGTGACAAATGCTGTAGTGAAACATAAAGGGACAAAAGGAAATCATCCATTCTGTAATAAAAGAATTAGCTGATAAAACTAATGATAAAACAACGATAATGGCACAATTTAAAGCCATCTGCTGGTGAACCGGGACTGTCCCGCCAGAAGCGGGACGTCTGGTCACCTTATGTATGATTATCTGCAGTAATGTTGTTGTATTCCTTTGCACTTGGCTTAACAAGAAACATAAGATGAAAAGCTGCATCTCTTCCCCACCATTAAACTCCTGAAACACCTTCTCCTCATACTGGAGAAGTATGTTCTTTGTGTCTTCAGATTCCAAAGCATGGAGAAAAGCCTATGCTATCAAAGTTGCACATCACCCAGAAATCCAATATACCCGATATGTAGGTTGTCTTGTCTCTACATATCAGCACCAGTCCACAGAATGCGAGAATAAGATTCACGTAACAAAGCAAAGTTCCAGAATTATTAACTGTATAGACTTATAATATAAATAATTTCTAAAATTTCCAAGACAATAAGCTTTTTGCCACCACTCAATTTATACTGGGATCTAAAAAAAAACCAGAGCAGGCAAATCAGAGGAATGTATTATTGAAGGCAGATTAAGAGCAACATCCAAATAAACAATTAAAAGATGCCACAGAGTTCTATCATTAGAGACAAAGATACTGAGCGTATTGAGGCAGGGCATAAAGTGAGACTTAGTTGTTAAGTGTGAAATGATGTGGGGTTGGAGTAGATGACCCGGAGGGGTCTCTTTTTAGCTTTGAATTTCTTAAGTTTGTAGGAGCTTCAACAGGAAGCTTGAAAGGAAATTCAAATGTCGAATCGCAAACACTTGCTTGTAAATAGGCCGAGTTAGATGGCAAGTGAGACAACGGGCTTAACCACAACGGCTGGAAGTTCATCTTTGCAAAACAGGATATGTTTGTGGTTTTCTTTTTTGAATCATATAAACAATAAGAAACTAGCCATGATGAAAGTTGCTTGTAGTGAAGTATAAAACTCTGTATTCCCTTTTGGAAGGGGGTTCAGAATTCTTGGATGCTAGCCTGGACTAGCTTTCTGAACTATGGCAGCCATAATAAACTTTTCCTGATTTTGAGAAGTCCAAGTCTCGTGCTCTTTTTTTCTGCAATAGTATGACACAAGCCACAAGAAAAAAATATTTATATATCTTACTAAGGACTGACTTGGATATCAGTTCCCATAGTATAAATGGCACTTATCATCTATATCTCTTTTGCTACACTTATAGAAAAGCCAAAATTTTCTGGAACGAAGGGAAATTTATAAGTTTGACTGGTTTTAAATAAATAATTTTTGAAAATAAATCGTTTCCTCCTAGTATCTTATATGCAAAAGGAAAAATACTCTGCACTCTGCAAGTGACTACCTTAAATTTAAAAGAATGTGAAACATTTCTTTTTTTAGCGATGAATCCAATCTTAGACAAATCATTATTTTAAAAAGCTGTTAAAGACAAGTCCTTTCCCATCTGCAATTCTTGAGTATATGATTTGAGTAGAGCCATAAACATAGCAAGGCTTCTTGACAAATGAAAGCTGATAGTAATGGTTGGGTGATGTGTTTCAACAAAGGCTTGAAAAGCAAATAAAATTAGAATGCTGTAGGATGGAAGTAGCTACAGGATTCCTATATGAAACAGGAAGTTGGAATGTATTACCACTGTAAGCCCTAACCTTATTTTTGCTATTTAAACCAGAGTTGAAGAACACAAGGCCCTAATTTTCAATACAGAGCTTAGAGAACTTCAACAGCTGATGCTAATTTACAATTTGTAATGTGATACAAAGAAAAATTAGTAAAATAAATGACTGAAAAATAATCACATTTAATTATTATTACATTTAAATTACATTAATTCAAATTCAGGTTCTGTCCTACTTTTTCACAACACTTGGCAAACTATTCAAATGCCTAATAGAGTCCTCATTCAAGAAAGTTAGAAGTTTCCTATGTCTGCAATAAATTGGATTTATTAAATAGAAACACTATGTATCCAGGATCTTCCTTCTTTGGAAGCAGATTTTTAAATGAACACTGCAATTCTGAAAGTTCTCATTATGCTTGGGCATAAAGAACATTTATGGTAATCATTGCTGATGATGATATATTCTTTTAATTCCATCACCGTCATCCATTTGCGACAGCCTGCCCATAGGTAGCTGGGTGGTGTCTCCAAAGCAAAAAACAGTGGATTTTTTAAATATAACTTTTAATCTGTCAACGTGGCTTGTTTTCTAGGTGCCCAAGAGGGGTGGATGGATATTTTGTATTAGTTTTAAGTATTTGTTTCATTGCATTTGTCTATGGTCAGCCATATATAAATATCACAATAAATATTTTAAAAATAATTCTTGAAACTACCGTATTTTTCAGATTATAAGACGCAACTTTTCCCCCTAAAAACGAGGGTGAAAATTTGGGTGCTTCTTATACACCGAATGTAGTCCACCCACCCCCACCAAAGACCAAAAACGTGAGGCATGGAGGAAGCGGTGGTCTGTGGCAATCCCTGCAGCATGGAACAGCTGATTGGGGGTATTCCAGCAGTCCAATCCACCCGCCAATCAGCTGTGCTGAATCAGGCTGCAATAAGTGCTGAAGCTGACCTGGCTGGTCAGAGTTTGCAGCAGCAATCACATTCAGAAATCACAGTAACTGATTCAGCGGGATTCAAAATAATAATAATATACAATACATTACCAAAAGCAGGTTTTCCAAGGTAGCAGTAAATACAAGCAAAACACAAGCAGTTTTACTTTCAGTTCTTGCCTAAGCCGGGCTCCTTCCTGTCTCCTTCTTGTTCAGAAGAAGGAGACAGAAAGGCAAATTTCAGAGTCCAAATAGCCGTCATTGGCTGACTTAATTGCTATGCCTATTCATTGGCTAACCTTATTACCATGTGTCAGCTGAATACCATGGATGCTGGTAGGCAGAAGCAGAATTTTCTTCTTCTTATTTTTCTCCCCAAAAACTAAGGTGTGTCTTATATTCTGGAAAGTCTTATACTCCGAAAAATATGGTACTTATGTTGTAACTGTTACCAAAACCTAAGAAAAACAATGCAGAATTCTAAATGTTTTCAAAACAGAAGTTTTGGCTATTGTGTGGAATCAACATTGTCACTGATGACTTGAGCAAGAAAGCAAAGTCTACTATGAAAACAAATGATGGTGATGATATTCAATGTTTTTAAAAGATGCATGTGGTTAATAATGTTTAGTTCTTCTCTAATATGGATCACTGACAATTCCTTCCACATATACTTGCATAGTATGCTTTACATTTAACAGAATTTTATTAGCAATACAGAAAAAAAGAATTTGCCGCCTGAGCTGTTTGGCACTTTTATTGTCCTGACAACATGCTGCCCTGATAAATAAATTCTGAAGATTAAATGTCAGAATTAAGCTAAACATGTATTACATGTACTCCACTGTACTGTAGCTTAACATCTATAGAAACCCACAAGCCACAACAATGTAATTTGGATTTTTTTTAAAAACAATACATTGCTATAAACTGTAGATGCTTACATGTCAATAAATTAAGTTCTATCTTGAATAGGCAACATTAGCTTGTGCTTTCCCAGTGAGTTTCCAAACAGAATAGAAAACGTGGCTTCTTTCAGATGTTGTAAGTTTCACCTTGAAGTAAACATTTCTTCCCAAACACCTGAGAGTCCTACCTTTGTCCTAGAACAATGTTTCTTAACCTCAGCAAGTTTAAGATGTGTGAACTTCAGTGTGCACATCTTAAAGTTGCTGAGGTTGGAAAATGGTGTTCTAAAAAGCCATTCTGAGAAAGGACAAGGCATATATGTTGTTTGCTGTTCCAGGAGTAACGAATCGAAGATTTGAAGAAGCTGAACGGATGTCTTATTCCCAAGTGCTCAGAAGGCATGTAGTGATGGGAGGCAGAACATCTTGGTTCTGCAGCTCTACTTTTAACATGCCCCCATCAAGAACATTCAGTTAATGAGACTTGTCCTTTTTTACACTGTAAAGTTAAAGCATGTCCCTCAGAGCCAATTTCTATTAGTTACCCAGCCTCTGATTTAGTTTTCATATTCTTCAAAATTTGCTTGGCATTTCTGTGTAGACATTTTGTAAGCCACTCAGGGCACTGAAAAATGTGGAGATGGGGAGGTAACATCTATAAATAAGTAAAATGGTTTTCTAATAAGACATTCAAATTTTCTAAGCAAGAGTATTCAATGAAAATTATTTTTCCTTCTATGTAAACCGTATTCCATATATAAAAACTGGGTCAGATTTTCACTGTAATAACCATCTTTGAAGTATTAAAAATTCAATAAAAGTTTCATTTAGTTACATCCCAGGCTCCTCCTTGACATTTCTCTCTTCTTCTAGTTCTAGTTTGCACAATCACACAAAAGAAAGAGTTCAAGGCAGTGTGAGGAATACTTATCTGCCCACTTTTGTCACTGCTTGGATAATTGGAAAGAGCAGGTGAGCCCAAGGAAAATCAGTTCCTCATCAATGCCCTCAGTTTTTGTTCCTGTAAATTTTTATTTTCACCTATTGAATATATTGAATCAATGTCACTCCATTACAATAAACACTGGGGAATTACAGACCACATTTAATAGGGGCATCCTCTCTAGGTTGTATGCATGGTAAATGGGATCCTCTCTTTTATTTTATCCCCTGAAGCTCCTGGTTTTCTCCTACTGAATTTCATTAATTAAGGCAGCTCTATTATATTAAACAGTCTTGTCCTTGATATTACAGAGGGAAAAAGTGGTGAGGGGGGAGAATTCCATGGCCTGTAGATCATCCACAGGGAAATTGTTTATACTCTTTTTTTCCCCTGCAGCCTTTTTTGTCTCGCTTAACAGTAGACCAGCACTCATTCATTCCATTCAATAGGGAAAATATCAAGCGGCTGAGGAAACCAGAAATTCTTTTCCAGCTCATATTTTAATTTCTTCCAAGCTATCCTGTTCTTTGCTAGCAGCCTCATTGCAAACACCTGAAAGTACATCAAAATCAGTTTTGGAATCTCATTTTTTTTTCTCCTATTAAAACCATAGTAAAGTTAATATTAATGAATGCAAACTGAAAACAGTTTGTCTGGAATATTTGATTTAGAGGCCAACATATTTCAATACTGTAGAGCACAACTTTGAACTTTGGTACCATTTTCCAAAGCAGTGATATTTTACATTGCTTCACAATGTGTGATTAATTGTCACAACCTATAAAGTTATTTTTAAAGCTCACCTTAAGAATATTCTACACCAAATACATATGATGCAGTACTGCTGGTACCACAATCAGAATCATTTACTGCATGTACAGTGGCAATTGTACCATTGTTAAGCTGCCATTCAAAGATCTTGTTATACAGGAAGAGAGCATCCCATCCATACATAACAGCATTTTCTGTCAATCACATTGTTTCTGCACAGATCTAGCATCAAATTTTGATTATTAAATTGTGACAGGCTATAAAACATTGGTTCTGCATCAGAACAATCCGATCCAAGATGGAACTAAAATCAGAAAGAACAAAAAAGCTTCTCAAAGGCAGTTTCTCAACAATCAGAAAAAGAAATTTAGGAAATCCCGACCAAGCGAATAAAAGTGTTGGCTGGAGTTATACTTCAGACTTGCAATTGTTAATGTAGCTTTACAGTAAAGTAGAATTAGCTCATCTGTTTCCTATCTGCTTTGCCTAGGAAGAGTGATATTAATCTTATAGTAACTCTGATGGTTAAAAAACTGGGCTTCCTTGTCTAATAGTTTCCCAGATAGCATCTCTTCCACTTATCCCTCAAGGTTATTCTCTCATACTAGTCCAGTTACGATGGTGTTGGAAAAATAATTTTACAACAAAGCCTCATATTTATGACTTTTGCTTAACGACTGAGTCACCAGTACCAATTGTGGTCATTAAGCAAGACCTACTTGGCTGCTAAACTGAACAATCATGGCATTTTCATTACAAAGGAAAATATTACTGTATTAAAAATCCTATTTGCCAAATAGAAAGCAAGCATCAATAAAGCCCACCATGCTATAAAAAATTAAATTAGATAAAGTAAACCCATGCAATCTTTTTCCTGTACTGGCTAGGGCAGGGTCACCAACCTTTCAGACCTCGGGGACCACTAAATTCATAATTTTAAATCCTGCTAACCACTAATATGATTTTTTTAAAAGATAAATAGTATTTAGTGCAATATAAAAAATGCAAATAATTTTTCTGCAGACCAACAAAATTTTCTCATGGACCACAGTTGCTGACCACTAGGCTAGGTATCTGTTGGCTTTCAGGTGCTTTCAGCTCTTGAGTTGGGTACAAAAGGGCTAGCAAATATCCCAAGCTGAAGGCTTCCAAATGTAGTGATCAGCACTGATCTTTGCATAACAAAAAGAAAAGCGACTACAGACCTTACAAAAAAAAAAAAAAAACCCCACCAGTTTATAGAATCAGAGTAAAATGACCAAGCCCAATGCAATACAGATATTTGTTGAATGTGAATCAAAAGTTGGTAAACTATACTTTTTCTCCCCCCACTCCCTCCTTCCTCTTGGTTGGCCCTAAAGCATTTATTTTGCTTTCACTCCATTAATTAATTTTCTAATTAAACAATTAAGTTTAAAGTCACCTTGGCCAAAGTATGATTTTAATTAAAAGCAGGGGCATACAGATGGAAAGACAAGGAACATCAACCATTACTACAGGTTGATGTTCTTTCAAGTGTTGAAAATGAACAAAAGACAAAATATGAATGAGTCAATCTCTCTGGCCAGTATCCATTCTTAGCAGAATATTTTTTGCTATCCTTCGGAAAAGGATATGTCATGCAGTTTATAGCAGCAATTTCTAAGTTTAAGTATGTTTTGTTGGTTTTCCCTCTCCCCCCCCCCCCAACTTCTGCCTGTTTTATTCTAATGTTCAGTATATTCATATTTTAAGATAGATATTGAATGGGCACTATTAAGTATGTGTAAGCAAAGAATATGTATCTTTGTGTTTGGCTATGAACTAGAAATAACATGTGTTTGGTTAAACAAAACAGATTAAAATTTTAATTTCTGATTAAGATTGAATTACTTTCCAGTGCAGATTGGGATGCAAGAGCAAAGATGGGAACCAACTTGCTAATTTTTTTTTAAAAAAACCTAGAAACTAGATTAAACTTTAAAAATACTCCTATGACTATAACTTTGATCAAAACAGTGCACAGTAGCACACCTTTTGTATAACGAAGTCTACAGAAAAAGCACTAAACGTACAAAAGCCATTGAAGAAGAAATCATGGGGCCTTGATAGATCACATGCTGATAACACTACTGTTGGAGTTTCAGTGGAAACCTGGGTTCAGTATAATTAACAAAAGGATTTGAACTGCACAAAGACAAGAGTAATTTTTTACATAGAAGTTCGAAAAAAAGAGATAGGCTTCAAAGCTCTCCCACTAGCCAAAACTGATGGATAATGCAAGTAGAGTTTAGCTCAAAGAAGGTGGAGAGGAAGCTGAGCTTATCTGATAACTACATGTTTGTCTGCAAATGGTAAATTACCATGAAGCTCTATAAATTCATACTTGTTTCTACTCCTTCTTAAAATGTTCAGTTATGATCCAAGTCCCTTGTTGTCTGGGAAAACCACGAAACCTTCAAAGAGCAGTATCCTAGTAGATGAGAGTAGTACACAGGGATATAGTAAGCATACCATAAATTATAACATCTTATGAGTAATACCTAAGGAGATCCAAATTTTCCCTAGGCAGTCTCAAAATGATTGGAGGCAGGTATTCCATTAAGCAAAATATGGTTGGCTTGGTTTTGGCTTACTGTATAGGGTGAATCTAGCCATGCAGTCTGTAAACTGTGATTTATGAATTAATACAACTTTTAATTTCAGCCAATTGTTCGTTTCTACTTAAATAAAAGGGACACGGTGGCTCAGTAACTAAGACGCTGGGCTTGTCAATCAGAAAGGTCAGCAGTTCAAATCCCTAGCCCTGCATAACGGAGTGAACTCCCATTACTTGCCTCTGGCAACCTAGCAGTTCGTAACCATGTAAAATATGCAAGTAGAAAAATAGGGACCACTTTGGTGGGAAGGCAATAGTGTGCACCTTCAGGGTTTACTCATGCCGGCCACATGACCACAGAGACAGCGCTAGCTCTTCGGCTTTGAAAATGAGATGAGCACCGCCCCCTAGAGTTGGGAATGACTAGCACATATGTGCGAGGGGAACCTTTATCTTTACCTAAATAAACCATGGCCTAGTGCAATGTCAGCCAATTGTCTACTGTAGTCCCAGACCTGTAGTATCACAGTTGAATCTCAGCAACCAATTTAATAAATAACTACTACAACTCTTCCGTGTATCTATTCTAACAGTAACCACTACAAATGGTGATAACAAAATGGGATGCATATGTTGACATCATCATAAAAATACTCCTCATTGCATACCTCTGTTCAACATCTGATATAAGTATTGTATCGGAGTCACAGCATTGGAGCAACATTATAAGATATATTTTGTCTCCAATTTTCTTCACCACAACTACTGTCTTTATCCCACACCGAGGAAAGTTGGAAAAAACTGCTACCATATATGTATGTACTACACATAGCTATGGGATCATCAGAAGTTGTGACTGAAGAACAGACATGGGGAGTGACCTCAATTTTGAGGGGGGGTTAAATTTATATGTCACCCATCTCACTATTAAAGTGACTCTGGGCAGCTTAAAACACAATAACAACAAGAACATAACATATTAAAAATGTAAAAAGCATTAGAAACATAAATAAGATTTGGACAAAACTAGGAACCAGATACATGGATAAATCAGAAGTGGAATTTTCTTTTTTTAGTCCACCAGGCTCCTCCAGCGTAGAACATGCCTATTGGGGACCCAAGCCATTAAAGTGTCATTTTCAAATCCAGGTATGGGATTTCATGTAACCATAATATTCACGTGTTACTTTTCTGAAATTAGAAGATAAGTATCTGGATTCCTGATTAGTAAATTCCAATACAAATAAGCAGAGAAAACATGCATCTCTAATACTATTGCCACCTCCAATGAAAAATCCAGATAAAAGCTCTTCCCTAGTTCCACTGAAATTCTAATAGAGCATGATGCAAGCTATGACTGACAGACTAGTGGAAAGAGAAAGCAATTACTGAAGGAGCGCCTATTTCAAATTAAATGTTAAAATACCTTGAAAATTCCATTTAATTTACAAATTCAAACAATACGCTGACATGTAAAAAAATCCAAAACAAATTTTGAATGCTTCTTTCTTTTAACATTCCACTGTCTATACAAGCTTGTAGTCAATAACAAACATGTTATTTCCATAGTGAAATATTTCTCCTCTTCCTGTGGAGAAAAAAACAACAACACTTTGCCAAAGCTGTATTTTCCTTTCCTGGTACCCATTAGGATCTGCTTTGGCCCATTGACCCACCGACAGAACATACAGGCATTAGCGTTCATATTTGATATAACATTATTGTTGCAAGCTCCATTTGTCTAATACATCTGGAAAAATTAATGTAAAGTGGAGTCATCTAGGGTCATTAGAAAATACTTCTTACATGAACTTTCAAAAGATAACTTCAACTGCACAAATGTTTATTGTAAATAAATTGCTAAATACTTGCAGTTTTTAATTCCTTCTTGTCCCATTTTGAAATTGCAGCATGTCTGCAATTAAGAGATCATTAATATCCATAAAATAACAGAACCTTCAAAATTATTTCTTTACCTTTAGGAATCTACATAGCTCCATTAGCTTTAATGAGAATCATGTGCACATATCAAGGAGAAAATGGGCCAATTAGAGCTAGTACAAGATATTCAACCCATCATGAAAGTCATATTCAAGGTTATTTTGAAACATGCATAGGAATGAGTTCTATACTAACATAGAACATGGCTGCCAAGTGGTAACATAATTGAAAAATTGACTATTTCATTTCTGTCGCTATGAATGCAATGGTACAGAAAAGTACCATATTTTTTGAAGTATAAGACACACCTTTTGCCCCCAAAGAGAGGGTGAAAATCTGGGTGTGTCTTATACACTGAATACAGCATTCTTGGCCTCCCAAAATCCCTCCCCCCTCACAAAAATGGACATGCAGTGAGTTTGGGAGGCCTGCAAAGTGCTCCTGGGGGCTGGAGAGGGCAGAAACTAGCAAAAAACGTACTGTTTTTTGCTCATTCCCTCCCTCCCCCCCCCCCCCCCCGCTCCCAGAAGCATTTTACAGGCCTCTCAAACTCTCTGCATGCCCCGTTTTTTCACAAAAAATGAGGCATGCAGAGGGTTTGGGAGGTCTGCAGAGGGCAAAAACACTGTTTAAAATTTACCTCTTCAAAATCTTCGTGCGTGTTATACTCTGAAAAATACGGTATATTGTTTTAACATGAAATGCATGTTGAGGTTCACTCAGGGGTGGGTTTCTGCAGGTTCGCACCTACTCGCGAGAACCAGTTGGTGAAATTTAGAGAACCGGTGAGAGGGGGTTCCACCGGCGTACCTGGAAGTAAATCTGGCCCACCGCTGCCAGTGACCCAACGGGAAGGAAAGGAAAGGAAGGAAAAAAGGAAGGAAGAAAGGAAAGAAGAAAGAAAGAAAGAAAGAAAGAAAGAAAGAAAGAAAGAAAGAAAGAAAGAAAGAAAGAAAGAAAGAAAGAAAGAAAGAAAGAATTTATCATCACAATTGAGTCCAAAATTTTGGTTGCTAAGCAAGAGCGTTGTTAAATGAGTTTCACCACATTTTAAAAGGTGGCCACTCCCACCTGTCACATGACTGCCACGCCACGCCCACAAAATAGGCCACACCTACAGAGTAGGTTCTACAAAATTTGAAACCCACCCCTGGGTTCACTGTAACAAACCTCCAGGTACGTGATTCCATGCTGTATATTCCATGGTAAGAAAAAATGCAAAGCATTTGAAAGAGAAGCAACTGTTGACAAGATGCTATGCATAAGTTGTCCTCCATTAACAACTACTCATTATTCTGTCATAGCTCAAAGTTACAATGATGCTGAATGAGTGGTATTTATGATCAAGTCTTAATGTATATGGAGATTCTCAGTCATCCAGGTCATGGTTGTCCCAAAGGTGTTTTTTCAAGAGGCAAATGGACTTTCTGGGGTTTCTTTTTCTTTTCTTTTCTTTTCTTTTGAAGATGTTTCGCTTCTCATCCAAGCTGAAGAAGCTTCTTGGATGAGAAATGAAACATTTTCAAAGAAAAACCAAAGTCCACTTCCCTCTTGAAAAAGCACCTTTGGGACAATTGAGTCTTAAATTTTGGCTATTCCAGCACTTCCATGGTCACATGACTGAGTCTTTGCGTCTTTGGCTTGCACTTACACAGTTGTAGCGTTCCATAATCACCATTTGTATCCTTCTTTGTATCCTTCCTTGCCTGCTTCCCACAAGCAAAGTCAAGGAGAAACCAGCAAGGAAGGTCACATATTGGTCCAGTAACTCAAGTCTAGTCCCACAGTATTTTATCCTAAGGAGATTCAGTTATGTTGTATAAGATCCCAGGAATCTCATATTTGATAGCATGTATGTGCCTGCAACACTCACCTGACCTCTATAGCATTCGCACATCTGCCTGGCCACACTTGCCACCAGTGCACTTTTCCACACCTAGCAGAAGTCATTGCCAGCCACTCTTGCACTGCAGGGGATACACCTTTCCCACCTGATAGTGGTCACCCCCAGCCCCACTAAAGCTGCATCTCATGGGCCACATACACACCCTCCCTACCTGCCAACTACTCCTGGACCTGCCACTCTCATGTAGCTTTACCTGCCTGCCACTTTGCTTGCAAGCCACTAGAGACTTAACCTGCAATGGTCGTTTAACTACAGCAATGGGCAGTACCAGAATTACTATCGCCAAGCGATGGAGCACAAATCAAGTGACTGCATCACTTCGCAATCCCAATTACTATAATTGACCAAGAACTACTTGGATACATGAACTAATTTTTTAAAACTCCAAAGATAAATCATGTAATAAACTGTTTCAAACTCCCGAAATGATCTGCTTGGATTGGCAATGGGAAGAGTTAATATCTGAATTATTATTTACTCAAATATGTATTTACAATTTTAATAAGAAAATATTAAATTTATATTCTTCTCAACTCCCAAACATTTTGCACTGTTGGCATCGCTAAACAACTCTGATGCCTTAGAAAAAAGAAAAAAAAAACGTGGCATTGGGAAAAAAAAGCTTTGGGAAAAAAATAAAATGCGGCATTCTAGATACAGATGCTTTGGGGGGGGGGGGGAGACGACAAAAACAAAATCATGATAAAGTTATTAGTAATTATAATTAAATGGAGCGTCAGAGTTTACAGGCAGTCTACCGTCAAATATTATTTACTGCGGGGAAAATAAAAATTCTGAGTTCTCCTCGCGGAAGCCTTCAGAGACCTGCTACGACCCAGCCAAGGATGCACCAGCTCACCAGGGTCTTTCCCCGGTGACGTATTTGGAATCTTCCCGCCCCCTGTCGTTCCGAGTTCTATTTTTCTCAACCAGAAGTCCATTGGTTACAATGTAGCACCGGCCCTCCGCTGTGATTGGACCCCTATACCGCTCGTCAAATAGCCGATTCCCATCAAGCGGCTTTGGGATCTCTTCTCTATTAACAGCCTTTGGAAAGATCGTGAGCTGAAAGAGTTCAGTTCCCGATACGGATAAGCGAGATTCCGGGTCTCTTTAGGAGGCCATGTTCCATCACACACCCCCGGGGGGCGGAAATGAGAGTTGCACAGGAAAAAAAAAAAAAGAACCGGTGAAAATGGTGTTATCGCCATTTCCACCCTCCCCCCCCTCCCTCAACAAATAAGGGTTACGGTCTCTCGAAGTCAGATCTTATTTTAGCTTATTTTAAAGGAGCTTGGCTATATAACCCACAAATTACTAGCTTGGAGACTGTCTGGAGACGTGTGTAGGATGGGGCGAGTGATTTACAAGAGTCCTCAGATGTGGTGGGAGTCTTGCAGAACGAATACTGCAGTTTTTTCACTATCGCACGCTAGGTCGGTCCAACGATTCAGCGCTGTAGACTCTCAAACAGAATGACTGCTTAGGAGAGGATTTAACATTTCCCTCACCACTGTCAAACCATTCCCTAAGGTTGCATTATTATTAGTCTTCTCGTCGTTCCTATCACCCATCTCCTCCCACTTTTGACAGCAGGACTGTAACTTTGTTGCGTATATCCTTACGATTTATATTGATTTTGTTTCCTGATTGCTTATTTGTACACTATGACTATCGTTATATTTTGTACCTTATGATTCTTGACGAATGTATCTTGTCTTTTTATGTACACTAAGAGCATATGCACCAAAGACAAATTCCTTGTGTGTCCAATCACTCTTGGCCAATAAAGAATTCTATTCTATTCTATTCATTCTCCCATCCAATAACTGCTTCGGGCTTTCTAAAAATGAGCTGATGCCCCTCAAGAGCAAAACTAAAGCCTTGTGCCAAAAGTTTAATGATCCCCAATTACTGGCATCATAAATCCAAACTTTCAGATTATCCATCCAGGAAAAAAAATGACTCCAGTGAAGAAGACCGCGAGCTCCTGCCCGCCTCTCTTAAAACAAATTCCTGGCGCCGCTTCCCTTAAAGAGAAAACGAAGCCTCTCCCGATAACGGTAATGGAGAAGTTTTTTCCCTATCTCTATGAACAAAGCGGAGGCTCAGACTTACAAAGCGGCCAGGAAGCAACCTCTCTAGGAGATGGGAGCGAGTTTAATCGGCGTTTCCTGTTTCTTTCTCCAATTGTCGTCTGTCATCCGGAGCTGCTGAGGCGACGCGCCACCATCGAGGGCCGTAGAGATGACGAAAGCGGAAGTAAAAGAAAGACGACTCAGGACGCTCTAGGCACCCCAGCTGAAAGCCTCGTTACTCGATGTGAAATCCGGGTCATTCTCTTCCCCACCCCCCTCCCCCGGAGCCGCGGAGGCCGAGGCGGTGGTGGCGCTTGCCCAGAAGCCCCTCCCTCAGGAGGAAAGCCGCGGAGGTCAGTCAGTGAGGGAGGGCGAGGGCGAGCCAGCCAGCCAGGGCTGATGGGGCTGAAGGGAAAGCGGCCAAAGCGGGTTTCTTCCACCGGGCAGACCGGCTCTGAAGCGAGAGGGACATGGTTTCTCTCCCTCACCCCCCACCCCCCAAATCGCCGTACAAGCATAAACGTAACAAACGGCTTTTTTCCCCCTTGTTCTGCGTCGAAAAGCCAATCCAGTTGGATTTCTGCCTGTCGTGGAACGTTTTTCCTCCCCGTTTTTTTTTAATTGGGTGAGCTTCATCCTTGGACACCCCTGCGAATGTTTGACCCAAAATCCAGATAGGGGCTTCGTCGCTGGAACATCCCCCCCCCCCCCGTGGTGTATTAACCATTAAGATGACTAAGCAGATGATTAGGGCACCAGGCCCAAAGGGAGCACCACAAAGTTGAAAAAGAAGGGGGGGGGACAATGATTTGGGGGGGGGCACCAAGATTTGTCAGTGCATAGGGCAGAGGTCTTCAAACTTGGCAACTTTAAGACTTGTGGACTTCAACTCCCAGAATGGCTGGAGAATTCTGTAGTCCACTAGTCTTAAAGTTGCAAGTTTGGGGACCCCTGGCTTAGGGCATCAGTGAGCCTTAATCTGCCACTGCCTCCCCCCCCCCCTCCCGGTTGGGAGAGGGAAAAAAGCAAATATTCTAAACCAAAACCAGAATTAGGGCTGAAAGCATGTTTGGCCCAGTAGGACATGTGTTAGAAACACAAGGAGGGCTGCATCCATGGCCATTCTTAAACTTTGAAACTTTCCTTTGATTGGCAAAACAACAACAACAACCCAACAACATTTGGCTCATAAATTGACTTGGAAATGTGGTTGATTTTTAAGTTGTTGGCTCACTCAATCTTGACAGGATAGCTTTACTTTGTTTTAATCACTTGTGATAATGCCTTAACTCAGGGGTCTGCAACCTGCAGCTCCGGAGCCACATGTGGCTCTTTCCACCTCTGCTGCGGTTCCCTGTCGGCTAATCCCACTACCCCGTCCCTCCCCTCCCAGTCCCTCCTTGCCTGATGCCACTTCGTCACAGCGGTTGTTAAATTATTGGCTCCTGGTGTTTTCTTTTCTATGGGAAAAAGGTCCAAATGGCTCTTTGTGTGCTTAAGGTTGCAGACCCCTGTCTTAACTACTATAATTAAAAATGCTTGAAAATCATGGCGCTTCATGTTACTCATTCAAAAAAATTCATAAAGTAGTTGAAATTGCACCTTCCATTTAGACAGTAGTCTTATACAGTTCCTTCTTCCTTAGCAGGAAACAATTTTATGGTAGTTACTTTTCAGTATACCTGTACAGATAGTCCTCACTTACTGTCAGTGATTGGGGTCAGCCATTCCAGTACTAAGCAAACCTGTCATAAAGGGAAACTATATTATCATGCTTGAGTTAGGTCAGATCTCACTGTGGTCTTTAAGCAAATTTGTGGGGTGCCTCAGGGGTCGGTCCTCTCGCCACTCCTGTTCAACACATATATGAAGCCGCTGGGTGAGATCATCCGTGGTTTTGGGGTAGAGTACCATCTCTACGCTGATGATACACAGCTGTATATATCTACCCCAAACCACTCCAACGATGCCGTAGCGGTGATGTGCCAGTGCCTTGAAGCCGTGCGGGCCTGGATGGGAAGTAACAAACTCAGACTCAACCCGTCCAAGACTGAGTGGCTGTGGTTTCCGGCATCCCGGTACAACCAGTTGACTCCATCACTGGCCATAGGGGACGAACATCTTACCCCTGTGGATGGGGCGCGCAACTTGGGCGTCCTCCTGGATACCCGGCTGTCCATGGAAGATCAAGTGACAGCCGTGGCCAGGAGGGCGTTTTACCAGGTTCGCCTGGTACGCCAGTTGCGCCCCTATTGGATCGGGATTCCCTCTGCACAGTCACTCATGCTCTCGTGACATCCCGACTGGACTACTGCAATTCTCTCTACATGGGGCTCCCCTTGAGGTGTACCCGAAGACTTCAGCTTGTCCAGAATGCAGCCGCGCGAGCAATAATGGGAACCTCAAGGTTTACCCACGTAACACCGCTCTTGCGCGAGCTGCACTGGCTACCTGTCGTCTTTCGGGTGCGCTTCAAGGTGTTAGTTATCATCTTTAAAGCGCTCCATGGCACGGGACCTAGTTATCTGCGGGATCGGATTCTGCCCCATACATCCCTGCGGCCGATTCGCTCCCACAGAGAGGGACTTCTCCGGGTGCCGTTCACTAGGCTATGCCAACGGGCGACGCCCAGGGGAAGGGCCTTCTCTGTGGCGGGCCCAGCCCTCTGGAACGACCTTCCCCCCGAAATTAGAACAACTACGGACCTCCGCTCCTTCCGTCAAAAACTCAAAACACACTTTTTCTGCTTGGCCGGCCTAGGTTAGTCTCCTGTCTTTTAATAGGGCTTAGGGGATTTTAGTTATTTTAATAATTGGGGATTTTAGCGCAGGGATAATCATTGTTTAATTTGCCTTTTATTTAATTTATTTGTATATTCATTGGTATTTTTTAATTTTCCCTGTGCACCGCTCCGAGTCCCTTTGGGGAGAGGAAGCGGTCTATAAATAAATTTATTATTATTATTATTATTAAATGCAACATCAGGTAATTACAACTTGCTATTTCCTGCCAGCTTCCCAATTGACTTAGCTTGTTGGAAGCCAGCTATGAAGTTTGCAAATGGTGATTGTGTGGGTGAGGATGGTGTGATCATCATGAATGTGAGCTGGTTGCCAAATACTTGAACTGCAATCATGTTTATGTGGGGATGCTGGGACAGCTGCAAGTTCAAAGACCAGTTATAAATCTCCTTTTTCAGAGCTGTCGTAATTTCAAATAGTAATTGAACAAGCAATGTTTCTCAGTCTTGGACATTTTAAGAAGTGTGAGTTTTAGCTCCCAAAATGTTGGAGAGAAAGGGAGTTTCAGTCCGCACATTTTAAAAGTTGCCAAAGTTGACACATTGTTGAACTATTTATTTTCACACTTAATTGCCCATCTCCCTCAAATCTTATATAGGATTGTGCTATTCCCCAGACAATTGATATAAAATGTTATTGGTAGCCTTGCTTAGAGCTATCCAGGTAATCAGCTCTCCAATGTTCTTTGCTCTACATTTGAATTTGATTGTAGGAAACAATCTGTGTGTAAAGACTACTTGCTAGGTCAAGCCAAACTTGGGGATATCTCGAAAATTATTCCCAAGACTGACCAGTGCCTGCCCAGCCTACTTTCATCAAACAGCAACCCACAAAATGAGAGATCATATAAATGGATTATTGTTCATGGAAAGGAGTCCTAGTTTCTTAAAGCTAAACCACTCTTAACCTTGAAAATCTTGATTAGGAGAGTAAAATAAAATAGAAAGTAAAATATCCGGGAATGCCTTGCCAAGATAGAATCAGCCTGGCTGCTGCAAATAATAAGAGCACCTATTGAGCAATCCCCACTCCCCAACTTTCCGGACAGGCATTTACCAGTGATAAGTGTTTTAATGGTTTGCCATTTGTATCATGGGTTTTCACTGTATATAGTGATTGTGATGTGCCTAATTGGTTGGGGTGACTTAGAACTATGGTGAGTAATTTAAAATTTTTTTTAAAGATTCTTTTCATTTAGGTTCCTGTTTTTTAATTTGATGCAGCCCTATCACCATGGACAGGGTTTGCTGATTACTAAGGCTGTGTGCAACTTGAAAGGGATGCCACAACTTGAAGCAGAGGTTCCCTCCGAAGTACTACATCAGAAGGGCTATACTGCTTCAGTCTCGCCATTATAAAGAGCTGCTGCTCATACACAAAAGCCCTTCCTGCTAGAATGAAGTTACTGGCTAAATCAAGTTGACCCTCTCAGTGCTTCTAGTTGATACAAGGTGATTTTTATTTTCTGAACCAAAGAACTGTCTCTCTTATCTGTTTGAAGTGAGTCTTTCAGATGGAGCTGCATGATGTTACACAACTCTACCAAATACTATATCTAGATGGTGTTGAGTAGAAATTTACAGGTTTGTTCAAGTTCCCATGACATTTCACTTATTAGAATGCCCACTACAATTTGTTTTGTTAAATCCAGAGTCACTCTTTATATATGTATGTTTTACCCATTTCATTCATTATGTGCCAGAAATATCTCAGACTTCTTAAATTGATGACATATGCAAGAAAAGAGATTCTAGTTTTAAATCACATATTCAAAGTATGGCCAGTGTACAATGCTCAATCTTGATCCAAGAGAAATTGCTATAAGGATATTAATGCTACATTAGGAGGCACATTTAATTTCCTTTTTAAGTCCATGATACTTCCCTTAAAATAAGATATTAAGATAAAAATGTAAATGAACTTTTAGAGGACATTGTGAGTTGCTTTATGCCACTATCCTTATCAAAAATGTCATAGAAATTATTTTCTGCACTTTCCTATGTATAAGTAAACATTTTGTTAAAACATTTGGATGTTCTACTGCTATAATGCGCAGTTTTATGAAATTAGTTTTATGAAATTTTCATTTAGTTTAACCAATAATGTAGGAATGTATCTGCCTGTTTATGTGGGATATAAAAAGAGATGAGGTTTTGATAAGTGATTCATTTTTACAAATTCATCAAAAATAGGGAAGATTCTTATTAAATGTTACAGAAATTGTGTGCATTTTATTAGTGGAAGGCTAAAAATTAACCTTTAATGCATGAAATTCTAAACTTGGAATGTTTATAGGGAAATGTAATGTTCCAATAGGCGGTGCCGCTGGAAACTAGATGAATTAAGTATCTGAAACCACTATATGTTCATAAGTCATCATGCTGTATTAAATGTCACAGTGACTCATTCAGGAACTTCTTTACATATTGTGGTAGAAATACTTTCAAATAGTCCTCTCAAATCCTTTTGTTATGTAAATAAGAAAAAAAATACTAATCTTCTAATATTTTTAAAGTAATTTGAAGTGGAGCATGCTTTGAATTAAGATATTTTATAATCTGTATTTTTCCAAAGTAAAAATTACAGTAACTATTAAAACATACTAGTGCCCTATAATAAAATAAAATTTTCCTACTATTTGGAAGTGTAATTTATAATCACTGGTCATATGACCCCATGATTTTATCATTGCATAATTCTAATATCAATATCTTGGAAAAGCCTGATATTAATAGATGTTTTTACTATGCACCTATAAAGATGTTTTTGGTATCTTCGAAACAAGGCTATATAGGCTGTTACAAAGCTGTTTTACAGTGTGCAGAAGTTTTAGAAGCCATACTTGTAATTACTGAGAAAACTAGTTATTTGCTGAAGATTCCCTTTCAGCTTTAGAAGACAATGGCCAACTATTTCTGAAAAGTTCCCAAGAAAATTGTATAGATTTATCCATGCTGCTTGGAGGAGTCAAGACTGAATTGAAAGTACCTGCCCTCCTAAAAGGGAGGAGGGGTAGAAAGAAGATGCCTGTGCTACTTCATTGATAGTTAACATATTCATTGCTATATTTGTACATATTTTTTTAAATAGACATGAATTCTGATCAGTCATAAACTTTGCTGGTTGCAAAGTGCCCAAATCTCAGTTATGTGACCATAAGGATTCCTTTGATGGTCATAAGTGCAAGGACAAATTGCAAAGTTACTTTTCCAGTTCACTGTAACTTCAAATGGTTACTAAACCAAGTAACTAAATTCTAATTCCATTTAGATTTATTTATTTTATTAAATTTGTATGCACTTATTACATGTTATAAAGCATTGTTTTTCCTTTAGTTATAATAAAAAGACTAAATAGTCCAAGTAAAAATAATTATACATTTTTCTCCAAAAATTCAAGTAACATTTGAGTAATGTTCAAGTTACTGTATTTTTTGGAGTATAAGATGCACCGGAGTATAAGATGCACTCAGGTTTTGAAGATGCAATTTTTTAAAAAAAGTAGGTAAGTAGATAGAGGGATAGAGAGGGAGAGAAATAGAGAGAAATACAGTAGGTAGGGAGAGAAAGAGTGTAGGTAGGTAGGTAGGTAGGTAGGTAGAGGGATAGAGAGAGAAATAGAAAAAGAATTACAGTAAGGGGGAGAGAGAGTAGGTAGGTAGGTAGGTAGGCAGAGGGATAGAGAGAGAAAAATAGAGAGAAAGAGAAATACAGTAGATAGGTAGGAAAAGAGAGAGTGTAGGTAGGTAGGTAGAGGGATAGAGAGAAAAAGAGAGAGAGAGAGAGAGAAAGAGAGATAAATACAGTAGATAGGTAGAGAGATAGAGAGTAGGTAGGTAGGTAGGTAGATGTTTCCAGGTGTATTTACCCATATGCTGGAGAAGGAATTCACTGACCACCTTTGGAACAAATCTTTGTTTCTGCAGGCACAGTACTTGACCAACATAATTCTCATCAATCACTCTAACTAAACAGCTTTCCAAAAGGGGGAAAAAACCCTTTTTGCACTTTGCAAACCTCCCCCAAATGACCCGTTTTTCATGAAAATGGACCCTTTTTTTCAAATAAAAGGCACTGGGGGGGCTTGCAGAGTGCTCCTCGGGAGGTGGGGGGCGGGTAAAAAATGAGCAAAAATAGGCACATTTATTACGGAAACGGGCCGGTTTTGGGTAAAGAAAATTGCCTGCCTAGCCTTATGGAGGCTTATAGAGTGTTGCGGGGGGCTGGGGGCGGGCAAAAACGCCCTGTTTTTTGCTCATTTCTGCCCTCCCCAGCCCCCAGGAGCTCTCTGGAAGGCTTCATAAGGGTATGTGTACGGCCATTTTGGTGAAGGGGGCGGGGTTTCAGGAGACAAAAAATACTGTATTCGATGTATAAGACGCACCCAGATTTTCAGCCACTTTTTAGAGGAAAAAAGGTGCGTCTTATACTCCGAAAAATATGGTAAGTTTATAAATGTTAGGTATCTGTTCAGAGCGCTTTGAAAATCTAAGTCTGTAGTATACTTCCAAATGATAGAAGGCATTTAATTGAAGCATATAGAAATTCAAAATATAATGTGAAATTAATCTTTTTGAAGGTTTATTTAAGCTATGACATAGTAATGACAAACTAATTTTATAGTGATGAAAAGATAATATGTAATTCTGGTGAGGCTTTTGTTGAGGGATCCTACCTGTCTTTCTTGAATGTATAAAAGTACATACAAAGGACAGTCTTGTCAGGCTGCATGCAGGCACAGGTTTCGTCACTCCTCTTCACTATTCAATTCCCTGCATTCAATAGTTAGCTTAACAGCATAACCCTCAAGAACTCTATGTAGTTTAATTAAGCATTAAATATAAACTATTATTGAAAATGGAGGAAGCCATATTTATGCAGAAATCAGCTGCTATGGAAACCAGAAATCCAGCCATGTGAATATATGTATGTATGCGTGGTGCAGGCTTGTGAGTGAGCGTGTGTGTGTGTATCAGTGTATGCAATACATATGAGCCTCAGAGTTTAAATCATAGGTTTGTTTATCCTGCTTTTTCATAGAAATGGACTCATTGCTGCTCTGCTTCCAGACTGGGAAGTAAACGGCACCTGCAGCAGTCCCCCAAGGCTCTGTTTTAGGCCCAGTACTCTTTAACATCTTCATCAATGATTTGGATGAGGGGATAAATGGGGAACTCATCAAATTCGCAGACGACACCAAGCTGGCAGGAATAGCCAACACTCCAGAAGATAGGCTTAAGATACAGAAGGATCTAGACAAACTTGAACATTGGGCACTGTCTAATAAAATGAAATTCAATTGTGAAAAAAGTAAGGTCCTACATATAGGCAAGAAAAACCAAATGCACAAGTACAGTATAGGTGGTACCTTGCTCAATAGTAGCAACTGTGAGAGGGATCTCGGAATCCTAGTGGACAACCATTTAAATATGAGCCAGCAGTGTGCAGCAGCTGCCAAAAAAGCCAACACAGTTCTAGGCTGCATCAACAGAGGGATAGAATCTAGATCGCGTGAAGTGTTAATGCCACTGTATAGTGCCTTGGTAAGGCCACACTTGGAATACTGCATACAGTTTTGGTCGCCACGATGTAGAAAAGACGTGGAGACTCTGGAAAGAGTGCAAAGAAGAGCAACCAAGATGATTAGAGGACTGGAGACTAAGACATATGAAGAACGGCTGCAGGAACTGGGTATGTCTAGTTTGATGAAGAGAAGGACCAGGGGAGACATGATAGCAGTGTTCCGATATCTCAGAGGGTGCCACAAAGAAGAGGGAGTCAAACTTTTCTCCAAGACACCTGGGGGCAGGACAAGGAGCAATGGGTGGAAACTAACCAAGGAGAGAAGCAACTTAGAACTAAGGAGAAATTTCCTAACAGTAAGAACAATTAACCTCTGGAACAGCTTGCCTCCAGCAGTTGTGAATGCCCCAACCCTGGAAGTCTTTAAAAAGATGTTAGACAGCCATTTGTCTGAAATGGTATAAGATTCCTGCCCATGCAGGGGGTTGGACTAGAAGACCTACAAGGTCCCTTCCAACTCTGCTATTGTATTGTAATGCTTATGTCTGAGCCTTCTAGCTTTCCATTTTCCCAGCTTCAGCTCTCACTGGTCTTTAAGAAGGTTGTTTATGATGAATTGAAAATCTATAGATCTGAGATAGCCCACAACCAGCCCATATAGTGTGCCATAGACAGACAGATAAAGTGTATACATGTTTGTATATCTTTGATAATTCTTAACTAGCATCTGACTTTGAAAAGAATACTCTGAATTCCTTAGGATTTAAAAAAAAAATTGAGACAAACATATTTAAAAATTAACAACTCATTCTCTAAGAAAATATATTTATAAATAGCAATTATTACATATATATTCCCTTCATCCCCATGCATTCATTATGTTAGGGATGAGAAACTCTCACTATGCAGATATTGGTGGACTAAAATGCCCAGCAGTCCCAGCATGAGGGATATTGGAAGTTATAGCACAGCAGCCTCTGGTTCTCCACTCCAGTGTGTGTGCAGCTTTATTTAATATGAATTCTTTTAACTCTTTCTTCCCATTTTATTGCCATAAGGATGGGAAGGATGAATTGGATCACACAGGCTGAGTTTCCCTTTGAAATTCTGTATATAATACTTATGTTAATTACACTACAAAAAGCTTTAAAAAATCTGCAATTACTTTCATGCTCTTATAAACTAAGGTGACCTGGGAATAGATTGTGATATGTGTAAATGAAAATAGTATTCCTAACACTTCCAGGTTTTGGTACCCACACCCTATGATACATTTTTGTAAGACAGTGCTATCAATGAGATGTGACATTGATTGGCAGCTGAAGACACATTTTACTCTGATGATTATTGGCTGCATATTTCAATACCACCTGATTGATATAAGTGATCCTTGGAATTAAAACTCTTGGAAAATATATTTGAATTCATTGCCGTATTATTTATAGACATTAACTTATAAATTTCTCTGTGCATCACAAACAGAATATTTCAGTAGTCAAATTTAGAAAACCAAGAGGAACAGCTTGGTATGTTGTTTAAGTTTTACATTCTGAAGATCTTTAGCTTGCCTACGTAGGCATTGGACTGTGTGCCCCTCTGGTATGAAAACGTTGTTTGTTTTCTGCTAATTATCCTGTAAAGAGTAGGCGTGAGATGGCAATGTCATTGGATTGGCATAAATTAGTTTATTACAGCAGAATTGCTGGGAGGGGTGGGAGGAATGACACTCTGGAGATTGCTTGAACTCATACATTTCTGCTGCCAAAGTTTACAGGCCTGTAAATTTAAATGTAGAATTTTTGTAGGCAGGATGCATTGACAGATATGCTTAATGGAAATACATCTAGTTCTGAGCCTCAGAACAGGTCAATAATAATGCTTATATTGATAGCAGCAATGTAGGAGATGTTATTTGGTATTAAAGCTAAAATCCATGTTATCCCCTTAATCATAATTACATTAATATCGACAGGCCCTTGACAATACCCACTTTAGTATTGATAGATTTCTGTCAATAATGCATTTCTAAATAAAATACATTCATTCATAATTTGTATAATACCCAGTAAGCAATGTTAACACATATCAGAAAAATATACCTATTTAATTAATGATACTCAATAATTTGTTGTCTTAGAATGTGTTATTGGTCAATAACAGTAATTTAGTATAGTAAAAATAAAAATACGAATAATAGCATTTTTAAACAAATTAAATACAAAATACCTGGTAGTTAATAGAGTAGTGAAGATGTTAGGCACAACTTGTGTAAAGTTATGACCTAAGTAGGGCTGTATAGCCTACAAACTCTCTGGTTATATATTTAATATATTCTGAAGAGAAAAATCACTATATAACCTCATAACTGTCAGGCAGTTAATATGACAACATTTCACAGAAAATGCAAATTTGAGTGAAAGTCCCTGCTGATGCCACATTTGGAGTAATTTAAAATGGTAGCCATCTGTTTAAAACTGAAAGTGAGAAAGTCTACTCAGAAACAGTGTTGACCATGTAAACGCATCTTAGACTATGTGAAACAGGAGAGATCATAGAAGATGCAAGTAGCAGTACTAGCATTCTCTCGTTTAGCAACTACAGTTAGGACCAGCAACTTGGTTGTTAAGCAGAGTGGTCACTAAGAGAAAGTGCAACTCGATTTATGAGCATGATCTTACTCGAACACCGTACTGCTTTTAGTTACCAAAGTTTTAATTCAGGGGTTTTAATATGGGTTTTAGCGCAGGGTGGGTTAATTTAATTTAGTTTTAATTTAGTTTTAAGAATGTTTTATTTTGGATATCTGTATATTTATATTTTATATTCCCTGTGCGCCGCCCCGAGTCCCTATGTGGTGAGATGAATGCGGCTTATAAATTCGAATAATAAATAAATAAATAAATTAAATAAATGATCTTATTTCAAAGCTTTCCTTTGTTTTACAGAACTGTGAAGGTTGTAAATAAAAGGATTGATTAAAAAGATACATTTCATCACTGTCGTAACTCCAAACAGTCACAAAACAAGGAAAGCCTATATAAAGATGGTGTGGTAGGTTCATTAGTGAGATCTGGCCACCAGAGCCCAGAAGTAGCTCTAGAATGCCAGGTTTTAACACTAAATCAAAAGAAAGCACTTCATAATGAATCTGAACTTCAATATCATGAAAGTCTAAAGCATAACAAACCAGTATTTTAAAAGGGATTTAAACAAGCTAAAGTCACTCAAATGTAAAGAAATTTTAAAAATGAGAATTTTCATCTGTGAATTGCAGGTCAATTAAACATGGCACTTCCTCTGCTCAGGTAGTCAGACACAAAGAGAAGATTCGGATTATTATTAGTTCACTAATGTGGCAGTCCTTGAAGTTGATGTTTTGGTGGAAATTTTGGGACAGCCCATGGGAATGGAATCTGAGAAGAAGAGGTGGGATTCAAAGCCACCCCGTCTATTAGCTGTTTCCCAATACAACGGCTATTTATTAGATTCCTAACTCACTTTTGTACTTCGTTGGCCCTTCTGCCTGATAACAAAATATTAGAAACCTAGTCTCAAATAAATGGAAAGGCATGAATAAAAATGGTAAGTAACACCTTCTGGTTTAACTATGTTAATATGACAGGTGAATCTAAGTAAATGTATTAAAATGTTTTTTTTAAATATAAAAATGGTTTATATAGTACCAAACCTGGTTGGATATTAACTGTTCAATCACATGAATTAGAGGTGTACCTGAAGTACAGATTTTAGGGCCAAATGTATCCCCTAAAAGCTTTGAATGACATTTCAGAGATTTTTAAAAGTTGATGCCAAATTGTAATTAATTTACAGAAGGAAGAAATGATTAAATACCTGTCTAGAGGGCAATTATATTAACTATTTTTAATTTTATTTAAATCTAGATATAAATGGAATGAAATAAAATTAAATTTTTATCTTGTTATCATTTTTTGGATTATAGCCTTCAGCATATCTTTCAAAGGCCACACTCGGCCTTTGGCCTTAAAAAATGTTATGGACCTCTGACCTCAAATACCTGGGATTGAGGAATGGTAATGAAGAACGTGTATCCCTCAGGGAAGCTTGCCCTGATTACTAAATTTGTTTTAATCTGAACGTTTGCATTATAAAGTAGAAGCCAGTGTATTTATTATGCAGTAACAGGTGCCATCAGAATCCTGGTTCATGTGAAAATCAACATGTGTACATTGAACATACATTGAACTTACATTGAAAAATCACAAACAAATGAATTAACATGAGTGGACATTTGTTGACTATTTCAATTTTAATGTCTAACATGACAACAGAAGATCCAGATTTAAAATATTTGCTTTCCATTCGGTGAGATTGGGATAGTTACGTTTTATAGCCTAAGTTACTGTTGACTGGTCTAGCTGATGAAATTGTTATTAAAATGAAAATAATAAATATTCTAAAGGACTACAAAATGTAAATGAACAAATGAAAATTTATTTTTTGTTATAGAGGGCTCCGTGTTGACCATGGCATCGAAGGATAACAATGTCAGCAAAGTGATTCCTGTCCTCAGAATTAGTCAGCTGGATGCACTTGAACTGAACAAAGCCTTGGAACAACTAGTTTGGTCCCAGTTCACTTGCTGTTTTCATGGATTTAAACCTGGACTCTTGGCTCGCTTTGAACCAGAAATTAAAGCATCTCTCTGGCTTTTTTTGTGGAGATTCACCATCTGCTCCAAGAATGCAACAGTGGGACAGGCTCTACTGAACATTCAATACACAAATGATTTATCCCAAATACAGAAATACCAGACATTGAGCAAGCAACAGAAATTATGGTATCTTATTTGTACTGTTGGCGGGAAATGGCTGGAAGAAAGGTGTTATGATTTATTTAGCAAACGTCCATTGGAGTCATTCCAAAGGACAAAATATTTTATTAACTTAATAGTCAGGCTTCTCAGACTCTGTGAGTTGCTAAACTTCCTAATTTTTCTTCAGAAGGGAAAATTTGCTACACTTACTGAGCGTATTTTAGGAATCAGATCAGTGTTCTGCCAGCCACAGGGTATCCGTCCAATTGCGTTTGAATACATGAACCGAGAACTCCTGTGGCATGGATTTGCTGAGTTTCTGGTGTTCCTTTTGCCACTTATTAACATGCAGAAACTTAAACTCAAGATTTCTTCTTGGTCTTTACCTGTTAGGAAAAACTTCAATAATGAAAATATGTCAGAAATAAATCACAAGGAATGTTCTGTGTGCGGGGAATGGCCTACTATGCCTCATACTATTGGCTGCTCACATGTTTTTTGTTACTATTGTATTAAAAGTTGCTTCTTATCGGATATATACTTTACCTGTCCTAAATGTGGCTCCGAGGTGCAAGATCTCCAGCCATTAAAATATAAGTTAGAAATGAAAGAGATATAACTGACTTGATGTTTTCATCAATCCCATAACAAAATATAATTCATAAAACTGACAGAAATAATGTACATATACTGTATATTTTAGTTGGGTTCTTCCCCCCCCCCCCATACAATTGTCTTTCTATAATTCATTACTATATAGACTGTTTAATTTATTATAAACAGGTGCTCTAATACTATCATGTACTTGAAACCCAATAAATTGCTTTTTAAAAGTCGTATTTGGTGCTTTTTACCTGATGTTTGGGTTTTTTTCTCAAAACACATGCAAGTTCCAGAAGATCAGTGGGTGCAAGAGAAAAATCTTATGGACTAATCTGAAGAGTTATGAAAAAATGACAATATTTTCATTTGCAACTTTTCAATTCAGGATTTTTTTTTTAAGTAACATGTTCAAATGGAAATATTAAATCTGAGATTCCTAGTCCTTTTAAATTTAACTTGAATGAAATCATAATCTCTTGTTTTCATACATATTGCCTGTTTACCATGGAACAAAATGCCTACACCAAATGCTACCAGTCATTTAGATGACAATTATTCTCTTTGATGATAAATTATTTGGATAAATATAAATTTCTAGTTCTCCTGTAATCATTCAGAGGAAATACATGTTACATTGTGCCAGGAAGCTGACATTTTAGCCTATTTTTTGGCCATTCTGACTGATTTTAAACAATATTAACTGTCCTATGTTTTTAAGCTATATGTTCTTTTCATGTCCTTTAACACTAAAATATCCTGTTTATCCAATGTAACTGTCTTTGTATAGCTATTAATTTTTTACACTTTCCTGTTTCTTACTTTGGGGAATTCATCGTTATTAAAGGGTAACAGCTCTATCATTCCAGATCTTTTATCTCTTTTATCTGGCACTTCCTTGCATGCTGTTCATAATCCTGTTTGGGGTTTATTTTGATATTTGTCTTGCTTTAGTTTTAGCTTGTATAGGGCACCCATTATTTAGAAGAGCTTTGAATTTCCTTTGGTTTGCTAGTGGCATCACTTATTTTGTCAGCCCTCCTTATCAGTGACCTATTAACTGGTCTTTTATTTGGGATATTTTGCAGTATTGAGCTAATGGTCTATGTTTGTCTCTTTTTCTATTGGCTTTGTAGTTTAGCTTTACATCATTATCTCTTGGCAAGCTCTTGGCAACAGAAAGCAGGATTCTTACAAAATCATCTTTAAATAGATTTATTGAAAAAGAAAAGGGATTAGGTTTCACAAATATCAACAACTGGCTATTTCCATTTTAGCACCAAATTTATCTGGGGTTCACTGGGGGTTGAATTTATTAATTCTTTTGCTAACACCCATAAGGTGGATAGGCTAGGTAGTTTTCCTGACAGAACGTACAAATGTTTTGAGCTAATAATATTTTGCAAACTGCTAACCCCTTTCTCAGAGTCTAAGAAGCTCATAACATTTCTTTTCACTAGAACTTTCCAAAATAGCAAACTGCGATTGTTCACAATTTCCCTAGTAAATATTAAGGTTTGGTGTTTCTCCCTTAGTTGGTTTAGAAATTTCATCAGGTTTTCCCTTTCAGCCAGGCAACATATTAAAACATTTTAGCCATAGGTGGCTGGATTGTAAAGCTATCTTCTCAGTTGCTTTCATAAAGATATTGGCAACAACTGTTGAAAATATTGAGTCCACTATTACTATTGCAGATTTCATGGACATGTTTGTAAAGTCACCAGGAATGTGGCAACTCAAAGGAGATTTTACCTCTGTATTTAAATTTAGCTTGCAATTAAAATTCAATTGGCAGATTACAAATTGATATGGAAATTAGTGAATATTGAACTTCACAATTACTGCTGCATTAAATACTCTTGTTTTGATAAAATATGGACAATTGGCACAAAAGGAGTATCAATGGACTGTTCTTTCTGGTTGGCTTATTTCTTTAGTCCATTTCTATTTCATCATAGCCCAATTCAAAAGGATGTTTGTATCTCAGTTTATTATTTGGTTTTGCTCCTGTAAGACTGAATAACTCCCAGAAAGCAAATAATCTATCTTCCTTATTTTCTTTTTAAAATACCTCTATTTTATATAGATCATAATTTTATTTTCAATATGTGGCATTTCACAATTCTGTGTAACCAGGATCTTAGTCACAGCTTTTGAGACAAAAATTGGTTTTATTTAGTTATTAACTGCCCTGGTTTTGTTGCAGAAATAGGGACAGACAAAAATGTTACTGACCCTCATCAAATAACTCAAACAGCATACATTACAGCCACGTTTTTTCTGCTGTTCCTGTAGTGATCCTAGCCTTTTTTTACCAGTAGGATAGGTGTAACAATGGAGAAATTCATTTCTGAAGAGTCAATGAATCTGGGAAAATGATTGCACTACATTAACTTTTAACAGCATGAACACCTTTAAGGAGAATGGTCTGCCTTGGCCATGTTTGCTAATCTCTGGCTTATGTCCATTTAACAGAAGATTTAAACTGGATAAGGAGTTATGTGTTTACCAATGAGAAACCTGACTGAGTTGGAGATATGTACTAATGACGAACATGTGACTGCTAAAGTTTACAAACTGCTGTTGAAAATGAATACTGAAAATGAGTATGTCAAAGATTGTATGATTAAATGAGGGGGAAAAATTGGTTGGAATACGATGTTGGATTAATGGGAGAATATGTGCAGTAAAGGATAAAAATAAATTTTAATTGAGATTTATTGATTGAAAACATAATTTTTATAAGATAATATATAATCTGTACTTAATGATAACACCTAACTAATATCTAATAAATTGTCTAAGATGTATAAGAGTGTGCCAAATGTATGTTGGAAATGTAAACAGTCTGAAGGTACCTTTTATCATTTTGGTGGCTACTAAGAAAGCTAACAATTATTGGAATAGATGTGCATTTCAATTCAAATAATTTAGATGTATTTTAATCCAGGTAATTTTTTTTAATTGAATGTATATGTGAAGCCAGGAGCTTTTCATTTAGATTTGATGGATAAACAGATTTTAAAAATACATAGAACATTGTTTTTATGCATGATAACACTAACAAAGATATTTTATGCACAGTGTTCGAAAGATTCATAAGTATCATCGATGTAAGAATGGATAGTGAAATTGATGCTTTGATTGGAGAAAAAACTTCAGCTTCCTCTCTACTTTTAAATTTAAAACTAAAATTGACTCAAGGCCAAATGACATCAACACTGGACGAGTCATCAGAAGGATATCTTCTCATAGCTTGTAGTGATAGAAGGTGTTTTCCAGAATGGGAATTGAATATGTTTTCCAAGAATAACCATTAGTGATGATCAATCAAGGGATTGCAAATTAAGAAAACAATCAAGGTTACTCTTAAATACTCAGTAGCCTGCCTTTCAACTGGAAGCAGGAGTACGAACTATGGCACAACCTAGTGCTCCAGAGTCCCTAGCCAGTGTAGTGAACCATTTTCTAGGAAAATATCAGTGTCCAATTCCACCATAGAATGGACAATGATTGATTACTCCAGTAATACTTACATTAGCTACATTAGCCATTGAAAAAACCCTGGCAGTGAAGACACCTTTGCAGGGGTTTTCTGCCAGAAAAACATCATCTCATTATCCTCCTCATCATCATCTAGTACAGAACAGTTTCAATGGGATAACTTTTGACCTTCAGTATTATATATACAGTACATTCTGCTAACTAAGCAAGTTAATTTTCTCGAAACAATTGCCCAACAAGGACCAGAGTTACAGTTTACACTTTGACAAGAATCCATGGGGGTTTGATATTAAGCACACTGAGGGCAATTAAGTTGTTGTAATCATTAGTTTAGCAACCAGTTTGGCACAGAGCTTCAGTCTCCCCACCTTAGCCACAAGCAAGAACATGAGTTAATTTGCACTCCTATTTAAAGTTGTTCTCTTGTCTTTAGAGAGTGTAATTATTTTAACTGTTAAGATGCAATCATACAAAGCATTTTGCAGCTACCAAAAGAATTTAAAAAAAACGTCTGAGTTTTAACATCCCTCTCAGTTGTGAAACTGGAGTATCAAAATGAGACAGAGGTGCATCTTAAATTGGAATCCATCCACTGCAGAAAGCACCTTAACCTTCGATTTTTGCTTTTTGGAACAGTTGCTAAGGAACATAGTTTTATTCTTTATGAATGTTTTGGCCTCCCTGGGTCTTTTTTTTCCAGGAGGAAGAAAAAGATATTCTGGAATTCAGAAACCCTGAATGCAGATCTGCTCTCTACTTTGAATTGGAATGCAGTTTATCCCCCCCCCCCTCCGTTTCCTTCCCAGCCCCCACTTAACTAGATGGATGAAACACTTTAATGTCATTATAAGAGTAATGGAATTGCTTGGGTGTTTGGGAGCAGATAGTATTCTACTTGTGATTGTCTTTGCAGTAATGCATTGCTTTGAATTTGGAATTCTATTATTTTACATCTTTGGCAGTTTAAAGTGTATTTTTTTTATAAACAGCAAACTTCACCTCATAAAAATTCATTACATAAGGGTATAAACAAGTATTTTTCCTTCCAGTCATTGGCAGTAAGTGATTCATCAGTTTTTCACAGAAAACCAATTTCATTGCAGATGTTCTGTAATTTCCATCCCTCTTCAGTTGTAAAATCATATCAACCATTCCCAATGCTAGCAATGTATTTTTTTTTAAAAAAAGAATGTGTGTGTACACCCGCACACGTGTGTGTGCTTAATCTTTTTAATAGAATTCACTAATGTTTGCTGTCTCATCAGCTTTTCAAAATAACCCTAAAGTAATCATACTGCCATTCTTCCTTTGGATAGATGATCAGTTCCTTTACTGCTCTCTATTATACATTTTAATAACTTGTTAAAAAAAACAATAATCCACAGCCACTACGTAGAAAAGCTATATGTCCACTGTTTCTCTTGGGAAATGTCTAATACAATTCTATACATGCCCACTTGGAAGGTGCTTTCTTCTAGATCAGGGTACTTTCTTTCAGCTAAGTGGATAGAGGTTTGTTTCCAACTGTGCAGTGGATAGAGAACGGCTTGCTAATTATTCCTGTTGACGCTTACAGCAGTTTGGGTGTTTTCATGGATTGTAAAATTCTCTGTGGGAGTGAGTTGCTTTATCACAATTCACTCACAGCTGATTGCCATCTTTATTAAACTGCAGCCTGTGAAGCAAGATTCATCTATGTTTCCCGACCTTGGCAACTTTACGAAGTCTGGACTTCAAGTCCCAGAATTCCCCAGCAAGCACAACTGAAGCACTTTAGGGTTTTAGATTTAGATCTGGGGAAAACCCAGGTTCAGGTCTGCCCACATCCAAGGATCTCCCTAGGGGCCAGTTATTCTTTGTAAGCCTATCTTAACACAAAGCCTAACTTATCGCAAAGTTGGCATCACAAGAAAAATTATAAGTGTCTATGCTATATTGAGTTCTTTAACAATTGCATCTTCCTATAACAAATATAGTCAAATAAAACAATGTAATATAAGGAGCAGGTAGCAATAGCACTTAGACTTATATACCACTTCACAGTAGTTTACAGGCCTCTCTAAGCAATATACAGAGTCAGCATATTGTCTCCAACAAACTAAGTCCTCATTTTACCAACCTCAGAAGATGAAAGGCGGAGTCAACCTTGAGCTGGTGAGAATTGAACCCCTGGCAGTCAGCAGAGTTAGTTTGCAATGCTTCATTCTAACCACCACACCACAGTTCTATGTACACTATATGTATGTGTAATGCATGATATATATGCATGCATGCATGCATGCATGTATGCATAGAAGGGCTCAGCCTTTGTATAATATCTTTCCTTATTTTCTGTGTATGCAGAGAAATCACCATTTGCACAATAGAACCACTGCTATTTCCGCTGTACTTAGTAGACTTATTAAAAGGACCTGGATTTAATTTATATTCTAAAACATTAAATTAATTTTTACCTGCAGATATTAATGGAAATTCATTAGCCCTAAATGTGATTTTATTGAATGCCTGGAGGACTAAATTAACCAGAACGGAATGTGAAATTTGGTAAAAAGAAATAGATTCAGAAATAGAACAAGGTGAGAAAAGATTAACAATATAGTTTTTTAAAAGTATCACCGGATATTTGTAGCAAAAGGCAGCAGATTTGTATGATGTAAAATGAGTCAAAAATTATGCATAACCCCAAACTTTTGTCATAGGCAAATGAGCAACACACACAAAATGCAAAGTGGCAGTTTCACTTGCAGTAAAAAAAAATGTGAGGAAAGTGCAAAGAAATCAGACTACAAATAATTGTCAAATTATTTTACAGGACCTACTTCACCTATGGCAATTGTAGCTAGCATCAAGGACATAAAGGCACTTAACTATGTGAGACTTTTGACACTACTATTGTATTTGCATCCTTATCCTTATCACGAAAACTGAAAATACTGACATGGTTGCAGATATATTTTAAGTTGTCTTGTGCAAACATTGGCTTTAGCACATTAATCAAACGAATAAAAACATTTATAGCGGTTGTTTTGCCTATGGCTAGCACAGATTCCCTCATTTCTGACATTATTAATTAAATCTCAGTTCGGTATCAGGACTAAACGTGTTTTCTGTGATAACCCTCAAGTACAAATAAATGATTCTATATTGAAACACTCAACTAAAACTTCCATGTCTCTTTAACACTATACTTTTTAGTTACCCCCATATCACAGATGGAAAATTGCCATATGTTGTATGAAGCAAAGGCAAACTTTAATTAATCCATGTTAATAGGTAAAACAACAAGGTAAACCTATGCTGCAATTATTTTAAAAATCACAATAAAAAGCCACAGCTTAGTGTATATTTTTTAACATTTCAGAAAACGATCCAAACCAGTCATTCCAAAGGAATACCCAGTAGCTTTAGGTTTTGAGACACACTTAGAAATATTTAGAATAGTTATAAGCATCACTACAAAATGATATTAAGTGATCCAGGAAGATAAATACAAGATGAGAGGTAGGTAGGTAGGTAGGTAGGTAGGTAGGTAGGTAGGTAGGTAGGTAGGTAGGTTGGTGATTGGTTTGCTTGTTTATTTAATTATTTACTAGCCTTCCCGGCCACGCATTGCTGTGGCCCAGTCAGGAGGGACACAACCCTCATCAACTCGAAGGTGGCGTTTCTCCCTCTCTATCCCCCTACCTACCTACCTACCTACTGCATGTCTCCCTCCCTTTCTCTATCCCTATAGCTGCCTACATACCTACCTACTGTATTTCTCCTTCTCTCTATCCCTCTACCTACCTACCTACCTACCTACCTACCTATCTACTGCATTTCTCCCTCCCTCTCTCTATCCCTATAGCTGCCTACCTACCTACTGTATTTCTCCTTCTCTCTATCCACCAACCTACCTACCTACTGCATTTCTCCCTCCCTCTCTCTATCCCTAGAGCTGCCTACCTACCTACAGTGCCTACTGTATTTCTCCTTGAAATACAGTAGGTATTATGACATTTTGTATTATGTCACTGCTCTCTCTGAATCCATCTACCTACATTTTTTACATTTCCGTTGCATGTACCTGGCACAGGTGTGAAATCTACACTATATATATCATTGGTGCTGTATTTCAAAGGAACGTTGTGTGAAAATTTGGAAGTGATTGATGCAGTACTTCCGGAGATTAGCAGTTTTGAACAAACTGTTGTTACATTTTTATTTATATAGATGTATATAAAGTTTTTATAATCCAGTTAACCATAAAGTTTCTGGCAAGGAACAAAATTAAAGTCAAAATCATAGTTTCAAGGGAAACAATTATGTAAAAAAAGCCTGTGTGATGACTTTCTTTAGCCAGCTGACTTGAGGGTTTGGTGGAACTACATGGGCTTTCAGAGACAAAATATTCTAGAGGATGGGAACGATCACTGAAACTTTCACCTAGTCTGCTTCCTATGCATCTTTCAAAAATTAGGCTTTCAATATCCCCCGGCTGGACAGGTAGCTTCCAGTCCTTTGAAGCATTGCTTGATATATATCATGCTATGCCATGTTTGAAACTAATAACCAGCACTCAGAAACTGGACATGGAAGTATATTGGTAACAAAGTGGGGGATTTTAGTATGGTTGTTATTCTGCATTAGCTCAAGTGTCTCTTTAGCTGTTGCAACTTTTAGACATCCAAAGGGAGTCTCATGTTGAGTTGTACGGCAATCAAGGTGACAACATGGATCAAGTAGTATTGTAACTGGCATACCAAAAGACCACCAGGACACACCAGGACCCAGCTTCTATAGACTCCCTCTGGAGAGCACCCAAATCTTGAACCATCCTCAGAGGGACCATGAACCTAACCCTAATCACTACTAGGCCTGTTGTTATAGACAAATGTAACTCTATTTCAGTAAGATTTAATCTCATTCTCACCCCCCCCCCCAAATCAAACTGTTCAAAACTTCAATGGAATCTCAGGCTCCGCCCAGAGCGGCAATGTATAACTTGATGTTATGAATATGCTAATGGAATCCAATTCTAAAATGATTATTTCTCTCTGGAGTTTTATTTATCTATTAATGGGGAGACCCCTGTGGAATTCCACACTGGAGTCATCATGGGTTCAAGTGTGTGTGTGTGTGTGTGTCCCATTCTATGAGCACCCAGTAGAAATACCCAGTCAAATATTAGTGGAACTATTATGAGATAGTGCTTCCAAAACCTAACTCTTATAGGTGGTCCAGAATAATGGTCCAGAAAGGTCTTATAAGACCAAGATGTATACTCTGCATTCTACGTTCCATTTTAGGCCCACCAAAATGGCATTAGCCTATGATCCTGGACTTGGACTATGATTGCAATGGACCCAGAAATTCTCTGGGATCATTTGTAGTTGCAGTCACCAAGAAACTGCAGACTAAGCAAAAGTTATCAGATATGAATGCATCCAGGGAGGACTGCTTCAGAATAGGACACACTATTATAGGAGTATCAAACTCAAGGCCCTGGGACTGGATCTAAGCCCACAGGGTGCTTAGATCTGATGCTGGGTCACCCTGGAAACAGCGAAGTACTGGCTCATGGTATCTCTGCCAGTGAAAATTGGCTCCCGAGCACTGTTCTCACTGGCTGAGGGTTGCAGGAGACCGTTGCAGCTAAAAACAGAGCTCAGAAGCCCATTTTCACTGGCAGAGTGCTTGAGCCCCCTCAGGCTCCCCAGCCACACAACCTTCCCAAAGTCAAACAACTGATGTGGTCCTCAATGAAATCAGGTTTGACACACCTCTGCACTGTTGCCTCCTTCAGCATTATACCCACTTTTGGTAAAACATTCATTATCTTCAAGATCCAGCTGCTCATGATGCTTTTGGCTATCCAAAGAAAAGACTGGATCAAGCTCACAATTGTAGGCCTTAGATTATAGAAAACTTTGTCTATTTCATTGGGATCCACAAAGTCAAAAAAATAACAGATTACCACCCTGCTTTCAATCACTAATGAACCAAAGAACTGCTTGGGATCAATGATTATATTCCAGGGTCCAATTCCTGTGACCCTGCCTCGCGACTCGACTGAGGACCTAGTGGCCGCATGGTTAAGTGCAGCCGCGGGAGCCTTGGACCGAGTCGCGCCCTTGCGGCCTCTCTTGCGGCGATGAACCACCCAGGCTCCTTGGTTTACTGAGGAGCTGCGGGAGATGAAGTGCCACAAGAGACGCCTAGAGAGTAGATGGAGATCCTCTCGCTCCGAAGCCGACCGAACACTGGTGACAACCCATATTAGGGCTTACTTAGTGGCTATAAGGGTGGCCGAATGTGAGTATTGTGCCACCCTTATTGCATCCGCGATAACCGCCCTGCCGCCCTGTTTGGGGTGACCCACTCCCTCCTTCACCAGAGGCCGCAGGAAGCCCCTTTGCAAGGGCGAGCAGAGGAATTTGGGATTTATCTGCAGGATAAAATCACTCGGATTCGGAATGAGCTACCCTCCATCGACAGTGGTCCTGTGGGATTGTCCGAGACTGGTCTTGAGGTTCCTTCTTGGGAGGAGTTTGACTTTGTTACCACCGAGGATATGGACAGGTTGTCAAGGAGACTTAGGGCGACCACATGTTTATTGGACCCGTGTCCCTCCTGGCTTGTACTTGCATCCTGGGAGACGACACGAGGCCTGCTCCAGGGCATTGTCAACGCATCTTTGAGTGAGGGGTCCTTGCCTGCCATCTTGAAAGAGGCGGTAGTGAGGCCCCTCCTCAAGAAGCCGTCCCTGGACACAGCATTGCTGGAGAACTATCGTCCGGTCTCCAACCTTCACTTTTTAGTGAAGGTTGTTGAGAGTGTGGTGGCCCAACAGTTTCCGCGACACCTGGAGGAAGTTGATTATCTAGATCCGCGCCAATCTGGCTTCCGACCTGGTCACAGCACCGAGACGGCATTGGTCATGTTGGTTGATGATCTCTGGAGGGCGCGGGATAGAGGTTGTTCCTCTATCCTAGTCCTGTTAGACCTCTCAGCGGCTTTTGATACCATCGACCATGGTATCCTATTGCACCGATTGGGGGGGGTTGGGGCTGGGAGGCACCGTTTTGCGGTGGTTCTCGTCCTACCTCTCTGGTCGGTTGCAATATGTGTTGACGGGAGGGCAGAGGTTGACCTCGAGACCCCTCTTATGCGGGGTTCTTCAGGGGTTGGTCCTCTCGCCCCTCCTGTTTAACACATATATGAAGCCGCTGGGCGAGATCATCCGTGGTTTTGGGGTGGAGTACCATCTGTACGCTGACGACACCCAGCTGTACATATCCACCCCAGACCACCCCAACGATGCCGCCAAAGTGCTGTCCTGGTGTTTGGAGGCCGTACGGATCTGGATGGGTGGTAACAAACTCAAGCTCAACCCTTCCAAGACTGAGTGGCTGTGGTTTCCGGCACCCCAGTTCAGCCAGATTACTCCAACTCTGGCCATTGGGGGCGAAACACTGGCCCCCGTGGAGAGGGCGCGCAATTTGGGTGTCCTCCTGGATTCCCGGCTGTCCATGGAGGACCATGTGGCAGCCGTGACCAGGGGGGCATTTCATCAGGTACGCCTGATGCACCAATTGCGCCCCTTACTGGACCGGGCTGCCCTTCGCACAGTCACTCAAGCTCTCGTGACATCCCGACTCGACTACTGTAATGCTCTCTACATGGGGCTTCCATTGAGGTGCACTCGAAAGCTACAGTTAGTCCAGAATGCAGCCGCGCGGGTGATTACGGGAGCCACTAGATGCTCCCACATAACACCAATCCTGCGCGAGCTGCACTGGCTTCCTGTGGCCTTTCGGGTGCGCTTCAAGGTTTTGCCGACCATCTTTAAAGCGCTCCATGGCTCGGGGCCTAGTTATATGCGAGACCGCCTCCTGCCCCATACATCCCTTCGGCCGATCCGCTCCCACAGAGAGGGTCTTCTCAGGGTACCGTCGGCCGGGCAATGCCGTCTGGCGACACCCAGGGGAAAAGCCTTCTCTGTGGCGGGCCCTGCCCTTTGGAACGACCTACCCCCTGAATTGCGCACCATCACCGACCTCCGCCTCTTCTGCCAGTGTCTAAAGACACATCTTTTTCAGCAAGCCAGCCTAGCCTAACCTCCCGTGGGGACTATTTTAGAGAGTTTTAAATTGGGGATTTTATAATTGGTTTTAGCATAGGATTAGAATAATTTAATATGTTTTTAAATTATATATTTATTCTTTTGTATGTTTTTAAATTCCTGTGCGCCGCCCTGTGTCCTCTGTGGAGAACAGCGGAATATAAATATGATTAAAATAAATAAATAAAAATAAATTATAAAAATACCTCAAAGGAGAATTCTTATCAAATATTTTGGTATCTCTCTATTCTAGATCAACCAGGTGTGAAACTGAACTACCAGTCAGATTATTATGAAAATAATTTCTCGGGTAAACCTCCGGATCTGGGAAATATCATCATCTGCCATAAAGTATTTGGTAGTGCAAGCACAGACAATCTATCAACAGACTTTCTCTCAACCTTCTTGAAGGCTATTGGACAGTATCAAGTGAAGTTGTGAAACCACATACACAAAAATATCAGAATTAATTGGAGGAATAAAAGATCTTTGATAAATCAGTTCCCACAGGCCTACCCCTTTCCCAAAGGAGCTGGAATCAGAGCACCAGAAATTGGTACAAAGATGGCCAATTTCAGTATATTTGTCTGTCCATATTTATGGATTAAGAAGGCAAGAAAGGTGGGGCTCAGTGCTTTTGCTGAATAAATGGAATAGATTTGGCTCATGCTCTCATTATCACCCTTATTTTTTAACTTGAAACAAGATGCTTTATTGTTGAATTTTAGTGGAAAAAGTTTGGAGAACTGGGAGAAACAAATGCAGATTTCTACTGTGTCTTTTAATCCTGGCTAACTATATTGCATAGCATGGAGAAGTAAGCTAAAATATGTTGAGCGAGTTTGTGGTTCTTCATGTGAAGTCAACCCAGCCATTATGTGCAAATGTCTGTAAGTATTTAGAATAAAAGATACTCTTTTGGCTCCCAGGATAACCGGCATTACTTTGCCATTTCCACTCCTCTAGTATACATCTGAACTAGTGACCTAGAAGTGAAAGGATAATTCTCAAGTAATTTTCCAGCTTGCTTTGAATCTGAGTTTTGTACATCTTACTAATTACCCTTATCTAAATGCATTTATCTCTTTTTCTAACATCACTTCAAATTCATGGCAACATTGATTAAGTACCTGATGGCCTAGCTAAGCCATTTTTTAAAATTGTCAAGCTAAACTCTGTCTTTAGCATTTGTAGTCTCCTAAGTAGTAATCTAGTCTCATTTATTCTAGCTAACAGTTAAGTGAACTCTATAAGGCATGAAAAAGAACAGATTTCAGTTTGACATCACCCAGTGTTCTAGCTAGCGAGAAGGGTTTTAAAAGAATCACCAGACATTCGTGTGATCTCATCCTGTCCATCTTTTTCACTTAACTCATCTAATATGCTTTTAAGATGCAGTCAAACATCCTACAAATCATCCTGGATTTTATGCACCTGGAAATCGAAGACACTGTCTGGCACTCCACACCTTTGCTCACACCGTTTCTTACTTGACAACCACATGACCAGTAATTACAGTAGTCTTAGCAGAACAACTTTTGTGATTGGGACACAAGAATATTTCAGACATTTGTAGGAACTTTCATAGAACTAAAATTGCATTTGCGTATGGTTGTCAACAGAACAGAGGAATAACTTTGTCATGTCCACCCACATTGTAACTGCTCCATGTTGACGTCTCCTCTCAAAAAATATGTGTATCAGCAGGCTTGCTCATGATCTATAAATGTATCTCATCAACTTGCAGGTGACTCAAACTATAAAATCTTATAAAAAAGTTATCTCAGAATTCTTTTCATCATCCCCCTAAAAATGTTAACCACATACCAAATCAAACACTGTATATCTGAGAATTTGTTTAACATTATTTTTGATTTTTCATGACTGATTTTAGTTTCTAAGAATGGCTGTCATAGGCAATGTTTCTCATAATATTGTAAGCTGCCCAGAGTTATCTTCTGGTAAGGTGGGCACTAATTAATTTTACAAATAATGCATGCATGCATGAATGAATGAATGCTCAGCAACTTTATCCTGTATTTAGTCAGAAGGTATAAATTTGAAATGTAATCACATTTAACTAAACATAGTTAAAGGTCTAGGGCCTTGCCTTATTAGGATTACTGTCTCACAAGCTTTAGATCATCTCTCCCAAATGCAATTAAATATCCTAATCTTCTAGATAAATCTTGGAAAGAAGAGTCAGAAGTCACATTTTCAGTTTAATCTTGCATTGTTTTTCACTGGAGGCTTCATACATGTTTCTTCTGTTAGGGTTAGGGTCTAAACATTATTGATATCTAGCAGTGCAGATTACCTTCTTACTGTCTTATACTGACAATATTCCTCCCTTTGGTTTTTTAAAAACTATTCTATCAAAGTCAAACTATTGACTTTGATAGAATAGTCAAACTATTCTCCAAGGCACCTGGGGGGAGGACAAGAAGCAATGGGTGGAAACTAATCAAGGAGAGAACCAACTTAGAACTAAGGAGAAATTTCCTGACAGTTAGAACAATTAACCTCTGGAACAGCTTGCCTCCAGCAGTTGTGAATGCCCCAACCCTGGAAGTCTTTAAGAAGATGTTAGATAGCCATTTGTCTGAAATGGTATAAGGCTCCTGCCCACGCAGGGGGTTGGACTAGAAGACCTACAAGGTCCCTTCCAACTCTGCTATTGTATTGTATTGTATTGTATTGTAAAATCACTTTATGCACCAGTTTCTATTGCAGTGCTTCCTTTGTGTGGTTCTAGATACTTTCATTCATCCAGAGGAACTAAAATACAGAAATCCATTGTTGGGGGGGGGGGGGGGGGGGGTTGTTGCTTGAGCAGAGCCATGAGTTTCCCTAAACTTCATTGTTTTCAATTAATGCTTGCAATCAATTCAGTTACAAGTGAGCTTGTTTCTTTCAAACTGACTGCTTTATGTTCTTTTTACAATATCTGAAGTAACCTCTGCTTACTCAGCAAGAAACAATTGTTAACACTTCCACAATGGGCAATCTGAAACTCTCAGAACATATTCCTCACAATCAGCATGTATTTTAGAAATGACCTTTTCACCTAGCTAAGTATGCAGTTTTTGTAGACTTTCTCCACTTTATTTCTTCCTCCTGTTGAATTCCATTGCTAAACTCCTATTAGTTGTCCCTGTTCAGTTGTTTAAAAAGAAACTGTGTGGCAATTACAGCTGTAGAGCTGGTATTTCTGTCATTAAACTGTTTAAAGTAAGAATAACATCTGAGAGATTCTGAGTTTTGATTAATGTTCTGATGTTTTACAGCTTTGCAGAGCCCCAAATGTTGTTCCAGTTTACTCTCCATATCCACTTATCTAAATCTGAAGGAGGGCTGAGTGGTATGATGGATGCTCTGATGAGAAACATAGTGGTTGGCTATTAAATTTTATCACCTCTGCAAATGCTGCTTATTGGCATTCTTTGGGGAACATGTCTATCTCTTGTGTATTTTCTTGTTTTGCTACTTACAAAAATTAATTCATTATCATTATTTAGATGCATTATTGCATGATACCCTAATTTCAGTTTCACAAATTCTTTTATTGTTGTATTTTACCAAGTTTGAGTCTACATTTCTATATACATTCCATTAGTCTATGCGTTTGCACCCTTCATTTCTTTTCATTATCCATGGGTCCCAGTCATTGCTTCAAATTAATTTATTTTTATTAGTTCTCTGAATTTCTCTTGTATGGCGAGTTATCTTCATTGTGTAAATGGTTATGAGATTTAAAACATTGCATCTTATACAGATTAGCATTATTTTAATCATATATCCACAGTAATCATATTACGCAAACTTCTCAGACTTTTCCTTTAAAACTTACTTTAAAAGAATCTCTAAACATTGTTATTCTTAAGTTTGACAATTTCTACATTGGTTACTGTCTTCTTTAAACTCTTTGCTGGACTATTGAGCAACAGCCCAATTGGTGGGGTTTAATTTTTTTTACTACTGGTTCTGTGGGCATGACTTGGTGGGCATGGCATGGCTTGGTGGGCGTGGCTCAGTGGGTGTGGCAGGGGAAGGATACTTTAAAATCTCCATTCCCTCCCCACTCCAAGGGAAGGTTAATGCAAAATCCACATTTTCTCCTGATCAGCTGGGACTCGGGAGGCAGAGAATAGATGGGGGTGGGACCAGTTAGAATTGGTATTTATTGTTCCCCAAACTACTCCAAATTTCCACCACCAATTGTCCAGAATTGGTCAGAATCTGCTGAATACCACCTCTGCAACAGCCGGTCTGTTTTTTTTTAAATTGTCCATGCTATATCTGCCATTAAAGAACTAGAAAATATTTTTTGTTTTTACCAAAGTCTTTGGTAAAAGTCTGCTATTTTTATTCCATTTTATCAAAAAGTAAAACTGTGTCTTAGTGCCTTCCCAATTCAATCTATGGTTGCATTTGTTATTAGATCCAATCCTGAATTGAACTGATCGTAATCTTATTGCCATCAAATCTCTTATTTGAATTATATCTTGCCTCCTTGAAATTTCCAATCTGAATCAGATTTTGGAATATTACATGTTGTACCCTTCAGTGTATAAGTGTTAAGCCATTTCTGCTGTATTCAGAGCACTATCTATTTGGTTGTGCTGGGCCCTAATTTCTGCCTAATTGTATCACTGAACTGTTGGGAGTAACGTCTGCATTTACGATTGCTTCATCTACTGGTTTGAGCTTCAAGGAGACTTAAGGCCACCACATGTTTATTGGACCCGTGTCCCTCCTGGCTTGTACTGGCATCCTGGGAGGTGACACGAGGCTGGCTCCAGGGTATCGTGAATTCATCTCTGAGTGAGGGGTCCTTGCCTACCGTCTTGAAAGAGGCGGTGGTGAGGCCCCTCCTCAAGAAGCCATCCCTGGACCCAGCTTTATTAGAGAACTATCGTCCCGTCTCCAACCTTCACTTTTTAGTGAAGGTTGTAGAGAGTGTGGTGACCCAACAGTTTCTGTGACACCTGGAGGAAATTGATTATCTAGACCCGCGCCAGTCCGGCTTCCGACCCGGTCACAGCACCGAGACGGCATTGGTCGCGTTGGTGGATGATCTCTGGAGGGCGCGGGATAGGGGATGTTCCTCTATTGCAATCCTATTAGACCTCTCAGCGGCTTTTGATACCATCGACCATGGTATCCTATTGCACCGACTGGGGTGGTTGGGGCTGAGAGGCACCGTATTACGGTGGTTCTCGTCCTACCTCTCTGATCAGTCGCAATGTGTGTTGGCAGGGGGGCAGAGGTCGGCCTTGAGACCCCTCTTATACGGGGTTCCTCAGGGGTCGGTCCTCTCGCCCCTCCTGTTCAACACCTATATGAAGCCGCTGGGCGAGATCATCTGTGGTTTTGGGGTGGGATATCATCTGTACGCTGATGATACTCAGCTGTACATATCCACCCCAGACCACCCCAACGATGCCGCCGAGGTGTTGTCCTGGTGTTTGGAGGCCGTACGGATCTGGATGGGTAGTAACAAACTCAAACTCAACCCGTCCAAGACTGAGTGGCTGTGGTTTCTGGCACCCCGGTTCAGCCAGGTAACTCCAACTCTGGCCATTGGGGGTGAAACACTGGCCCCCATGGAGAAAGCGTGCAATTTGGGTGTCCTCCTGGATTTCCGGCTGTCCATGGAGGACCATGTGGCGGCCGTGGCCAGGGGGGCATTCTATCAGGTACACCTGATGCGCCAATTGCGCCCCTTACTGGACCGGGCTGCCCTTCGCACAGTCACACAGGCACTCGTGACGTCCCGACTTGACTACTGTAATGCTCTCTACATGGGGCTTCCCTTGAGGTGCACTCAAAAGCTACAGCTAGACCAGAATGCGGCCGCGCGGGTGATTATGGGAGCCTCTAGGTTCTCCCACATAACCCCTCTCCTGCGCGAGCTGCACTGGCTGCCTGTGGCCTTTCGAGTGCGCTTCAAGGTTTTGACGACCATCTTCAAAGCACTCCATGGCTCGGGGCCTAGTTATATGCGAGACCGTCTTCTGCCCCATACATCCCTTCGTCTGATCTGCTCCCACAGAGAGGGCCTTCTCAGGGTACCATCGGCCGGGCAATGCCGGTTGGCGACACCCAGGGGAAGGGCCTTCTCTGTGGCGGACCCTACCCTCTGGAACGACTTACCCCCCAAACTACGTACCATCTCAGACCTCCGCCTCTTCCACCAGCGTCTTAAGACGCACCTTTTCCAACTAGCCGGCCTAGCATAACCTCCCGTTTTCACCATTTTTAGATAGTTTTAATTTGGTGGATTTTATACAATTTTAGCGCAGGGTATATTTAATATTTAATAGTTTTTTTAAAATTTTGTACCTTTGTTATATTTGTTATGTTTTTTAAATTTCCTGTGCGCCGCCCTGGGTCCTTTTTGGAGAAGGTGCGGGGTATAAATCTGAATAAATCTAAATCCAAATCTAAATCTTCCTTTTAAAAATTCAAAGCAGCTGCTATTTTCAATATAGTATCAATTTTGGAGGAAAACCTGAATGGCTCCTCTTTTTTTTTAATTGCTATATGACTGCTCAAAATGGATTCCTTTTACCTCCTAGCTGCTTTCTCTATTTGAAGGGGGTGGTGGTTATCGGCTCACAGTGTGCTTTTACCCAAAATGGAAAAGCAATTGGGGAAATGATTTTAAGCAGACAAAGAGCTGGAAAGGAATTTGCTACGCATCTGTCATCCATTTTTCCTTTCCTCATTCCAGCATCTAATGTTGAATTACCTTCAAAAAGACAAACACAAACTGCTGGGTGAAACTCAGGATCATATGTAGTTTGCATTTTGAGAATAACTCAAATGTGAACTTACTGTTCTGGCTCTGCATGCTTTTGTTTTAAACATCCTACAGATCTATATTACCTTGGGCAGAGTAAATTAACATAGACAGAGGCTGCTATACCTTACTGCATTTCTTGAGCTGCTGATAAAGCAAATTGCACTAGAGGACCAGCTAGTAGGACAAGATAGTGCTATGACAGAAATAATATAAGGAATAATAAGGACTCAGGTGTCCATAATTAAAGCTGTATTTCAACCAAGGGGTTTCAGTTACATCGTTTATCAATGTCATTACAAGCTCTTGACAAAATTACAAATTTATATGCAGAATTCAGAGATACATGATTTGTTAGAATGCATGAAGAATGTTTCTATTAAAAGCAAGCAGACAATATGTTAACCTCTAATGCTAGAAATGCCAGCAATCTAAGATAGGAAGAAAATCTGCTTTTGTTTCCCCATTCTTCTCCCTCCCCTGTTCCTTCTTTCTGCCTACTTAGCAACAGATCAGATTGATTTGAAGCACCAAGTCAAGGTGGGCCAGGGAAAACTCAATGTGACTCTCTAGAAAGATCTGCTGAGTATTAAAATCCATTTGCCCCTTGCTAGTCTTTTAGGGGAAGCTTTGGGGGTAACTGTTAAATGGCAGACTAAATATGTTAGCTGTAAGTATTAGGTTCCTCCTGAATAATATAGGATGGTATGTGAAAACTTCCTAGATAAGGGGACAGTTGTGCCCTTGAAAGCATCATCCATGCAATGTCCTTCTCAGTCAACAGCCCTCCAGCCTTTCTTTTCCCATATTGCTTTAGAGGTTGCTCTGTTAAGCTCCTTTGATCAATAAAGCGGTGTCAGGTACACGAGGGAAGCCACTATTTTTATTTTGCGAAGTTAGAAACAAACAGTAATAACCTCTTCCAACATATTCTTTCATCATCTTTTTCAGGTTCACACACTTTAGCCTGCAAACCTATATCCTGATGGAAGAAGATAGAGTTATGCTCTTGTTAAAAAGGCACAAGCAGGAAGACAGCAAGCCAGTTTAGTGATGGAGTTTAGTGTCAGCACTTGACCAGATACCTTCCCATGAGGACACAGGGAGAAACAACTCAGTGCATTTTTGCCTCTGCCTCTCTCTCTCAGAGATTCATCGGAGAATTCATGAAATATAAAGGCTGTATTTTTGTACAGTATCTCAGAGTAACATTTACGGAGAGCCCATTTACGGACTTACCTTGTGGCGCTGAGAGTGGCCAAACGTCATCATTGTGCCACTCTCATAGCATCCGCAGATAACCGCCCTGCCGCCCTGTTTAGGGTGACCCGCTCCCTCCTCCACCAGAGGGTGCGGGAAACCCCATTACAGGGTAGAGCAGAGGAATTTGGGATTTATCTGCAGGATAAAATCGCTCAGATTCAGAGTGAGTTAGTCTCCATCGATGGTCCAGTGGGATGCCCCGAGGCAGGTCTTGAGACAGTTTTGTGGGAAGAGTTTGACTCTGTTCCTTCTGAGGTTATGGACAGGTTACGTGGGCGACTGCGAGCCACCACATGTTTATTGGACCCGTGTCCCTCCTGGCTTGTACTGGCATCCTGGGAGGTGACACGAGGCTGGCTCCAGGAGGTTGTCAACGCTTCTCTGAGTGAGGGTTTCTTGCCCGCCTCCCTTAAAGAGGCTATGGTGAGGCCCCTCCTGAAGAAGCCCTCTGTGGACCCAGCATTATTGGTTAACTACCGTCCGGTCTCCAACCTTCACTTTCTGGTGAACGTTGTAGAGAGTGTGGTGGCACAACAGTTTCCCCGTCACTTGGAGGAAGTTGATTATCTGGACCCATGCCAGTCCGGCTTCCGGCCCGGGCACAGCACCGAAACGGCATTGGTCGCGTTGGTAGATGATCTCTGGAGGGACAGAGATGGGGGTTGCTCCTCCATCCTGGTCCTATTAGACCTCTCAGCGGCTTTTGATACCATCGACCATGGTATCCTATTGCATCGGCTGGAGGGGTTGGGGGTGAGGGGCACCGTATTACGGTGGTTCTCCTCCTACCTCTCCGGTCAATCGCAATTTGTGTTGGCAGGAGAGCAGAGGTCGACCCCGAGGCCCCTCACATGTGGGGTGCCTCAGGGGTCGGTCCTCTCTCCTCTCCTGTTCAACACATATATGAAGCCGCTGGGTGAGATCATCCGTGGTTTTGGGGTAGAGTACCACCTCTACGCTGACGACACGCAGCTGTATATATCTACCCCAAACCACCCCAACAATGCCGTAGCGGTGATGTGCCGGTGCCTTGAAGCCGTGCGGGCCTGGATGGGAAGTAACAGACTCAGACTCAACCCGTCCAAGACCGAGTGGCTGTGGTTTCCGGCATCCCGGTACAACCAGTTGACTCCATCACTGGTCATAGGGGACGAACACCTCACCCCTGTGGATGGGGCACGCAACTTGGGCGTCCTCCTGGATACCCGGCTGTCCATGGAAGATCAAGTGACAGCCGTGGCCAGGAGGGCGTTTTACCAGGTTCGCCTGGTACGCCAGTTGCATCCCCTATTGGATCGGGATGCCCTTTGCACAGTCACTCATGCCCTCGTGACATCCCGACTGAACTACTGCAATTCTCTCTACATGGGGCTCCCCTTGAGGTGCACCCGAAGACTTCAGCTTGTCCAGAATGCAGCCGCGCGAGCAATAATGGGAACCTCAAGGTTTACCCACATAACACCGCTCTTGCGCGAGCTGCACTGGCTACCTGTCGTCTTTCGGGTGCGCTTCAAGGTGTTAGTTACCATCTTTAAAGCGCTCCATGGCACGGGACCTAGTTATCTGCGGGATCGGATCCTGCCTCATACATCCCTGCGGCCGATTCGCTCCCACAGAGAGGGACTTCTCCGGGTGCCGTCCACTAGGCAATGCCAGCGGGCGACGCCCAGGGGAAGGGCCTTCTCTGTGGCGGGCCTAGCCCTCTGGAACGAGGGCTAGCCCTTCCCCCCGAGATCAGAACAACCACGGATCTCCGCTCCTTCCCTCAAAAATTAAAAACACACTTTTTTCGCTTGGCCGGCCTAGGTTAGTCTCCCGTCTTTTAATAGGGTTTTAGGGGATTTTAGTGTATTTTAAGATAGGGTGATTTTAGCGCAGGGATAATTTGGTTTAATTCGTATTTTATTTATCTATTTATGTATTTTATATTAGTATTTTTAATTTTCCCTGTGCACCGCTCCGAATCCCTTTCGGGAGAGGAGGCGGTATATAAATAAAGATATTATTATTATTATTATTGACTATTCTTAGGCTGTGGAGAAAGAAAAGAACCGCTGCTACAGTGCTACTTTCTGCTTCATATAATCTCTTATGTGATGCTTGCATTATCAGTTTTTGCAGCTACACTACAGACTTATAGCAAATTTGTCTTCAGCTTTATTCTGAAAAAAAGAAAGGCAGCTGAAGATAAACATGCAAGGGATGAGTAATGTGGGGGAATAAATGAATAAATACCCTGAAACAATAACCAAAACAAACGTTTCTCCAAATGGCAATAAAAGTGCATTAATTCACAGTTGCAAATTGCTACTGCTTAAAGCAGATGTACTTAATTATGGGTTCCTTCTTAATTATGAATTCCTCTTCAATTTGCAATGCAAAGTTTACAGCCTCAATAGATAAATATTTCATTTTATTTATTTGTTGCAACTATTTAGTAGAGTGTTTATCAAAAAGAAAAAAGAAAAAGCAAACTGTGTGTGTGTTTATAGATATATATATACATACACACACACGTACACATGCCTTGAGATGTATCTATATGAATGCAAAACTGAAAAGAAAACAGTTTTAATTAATGCTATTGGTGTGCTCACTAAAGTATGCAGGTGATAATCCATCCATTGACAAATCTAACAACCAGATTATGATACATAAACATATGCTAATATTGGGGATCTGTGAGGGAAGGGTTAAAATAATCAAGGTAGAATCAATCAAGATCACGTGAAGTGTTAATACCACTTTATAAGGCCATGGTAAGGCCACACTTGGAATACTGCATTCAGTTTTGGTCACCACGATGTAGAAAAGATGTGGAGACATTAGAAACATCCTGACTGGACTACTGCAATGCTCTCTACATGGGGCTTCCCTTGAGGTGCACTCGAAAGCTACAGCTAGTCCAGAATGCGGCCGCACGGGTGATTACGGGAGCCCCTAGATGCTCCCATATAACACCGATCCTGCGCGAGCTGCACTGGCTTCCTGTGGTCTTTCGGGTGCGCTTCAAGGTCTTGACGACCATCTTCAAAGCGCTCCATGGCTCGGGGCCTAGTTATATGCGAGACCGTCTCCTGCCCCATACATCCCTTAGACCGATACGCTCCCACAGAGAGGGTCTTCTCAGGGTGCCATCGGCCGGACAATGCCGGCTGGCGACACCCAGGGGAAGGGCCTTCTCTGTGGCGGGCCCTGCCCTTTGGAACGACCTACTCCCTGAACTCCGCACTATCACCAACCTCCGCCTCACACTTATTTCATCAAGCCGGCCTAACATAGCCTCCGCTGGGACAAATATTAGACAGTTTTAAATGGGGGATTTTAATTTGGTTTTAGCGCAGGTTTTTTGTCATTTAATAGGTCTTTTAAATTTATGCATTTTGCTACTATTTTGTATGTTGTTTTAAATTCCTGTGCGCCGCCCTGGGTCCTGTTGGAGAAGGGCGGGATATAAATTGAATAAAATAAATAAATAAAAGAAAGAGTGCGGAGAAGAGCAACAAAGGGAACTGGAGACTAAAACATATGAAGAATGGTTGCAGGACCTGGGTATGTCTATTTAATAAAAAGAAGAACTAGGGAGACATGATCGCAGTGTTCCAATATCTCAGGGGTTGACACAAAGAAGAGGGAGTCAAGCTATTCTCCAAAGAACCTGAGGGTAGAACAAGAAGCAATGGGTGGAAACTAATCAAGGAGAGAAGCAACTTAGAAGTGAGGAAAAATTTCCTGACAGTTAGAACAATTAATCAGTGGAACTGTGAATGCCCCAACACTAGAACTATTTAAGAAGATGTTGGATAGCCATTTATCTGAAACGGTATAGTGCTTCCTGCCTAGGCGGGGTAGGACTAGAAGACCTCCAAGGTCCCTTCCAACTCTGCTATTGTATTGTTGTATATAGGTGGTGACCACACTCAAGTGATCAAAGCCCCAGTGGGGTTTTAAAATAAAGCCAGTGACCACAAGCCACAATAAATTAAACTAGAGACAACAAAGCACAAGTTAACAAACCCTAATTTGTAATCTATACTAGACTGCTCATGAATATATTGTAACATCATTGGTGGCAGTTATGCCAGTGATATTGTGTATATAAATCTAAAGCCTGCTGATGTGACAGGGATAGCAAGTATTTACCGTATTTGGAAAATACTTCCCATACTGTATATATAATTTGAGTCTCAGTAAATGTGTTTTTGGAAATTAAAAGGGAAGCCATAGTTGTCCTGTTGTTGGCCTCTCTCCAATCCTTTCAATGCCTCTTTTATCCTTAATCTCCACATCACCACAACTTTCAAAAACCTCTGCTTTCTTCAACTCCATCATTCCATCTGATCTACAAACCCTCATTTAATTTCCCTTGAAAATTAAGGCGGATGCTACTATCTCTAACCTATGTCAGTTGTCATGAAAGGAATCTCTTTCCTTTAGCCTTCCTTGCCTAGCCCCCTCCTTACCAATTTATCCAGAAGTGAGTTAATTCCACAATTTCCTAAATAGACATATGAGTAATGTGTAGGCAACCTCTTGATATTTTTTTTCCGATCCAGGGAAAAGTGATGGAACAATTGAGACAAAGATACTCTAATATTAGTTTCGGAGAAAGAATGTGCTTTCAGACAAGAAATGCTGGCATTAGTCTCTGCTTCTAAGAGCAAGTAGAAGAAAGAGAACATGGAAAGGGAACCCTTCAGAGAGAGCCAGGAAAGATATCTCCATCTCTGTGACTAAACATGATCACTTTTTTTCCATGATAGCCTGATTTGGCATCTCCACGAAAGCCACAAAATTAGACATTTATTTCCGTTTAGGAAATAGAAAGAAGTCCAGACTCATAACCAAATTCCGGAAGAAGAGGAAGCATTGTCAAATCTGTTTTGGATCATGATTAACTTGCATCCAATGGGGTTCAAGTATTAATACATCTGCATCCAGCCCCTGATTTAATGACAGCATTAAAATTAAATAAAATGTACCAGATTGGCCTATTGCTTAGGCAATTGGTTTAGCATCAGTTCCAAAACCAGCCAGCCAATTATGAATTATTACAAGCCTTTCTTATATCCCACATGGAAATAGTTTGATATTTTCCACACCAGGATTAAAAGATGCAAGACTTTATACTGCATGTGTATGATTATATCATTGAAATAAGTGCTATTTAACAGTTCAGCAGTTTTGTAAGGGAATTATATGTGCAAGTTTTGTTTCTGACAAAGGATATATTTGTATGAAACTAATGGCAGCAAAGGTTTGCTATTCCAATTAAAAACAATACTGTAGAATAGAGGTGGAAATATAGCACCTGTTGTACTTCAAATTGTTGTTTACGGTATGTTTCATATCCAATATATTTAAACCATCTTTGGTAAAAGAGTTAACATTAAAACTCCAGCGATAGTCAGCATGCAGTGAAATGTAGAATTCAACACAGCATCTGCATCATTTTGTATGATAAATCAAGTGAGGAAACCATTTCTTCCATTCTGAATGAATGAAGAATCATAAAATAGTTCTTGTTACTCTGAATGTTTCCCATCTCTTCTTAGAGACATCTGAAGATTCTTAGTATTTAATTTAAAGCTGTTTTATCTTAATTTAAAATTGATTTTTTTGTTTTTTGTTTTAATAATCTGGATAAGCAGTGAGTGGCGTGGTAATATGAAGATGCTCGCCATCCACTCAAAAAGTTGAGAGTCCAATCCTAGGCAGCAGCAGATGTTTCTCTAACAGAGCACCGACAGAAAATATCTGCTGTGAGCTCCACATAGGTGTCAGGAAGGCTTCCAGCCAGTAACTGCTCAGCTCCATTCAGTCACCTAACTCCATCCCAAATAAAGAAATTAAAGTTGTAAAAAGAAAAAAAATCTGGATGAGTAATCCTTTTGAATGTTATTTAGGCCAAACAAATAATCTTCCCAAAGAATATTCCGTAGCGCTGTAAACCCATCGACCAATTTTCCATGACTATACAAACAATGTCAGCCTCCATGGATTTGGGTGACAATATTATATAATTTTTATGAGTGACTGACGGGCACAACATTCAGTAAAAACATAATATTGTATAAATCACAACATGACAAAAAAGATAGATGTAATATAGTGGGGTGAAGGGGCTTGAAAGTTTAGTAAATCATAACATGAAAAACAACACTCATAATTTGCCCCAGAGTCAAAGCCACATTTGAGTGTTGCATAATTAAAACTAGTTCTACCTAAAACATAACCAAAAAAGAAATCAAAAAGAAAATCAGATAATTGAAGAAAACATATCTCCCAATCAAAACCAACAAGCACATCAAATGTATATTATTACCAACTTACCCCAGGGCCTGGGAAAAAGCCAGGTGTTTCTTTTTTTAAAAGAACATGTCAAAGCTTGCAAGGTAAGGATGATCTTCAGGAATTCTATTCTATAGGACAAGTATTGCAACAGAAAATGTGCATCCTGAGTCCATTTGGATATAAAGCCTGCCCACTTTGTCATACAGTATCTTACAAGGAGAACAGAAATCACAGGATAACAAGATAGCAAGGCTCTAAGCCATGAAGGGCTTTATAGATGCTAACCAGCTATTTGAATTGCACCTGTTGATAACCAGTAAGCATGTGTAGCAGAGATATTACAGGGATATACTTAGATGTGCCTATAATTGATTTGACTACTGTGTATTGGATCAGCTCTAGTTCCAAATGGTTTCACTGTACAGTCCATTAGAGTAAACTACATGTGAGGTGACCATGAGAAAGAATTACTGATCCAGGGAAAGGCACAGTTGGCACATCAGAGAAATCTATGCAAAGGCCAACCTGGCTTCAATACAATCCCATTCAGAACTAAAGATGGATAAATTTCAGGAACACAATAGCTATTGTTATTTTAATGTTAGAGCCACTCTTCCAAAATCAAACCCAATCTGCCTCCGGGCATTATAACCTGACTTCATCTGAATCACTACCTATCTCTATATAAATAGCTGGCCTCCTAAATGAAGGATATTCTGCTTCCATTCCTAGATTCATTCAGCTTTTATGAGATTCCAATAGGTAAACGGATTTTACTGCTGAGATGGCATACGATAAGGACCCCACAATCTGTAAGCAGAGAGAAGACGGCCAGCCAATTGAGCTCCTATGTGAGCTGCAGAAGAAGAAATCAATATGCCTAGGACCTCATGAAGGAACTCCAAAGCTGGGTAGTTCTGGTGGTGATTGTGAGGAATCCTCCTTCAGACTGCTCACCTGACCAAAAGAAAATAATGATGAAGGCAAACTTCTTTCATTCTGCTGACTGTTCCAGAAACAACCCTGCTGACAAATTATTAACAGAATCTAAAAATAGAAGGGATATGTTCTCTTGAAGGTTTTCCTTTCCTCCCACTTTTGCCCAAAGACGAGAGATGCCAGTGATGTGGGAAAGTTGTTTTCATACCATTGGTTTTTACAGCCACTTTCCAGATGGCCAATGGATGAGAGCGATCAATAATAAAGAAAAGATATGAGAGGAAAAACCAATGGCATGAAAGAACCAACTGTGGAACTACAGATGGAGGTAGCTCAGAAGTTTGCAAGTTGGGCAATACTGAAGATACATAGTCTGATATCCCCTAAACTAAATATCCTCTAGGCTAGGTAATTTTAATAAAATGTACATGATCCTGAAATCATCCAATTTGGAAACACTTTGACTAGCAATAAAGAAGCTGTATTTTCAACTGTGACCTATAGTGATTCAAAGCCATTCAAATTGTTTTATAAAGTGAATCAGACGGGATCCATGCTTCAGTGAATTTAATCAGGTTTTGGGGTCCTTGGTAATCTCTGAGCTTGGTGGTTTTATTGCAGGCATTTCATTACCCAAACTAGGTAACATCACTAGTGCTAGTGCTAACATGTCTGCAAAAAAACCCACCAACCAAGCTCAGAGAGCTGCAAATATTTTCCTTTATGGATTCATCAGATTACCTCTATGACCAGAACTGATTCATTTAAATGAATATCTTATTGAAAAAATTTAATTGATTTTATGATGATAAGCTTGGTGAAAAAGGGATTTTTATTTTATTTTATTGTTTTAATGATAACATTGCTGCTTTGCCTTGAAGTGTGATTTGGCAATTTGCAAATGTTTTAAGGTTCTATTGAATAAATTGAAAAGTGGATAATAATTCTTAGCTTCTTTTGCTGAAAGTTATTAACTGCATCCTAGCCCATTGTCCATAATCAGAAATGTAGCAATTTCATAAGAAGATCACGTAGAAAAGATACCATGGAAAATAAGGTACACAGAATCAACAAGGCAATATGTGGTAGACTAAGGTACATTATTTTCAGCCGCTTTACTGGGAGCCTCTTGTTATAAGAACATTATATCTTAATAATTAGCAAACATTTTTATTAACCTGTGTTGCTTTCTTATATAGATGTGTCTATCTATTCAGACCTTTCAGAAGCGATTGTTGGAGCACTCTGGTATAAACTGTAAGTACTGTATGTTAAGGTAATGGATCACCTCACACATATGTGTTAGTCATTCCCAATCTAGAGGCACCTCAGTTTCAAAGCTGAATAGCCAGCGCTTTCCGGACATGTCTCCATAGTCATGTGACCAGCATGACTAAATGCCAAAGGTGCACGGAACGTTGTTACCTTCCCATCAAAGGTGGTTCCTGTTTTTCTACTTGCATTTTTACATGATTTCTGCTAGGTTGGCAGAAGCTGGGACAAGTAACGGGAGCTCTTCCATTACGCAGCACTAGGGATTTGGACTGCCAAACTGCCGATCGTTCTGATCGACAAGCTCAGCGTCATAGCCACTGAGCCACTGCATCCCTCAGTCTTAGTCACTGAGCCACTGTATGTTACTCACAGCTTTACTGTACAAATCTGACTTAACCAGTGCCTGTTACCATCACTATCTTCATAATCACAAGGCTTTGCTGAGTTCATAAAAAGGGCAGTTTTTAAGCAGACTAGGTAGAGGTTATGTCTCATTAAACTGTTTCAATAATTCATTGTGGTAAATTCAATATGTCCTCCAAACAATCCTCCTTTTCTAAAGCATATTGCTTTGGATATAGCAATTTCAGCCAAGCCACTTTAATTTATACTTTCTATCTTTGTGAGAAGGAGTTTCACATAAAATTGCTTCCCATTTGAAAATAGCCTATGTTTTGTCAGTTGCTCAAGCAGCCTCAACACACAGCATGCCATATGTATTAATTAGGGCACCATGTGGATAACCATGCTTCACCAGGTAGTATTTGCTCACTTCCTTCATTACAAAAGAATTTAGGCTGAATCCAACATGATAATGAACATAAACATAACACATCAAACCTTTTCTGAAAGTGACCATAGTCCTTGGTTTATATATCCATTATATCCATTAGTATACTTTCAGGGAAAGACTGGAATTACAGTCCCAAATATATATCCAGGGTTCTGGATTATAGAAGGCACATTTGTGAAGGATCTCTTTCACCAGCATGAATGTCAGTAGACTTTCTGTGTAATCCTTATTGCACAGTGATATTTTTCAGTAAATATCACATTATACAGTAATCTTTGACCTAGTTATCAGATTGTACACAAAGAGCTATTTGTTTAAACAATGTAAAAATCAAAGATTATGATGCCATTTTGTTCACCACTTACCCTCTGCTACACATTTAGTTTTCAGGTTTGTATAGTTTCCACCCTACATCTGTTTCAGAAGTTGTTAAAAACATGGAGTTAGGGAGGGTGCTGAGTGTTTCCTAGTTTTCTGTTGATTTGGAGTATGTCCGATTGCTTTGTTCTGTCAAGTATTTTTATTGTTTGGTCTTGAGTATTGCAAACCAACCAGAATCTTTTGGAAGATGGGTAATTTTCTAGATCTAATATCCATCCATCCTTCCATCCACCCATCCATCCATCCATTCATCCATTGCAAGGTTTTATAAAAACAACAACAAATGATTCTTTTAAAAGTGAGATTCAGCTTATATCAGAAGACCGTGTAGATGTCATGAAGAATGGCATTGAAATTTAGTGGGAAAGTTCACTACGAGGGCAATGTCAGGGAAGCATGGCTCAATCCCATTCCAAAAAACTTGAGAAAATAACCTCAGACTGGTCTCTCTCTAATTCTGATGAAGCTGTATGATTCTGTTAGTATAGCAGTTTCAATACAATAGTCTTGAAGCGTATGGCATTGGTTTCTTAATCTGCTTTAACCTAAAGGACTCAACGCATTTCAATGTATTTTTACTGGATTGGATTTTATTTCCATTTTGGTGTCTAGAATTTATGCAATTCCCCCCCCATTATTTTGCTTCTTTGTTGTGAACTCTAAGGTATTTGGCTCTTGTCCTCCAATAAGATCTGCTCCCGAAAATATGCCTCTCAGCTCAACCTACCTCTTGGGTAGTTATGGACAAAAATACAATGGAATGCTATGTGTGCAGCCTTGGGCTTCTGAATGAAATATACAATAGCAGAGTTGGAAGGGACCTTGGAGGTCTTCTAGTCCAACCCTCTGCATAGGCAGGAACCTTATACCATTTCAGACAAATGGCTATCCAACATCCTCTTAAAGACTTCCAGTGTTGGGGCATTCACAACTTCTGGAGGCAAGCTGTTCCACTGACTAATTATTCTAATTGTCAGGAAATTTCTCCTCAGTTCTAAGTTGCTTCTCTCCTTGATTAGTTTCCACCCATTGTTTCTTGTCCTGGCCTTGGTGAATAGCTTGACTCCCTCTTCTTTGTGGCAGCCTCTGAGATATTGGAACACTGCTATCATGTCTCCCCTAGTCCTTCTTTTCATTAAACTAGACATATCCAGTTCCTGCAACCATTCTTCATATGTTTTAGTCTCCAGTCCAGATGATTCATATTGTTAGCATTTTCTTAAGTGTGGCACCCTCATGACAAATTTAGACAGATTGGAATAATTTTCCCAATGAAATTAAATTAATAAAAGAAAATAAATGTATTTGTACAGAATTATGGTATTTTTAATAAGATGATTCAAATATTGGGAGGGAAGATCTGTTGAGAGAGAGGTTTAATCTATTAAATTTTTTAAAAAGATTAAAAAAACCCACCTTCAAGTTGAACTTCATCCATGAAGTTCTTTTACCATCATTATGGAAGTGGTATGTCATTGCTTTGTTCCATTTTTTTAATGACTTCCCAGTGTAGTTAACTGCTGAGGGATATTCAGGCAGGCCACTATCCGAGTACTAATTACTTAATTTCTGAGATAAACAGTGATTGTGTAGCTGCTAGTTAATGGACCTTAGAAAGGAGGCAACTATTCAAGATATATGACTGGTAACAATAAGCTACATATAGCAAACTATCAAGACTTTTCCACCATTTGAGGACAGACTTATCAGCGAACAAATTAAGTTTCCCTTTATCACCATAATGAATGGCATGATACTTCCTTTGTAATAGTTGGAGTTCAAAAGATCAAGTTCAAGACCAGGAGCATAGCACAGCAACACAAAGTTCAGAATAGAACAAGTTCAAGTCTGTCTACTATGCCGGAGGAATCCAGAATTAGCCAAGTATAATACACACATGCAGGTATTTTTTATCCTCTGCCCCGCCCCATATAGATGCATTTATTATGCCAAATTAAAATCAGGATATCAATATTAACAACACTACCTGGATTTTACCTGTGAGGCAGAAATGCTATTCATCCACAAATGCTCAAATGTGACCATAGAAACAATTAGAAGAAATCTACAAGTTTGTAGAGAACAACTTAATTATTTAAGCATGGTTGGAGCACATTAATATTTAGGTGAGAGATCATTAGTCTCTTACAATCTATCCAAGATCTGTTGAGTAGTCTGGAAAATAGAAAAAAGTCCAAGGCGACAGCAATGGAAAATCATCATTTTTTGTATTCAGAATAATTACACACATTTTAAATCTATATTGTACTGTTACTAATAAACCCACATGGGCTTGCCACTGACTGAAGTCACTAGCAGTCACATGCAAATTGATTTACTGTATTTTTCAGACTGTAAGACACCCCGGACTAGCTTCTGGGAGTAAAACAAGAAAAAAACACCTGTCTCTGTCTTTGTCTCTGTCTCCCAGCAATTTGCCTCCTTGCAGCAAACAGCCTGGTCAACTTCAACACAGCCTGATTTAGCACGAGCAGCTGATTGGCACTTCAATTGGCCTCCTGGAATACCCCCTATCAGCTGTTCCAGGCTACGGGGATCACTCCTCCCCACATTGCCATCAGCACTGCCCATTGCCGCTGCCACCTATCACCGCCACCGCCTAGCCCCACCAACTGGAACGGGCAAAAAACAATACGCATGGAGGCCAAAAATGGGGCACGTGAAGGTGGTGATAGCTGGAGGTGGCAATGGGCTGTGGTGATCCCCGCAGCCTGGAACAGCTGATAAGCGGTATTCTGGGAGGTAAATCTAACCGCCAATCAGCTGCTTGTGCTAAATCAGGCAGATGGGCGGAGCTTTGGCAATATTCACTCTATAGGACACACAGCCATTTCCACCCACTTTTGGGGAGGAAAAAGTGCGTCTTATATACCAAAAAATACAGTATATACCTTTCATGTTTCAAGAGGGCTAGAATCATATTAATTTTGGGTATATTCAAGTTTAACTGCCCAAAGAAAAGTATGGTCTTCTTCATTATGGATAGAAGAAAAATGATGAAGATACCTTATATTTATTGTACAAAACTTGGCTTATAAGAAAAGTCTTATAAACTCAATATCTTATAGTCTCAAAACTTTCTGTTTGGAGATTAAAAAATATCAGGGTTGAGTTATTATGAAAAGCCTTGACTGATGTCAATCTCACATCATATATATTGAATATATATGATATTCAACATCATATATATTGAATATAGTTGTTTGAATATATGTAGCAGGACCTTTAAATCTAATTGTCTGATATTTTACAATGAAATTAAATAGGGCTATTCTAATTCTTTATACAAATTGGATTTTATTTTACGTATTGCCAAAAAAATAAAAAGCAAAGCTGCTTAATGAATTCTTTTTTCTGAACCCTTTAATGATTATTTAGGGCAGAGATGTACAGTAAGATCCATGTTACTGAACTACACTTTTCAATATTGCTCACTGTTACTTGTGCCATAGGTTAAGCAGAGTAAAGCTTTTCATTCTTTAGGGTTCCGTAAGAACTTGCTGGGTCCAATACAAAATATGGAAGAAGGAAAAAGAAAAAAGGAGAAATTCACTGAAAAGCAGCCAATGTTTCATCACTAGCATTCTACCTCTTGAGCAAGCCTTCAGATAATAATAACATTATTATATGAAACAACATTTTCCTACCCCGAGTCCTTGAGAAGGACTCGAGAGGTGGATGAAAATGGCAAATCCAGTCTAAACATGTGGCTGCAACCAACCATAATAATATCAGTAAATAGGAAATAGAAAGACTATGGCAAAAGTCAGCAAAGATAGTACTAATAGTAATAAGTGCCCTGGATGCAATGCAAAAACATCTGGAGCACCATTTAACATTGACCAAATCACCATCAATCAATGACAAAAGGCAGTTTTACTTGGAAACTTATATCCTTGCATCCTATGATGATACATTTTAAAACTATCAAACAAAATCTGCCTATTTCAGCTGGATAAAAATGTCAAATTCAGTCTAAAAATCTGACTGATTATGCAATGGACCATAATAATAATGTATAATAGAATCCAAGGCTTGAAAAAGTTTGGCAACCTCTGGTCTAGAAGGCTAGGCAATTCTTCCTCTGATACAGACTTTAAGAAGAAGACCCTACATTCACAATAGAATACTGATGTCATAACTTCAGTATGCGTTTGGTAGGACTTAAAATTTATAATTGATGCTAACATATCACATGATAGAAACAGTACCATAATACATAATCCCTGACTTGATTAGTCTTGATTCTAACTTCAACTGATGTAAATTTTCTCCCTCATTTGCATACATCTCCCATTTTTTTCTAGCTGTTTTTTTTTAATGTATCTACAAATCTGAGTGTTAACTGAGGCAGAATATGTTATACATACACATGGGGAAAATGAATATTTTATCTTAAGTGAAATAGAAACAACAATTGGTATAAAGCACTGTGCTGAAGCAATGAAAACACTCTCATTA